>CM042994.1:14521072-14993359 GCA_023678885.1 Pogostemon cablin | reverse complement strand
CATGATGAAGAAAATATGCATCAAGATGAAGAAAATGAGCATCATGATGAAGAGATCAAGATGAAGAAAATGAGCATCGTGATGAAGAAAATGAGCATTATGATGAAGAAAATGAGCATCATGATGAAGAAAATTTGAATCATGATGAAAAAATATATGCATCATAATGAGGAAAATGAGCATCAAGATGAAGAATATGAACATCATGATGAAGAAAATATGCATTATGATGAAGAAAATGAAAATCATGATGAAGATAATGTGTATCATGATGAAGAAAATATGCATCTTGATAAAGAAAATAAGCATCTTAATGAAGAAAATGAGCATCATGATGTAGAAAATGAGCATCTTGATGAAGAAAATATGCATCATGATGAAGAAAATGAGCATGTTGATGAAGAAAATATGCATCATGACGAAGAAAATATGCATCATGAAAAAAAATTAGCATTATGATGAAGAAAATGGGGATCATAATGAAGAAAATATGCATCATGATGAAGAAAATGAGTATCATGATGAAAAAATGAGCATCATGATGAATAAAATATGCAACATGATGAAGAAAATTAGATTCATGACGAAGAAAATATGCATCAATATGAAGAAAATTAGCATCATGATGAAGAATCATGATGAAGAAAATGAGGATTATGATGAAGAAAATGAGCATTGTGATTAAGAAAATATGCATCATGATGAAGAAAATATGTATCATGATGAAGAAAATGAGCATTATGAAGAAGAAAATATGGATCATGATTAAGAAAATGAGTATCGTGATGAAGAAAATGAGCATCATGATAAAGAAAATGAGCATCTTGATGAAGAAAATATGCATCATTATGAAGAAAATGAGCATCACGATGAAGAAAATATGTATCATGATGAAGAAAATGAGCGTCATGATGAGGAAAATATGCATCATGATGAAGAAAATGAGCATTATGATGAAGGAAATGAGCATCATGATGATGGAAATGAGCATTATGATGAAGAAAATGAGCATCATGATGAAGAAAATATGCATCGTGATAAAGAAAATATGCATCACAATGAAGAAAATATGCATCATGATGAAGAAAATGAGCATCATGATGAAGAAAATATGCATCATGATGAAGAAAATGAGCATCATGATGAAGAAATTATCTATCATGATAATGAAAATAAGCATCATGATGAAGAAAATGAGCATCATGATAAATAAAATTTGCATCGTGATGAAGAAAATGACCATCATGATGAAGAAAATATGCATCAAGATGAAAAAAAATGAGAATAATGATGAAGAAATTAAGAATCATGATGAAGAAAAATGAGCATCACGATGAAGAAAATGAGCATCGTGATGAAGAAAATGAGCATCGTGATGAAGAAAATATGCATCATGATTTAGAAAATACGCATCATGATGAAGAAAATGAGTATCATGATGAAGAAAATATGCATCATGATTAAGAAAATGAGCATCGTGATGAAGAAAATGAGCCTCATGATGAAGAAAATGAGCTTTATGATGAAGAAAATATACATTATGATGTAGAAAATGAAAATCAAGAAGAGGAAAATGTGCATCATGATGAAGAAATTGAGCATCATGATGCAGAAATCATGATGAAGAAAAATGAGCATCATGATGAAAAAAATTAGCATATTGATGAAGAAAATGAGCATCGTGATAAAGAAAATATGCATCATGATATAGCAAATATGCATAATGATGAATAAAATGAGCATCATGATGAAGAAAATGAGCATCGTGATCAAGAAAATGTGCATCATGAAGAAGGAAATGAGCATCATGATGTAGTCAATGAGCATCATGATGAAGAAAATATGAATTATGATTAAGAAAATATGCATCATGATAAATAAAATGAGCCTCATGATGTAGTAAATGAGCTTTGTGATGAAGAAAATATGCATTATGATGAAGAAAATGTACATCATGATGAAAAAAATGAGCATCATGATAAAGAAAATATGCATCATGATTAAGAAAATGAGCATCGTGATGAAGATAATGAGCATCATGATGAAGGAAATGAGCACCATGATGAAGTCAATGAGCATCATGATTAAGAAAATATGAATTATGATGAAGAAAATATGCATCATGATGAAGAAAATGAAAATCATGATGAAGAAAATGTGCATCATGGTAAGAAAATAAACATCTTGATGAAGAAAATGAGCATCATGATGAATAAAATGAGCATCTTGATGAAGAAAATATGCATCATGATGAAGAAAATGAGCATGTTGATGAAGAAAATACGCATCATGATAAAGAAAATAAGCATCTTGATGAATTAAATGAGCATCTTGATTAAGAAAATATGCATCATGATGAAGAAAATGAGCATCACGATAAAGGAAATAAGCATCACGAATAAGGAAATAAGCATCAAGATGTAGGAAATGAGCTTTACGATGAAGAAAATATGTATCATGATGAAGAAAATGAGCATTATGATTAAGGAAATGAGCATCATGATGACGGAAATGAGCATCACCATGAAGAAAATGAGCATCAAGAAGAAGAAAATGTACATCGTGATAAAGAAAATATCCATCATGATGAAGAAAATATGCATCATAATAAAGAAAATAAGCATCATGATGAAGAAAATGAGCACCATGATGTAGAAATAGAGCATCTTGATGAAGAAAATTTGCATCATGATGAAGAAAATATGCATTATGAAATAGAAAATGAGCGTCATGATGAAGAAAATGAGCATCATGATGAAAATGAGCATCATGATGAAGAAATTGAGCATCGTGATGATGAAATCATGATGAAGAAAATGAGTAGCATGATGAAGAAAATGAGCATCGTGATGAAGAAAATATGCATCATGATGAAAAAAATATGCATCATGATAAAGAAAATGAGCATCATGATGGAGAAAATGCGTATCATGATGAAGGAAATGAGCTTCATGATGAAGAAAATATGAGTCATGATGAAGAAAATGAGCATCATTATGAAGAAAATACACATCTTGATTAAGAAAATGGGCATCATGATAAAGAAAATATTCATCAAAATGAAGAAAATAAGAATCATGATGACGAAATTGAGCATCATGATGTAGAAAATGAGCATCATGATGAAGATAATGAGCATCGTATTGAAGAAAATCTTCATCATAATGAAGAAAATATGCATCATGCTGAATAAAATGAGCGTCATGATGAAGAAAATATGCATCATGATTAAGAAAATGAATATCGTGACGATTAAATGAGCATCATGATGAAGAAAATATGCATCATCATGAAGAAAATGAGCATGTTGATGAAGAAAATATGCATCATGATGAATAAAATGAGCGTCATGATGAAGAAAATGAGGATCATGATTAATAAAATATGCATCATGATGAATAAAATATACATCATGATAAAGAAAATATGCACCAAGATGAAGAAAATGAGCATCATGATGAAGAAATTTAGCGTCATGATGAAGAAATCACGATGAATAAAATGAGCATTATGATGAAGAAAATGGGAATCGTGATGAAGAAAATATTCATCATGATGAAGAAAATGAGCATCATGATGAAGAAAATATGCATCATGATTAAGAAAATGAGCATTGCGATGAAGAAAATGAGCATCGTGATGAAGGAAATGGCATCATGATGAAGAAAATTTGAATCATGATGAAATAATATATGCATTATAATGAAGAAAATGAGCATCATGATGAAGAAAATGAACATCATGATGAAGAAAATAAGCATTATGATGAAGAAAATGAAAATCATGATGAAGATAATTTGTATCATGATGAATAAAATATGCATCTTGATGAAGAAAATGAACTGCATGATGAATAAAATGAGCTTCTTGATGAAGAAAATATGCATCATGATGAAGAAAATAAGCCTGTTGATGAAGAAAATATGCATCATGATGAAGAAAATATGCATCATCAAAAAAAAATGAGCATCATGATGAAGAAAATGAGGATTATGATGAAGAAAATATACATCATTTTGAAGAAAATGAGCATCATAATGAATAAAATGAGCATCATGATGAATAAGATATGCGTCATGATGAAGAAAATGAGCTTCAAGACGAAAAAATATGCATCAAGATGAAGAAAATGAGCATCATGATGAAGAAATTTAGCATCATGATGAAGAAATAATGATGAAGTAAATGAGCATTATGATGAAGAAAATGAGCATCATGACGAAGAAAATATGCATCATGATGATGAAAATGAGCATCACGATGAAGAAAATATGCATCATGATTAAGAAAATGAGCATCGTGATGAAGAAAATGAGCATCATGATGAAGGAAATGATAATCATGACGAAGGAAATAAGCATCATGATGAAGAAAATATGAATCATGATAAAGAAAATATGCATCATGATGAATAAAATGAGCCTCATGATGAAGAAAATGTGCATCACGATGAAGAAAATGAGCTTCTTGATGAAGAAAATATGCATCATGATGAAGAAAATGAGCATCATGATAAAGAAAATAAGCATCTTGATGAAAAAATGAGCATCATGATGAATAAAATATGCATCATGATGAAGAAAATGAGCACCATGATGAAGAAAATATGCATCAAGATGAAGAAAATGAGCATCATGATGAAGAGATCATGATGAAGAAAATGAGCATAGTGATGAAGAAAATGAGCATTGTGATGAAGAAAATGAGCATCTTGATAAAGAAAATATTCATCATTATTTAGAAAATATGTATCATGATGAAGAATATGAGCATCATGGTGAAGAAAATATGCATCATGATTAAGAAAATGAGCATCGTGATGAAGAAAATGAGCATCATGATGAAGGAAATGAGCATCATGATGAAGTCAATGAGCATCATGATGAAGAAAATATAAATTATAATTAAGAAAATATGCATTATGATGAAGAAAATGAGCCTCATGATAATGAAAATGAGATTCATGAGGAAGAAAATATGCATCATGATGAAGAAATTGAGCATCACGATGAAGAAAATATGTATCCTTATGAAGAAAATGAGCATCATGATGAAGAAAATATGTATCATGATGAAATAAATGAGCATTTTTATGAAGGAAATGAGCATAATGATAATGGAAATGAGCATACTGATGAAGAAAATGAGCATCAAGATGAAGAAAATATGAATCATGATGAAGAAAATGAGCATCATGATAAAGAAAATATGCATCATGATAAAGAAAATAAGCATCATGATGAAGAAAATGAGCACCATGAGAAAGAAATCGAGCATTTTGATGAAGAAAATGTGCATCGTGATGAAGAAAATGTGCATGATGAAAAAGAAAATGAGCGTCTTGATGAAAAAAATGAGCATCATGATGAATAAAATATGCATCATGATGAAGAAAATATGCATCATGATAAAGAAAATATGCATTATAATGAATAAAATATGCATTGTGATGAAGAAATGAGCGTCATGAAGAAGAAAATATGCATCAAGATGAAGAAAATGAACATCAAGATGAAGAAATTGAGCATCATGATGAAGAAATCATGATGAAGAAAAATGAGCATCACGATGAAGAAAATGAGCATCGTGACGAAGAAAATGAGTATTATGATGAAGAAAATGAGCATCGCGATGAAAAAAATATGTATCCTGATTTAGAAAATATGCATCATGATGAAGAAAATTAGCATCATGAAGAAGAAAATATGCATCATGATTAAGAAAATGAGCATCGTGATGAAGAAAATGAGCATCATGATGAATAAAATATGCGTCATGATGAAGAAAATGAGCTTCATGATGAAGAAAATATGCATCAAGATGAAGAAAATGAGCCTCATGATGAAGAAATTTAGCATCATGATGAAGAAATAATGATGAAGTAAATGGGCATTATGATGAAGAAAATGAGCATCGTGATGAAGAAAATATACATCATGATGAAGAAAATTAGAATCATGATGAAGAAAATATGCATAATGATTAAGAAAATGAGCATCGTGATGAAGAAAATGATCATCATGATGAAGGAAATGGTCATCATGATGAAGGAAATAAGCATCATGATGAAGAAAAGATGAATCATGATGAAGAAAATATGCATAATGATGAAGAAAATGAGCCTCATGATGAAGAAAATGTGCATCATGATGAAGAAAATGAGCTTCTTGAAAAAGAAAATATGCATCATGATGAAGAAAATAGACATCATGATATAGAAAAAAAATTAGCATCATGATGAAGAAAATGGGGATCATAATGAAGAAAATATGCATCATGATGAAGAAAATGAGTAT
This sequence comes from Pogostemon cablin, assembly GCA_023678885.1. Lineage (NCBI taxonomy): Eukaryota > Viridiplantae > Streptophyta > Magnoliopsida > Lamiales > Lamiaceae > Pogostemon > Pogostemon cablin. The sequence goes on along the minus strand of CM042994.1, from coordinate 14,987,063 downwards.
CATGAAGAAAAAAATGAGCATCATGATGAATAAAATATGCGTCATGATGAAGAAAATGAGCTTCATGACGAAGAAAATATGCATCAAGATGAAGAAAATGAGCATCATGATGAAGAAATTTAGCATCATGATGAAGAAATGATGATGAAGTAAATGTGCATTATGATGAAGAAAATGAGCATCGTGATGACGAAAATATACATCATGACGAAGAAAATTAGCATCATGATGAAGAAAATATGCATCATGATTAAGAAATTGAGCATCGTGATGAAGAAAATGATCATCATGATGAAGGAAATGGTCATCATGATGAAGGAAATAAGCATCATGATGAACAAAATATGAATCATGATGAAGAAAATGTGCATAATGATGAAGAAAATGAGCCTCATGTTGAAGAAAATGTGCATCATGATGAAGAAAATGAGCTTCTTGATGAAGAAAATATGCATCATGATGAAGAAATAGGCATCATGATAAAGAAAATAAGCATATTGATGAAAAAATGAGCATCATGATGAATAAAATATGCATCATGATGAAGAAAATGAGCACCATGATGAAGAAAATATGCATCAAGATGAAGAAAATGAGCATCATGATGAAGAGATCAAGATGAAGAAAATGAGCATCGTGATGAAGAAAATGAGCATTATGATGAAGAAAATGAGCATCATGATGAAGAAAATTTGAATCATGATGAAAAAATATATGCATCATAATGAGGAAAATGAGCATCAAGATGAAGAATATGAACATCATTATGAAGAAAATATGCTTTATGATGAAGAAAATGAAAATCATGATGAAGATAATGTGTATCATGATGAAGAAAATATGCATCTTGATAAAGAAAATAAGCATCTTAATGAAGAAAATGAGCATCATGATGTAGAAAATGAGCATCTTGATGAAGAAAATATGCATCATGATGAAGAAAATGAGCATGTTGATGAAGAAAATATGCATCATGACGAAGAAAATATGCATCATGAAAAAAAATTAGCATTATGATGAAGAAAATGGGGATCATAATGAAGAAAATATGCATCATGATGAAGAAAATGAGTATCATGATGAAAAAATGAGCATCATGATGAATAAAATATGCAACATGATGAAGAAAATGAGATTCATGACGAAGAAAATATGCATCAATATGAAGAAAATTAGCATCATGATCAAGAATCATGATGAAGAAAATGAGGATTATGATGAAGAAAATGAGCATTGTGATTAAGAAAATATGCATCATGATGAAGAAAATATGTATCATGATGAAGAAAATGAGCATTATGAAGAAGAAAATATGGATCATGATTAAGAAAATGAGTATCGTGATGAAGAAAATGAGCATCATGATAAAGAAAATGAGCATCTTGATGAAGAAAATATGCATCATTATGAAGAAAATGAGCATCACGATGAGAAAATATGTATCATGATGAAGAAAATGAGCGTCATGATGAGGAAAATATGCATCATGATGAAGAAAATTAGCATTATGATGAAGGAAATGAGCATCATGATGATGGAAATGAGCATTATGATGAAGAAAATGAGCATCATGATGAAGAAAATATGCATCGTGATAAAGAAAATATGCATCACAATGAAGAAAATATGCATCATGATGAAGAAAATGAGCATCATGATGAAGAAAATATGCATCATGATGAAGAAAATGAGCATCATGATGAAGAAATTATCTATCATGATAATGAAAATAAGCATCATGATGAAGAAAATGAGCATCATGATAAATAAAATTTGCATCGTGATGAAGAAAATGACCATCATGATGAAGAAAATATGCATCAAGATGAAAAAAAATGAGAATATTGATGAAGAAATTAAGAATCATGATGAAGAAAAATGAGCATCACGATGAAGAAAATGAGTATCGTGATGAAGAAAATGAGCATCGTGATGAAGAAAATATGCATCATGATTTAGAAAATACGCATCATGATGAAGAAAATGAGTATCATGATGAAGAAAATATGCATCATGATTAAGAAAATGAGCATCGTGATGAAGAAAATGAGCCTCATGATGAAGAAAATGAGCTTTATGATGAAGAAAATATGCATTATGATGTAGAAAATGAAAATCAAGATGAAGAAAATGTGCATCATGATGAAGAAATTGAGCATCATGATGCAGAAATCATGATGAAGAAAAATGAGCATCATGATGAAGAAAATTAGCATATTGATGAAGAAAATGAGCATCGTGATAAAGAAAATATGCATCATGATATAGCAAATATGCATAATGATGAATAAAATGAGCATCATGATGAAGAAAATGAGCATCGTGATCAAGAAAATGTGCATCATGAAGAAGGAAATGAGCATCATGATGTAGTCAATGAGCATCATGATGAAGAAAATATGAATTATGATTAAGAAAATATGCATCATGATAAATAAAATGAGCCTCATGATGTTGTAAATGAGCTTTGTGATGAAGAAAATATGCATTATGATGAAGAAAAAGTACATCATGATGAAGAAAATGAGCATCATGATAAAGAAAATATGCATCATGATTAAGAAAATGAGCATCGTGATGAAGATAATGAGCATCATGATGAAGGAAATGAGCACCATGATGAAGTCAATGAGCATCATGATTAAGAAAATATGAATTATGATGAAGAAAATATGCATCATGATGAAGAAAATGAAAATCATGATGAAGAAAATGTGCATCATGGTAAGAAAATAAACATCTTGATGAAGAAAATGAGCATCATGATGAATAAAATGAGCATCTTGATGAAGAAAATATGCATCATGATGAAGAAAATGAGCATGTTGATGAAGAAAATATGCATCATGATAAAGAAAATAAGCATCTTGATGAATTAAATGAGCATCTTGATTAAGAAAATATGCATCATGATGAAGAAAATGAGCATCACGATAAAGGAAATAAGCATCACGAATAAGGAAATAAGCATCAAGATGTAGGAAATGAGCTTTACGATGAAGAAAATATGTATCATGATGAAGAAAATGAGCATTATGATTAAGGAAATGAGCATCATGATGACGGAAATGAGCATCATCATGAAGAAAATGAGCATCAAGAAGAAGAAAATGTACATCGTGATAAAGAAAATATCCATCATGATGAAGAAAATATGCATCATAATAAAGAAAATAAGCATCATGATGAAGAAAATGAGCACCATGATGTAGAAATAGAGCATCTTGATGAAGAAAATTTGCATCATGATGAAGAAAATATGCATTATGAAATAGAAAATGAGCGTCATGATGAAGAAAATGAGCATCATGATGAAAATGAGCATCATGATGAAGAAATTGAGCATCGTGATGATGAAATCATGATGAAGAAAATGAGTAGCATGATGAAGAAAATGAGCATCGTGATGAAGAAAATATGCATCATGATGAAAAAAATATGCATCATGATAAAGAAAATGAGCATCATGATGGAGAAAATGCGTATCATGATGAAGGAAATGAGCTTCATGATGAAGAAAATATGCGTCATGATGAAGAAAATGAGCATCATTATGAAGAAAATAAACATTTTATTAAGAAAATGGGCATCATGATAAAAAAAATATTCATCAAAATGAAGAAAATAAGAATCATGATGACGAAATTGAGCATCATGATGTAGAAAATGAGCATCATGATGAAGATAATGAGCATCGTATTGAAGAAAATCTTCATCATAATGAAGAAAATATGCATCATGCTGAATAAAATGAGCGTCATGATGAAGAAAATATGCATCATGATTAAGAAAATGAATATCGTGACGATTAAATGAGCATCATGATGAAGAAAATATGCATCATCATGAAGAAAATGAGCATGTTGATGAAGAAAATATGCATCATGATGAATAAAATGAGCGTCATGATGAAGAAAATGAGGATCATGATTAATAAAATATGCATCATGATGAATAAAATATGCATCATGATAAAGAAAATATGCACCAAGATGAAGAAAATGAGCATCATGATGAAGAAATTTAGCGTCATGATGAAGAAATCACGATGAATAAAATGAGCATTATGATGAAGAAAATGGGAATCGTGATGAAGAAAATATTCATCATGATGAAGAAAATGAGCATCATGATGAAGAAAATATGCATCATGATTAAGAAAATGAGCATCGCGATGAAGAAAATGAGCATCGTGATGAAGGAAATAGCATCATGATGAAGAAAATTTGAATCATGATGAAATAATATATGCATTATAATGAAGAAAATGAGCATCATGATGAAGAAAATGAACATCATGATGAAGAAAATAAGCATTATGATGAAGAAAATGAAAATCATGATGAAGATAATTTGTATCATGATGAATAAAATATGCATCTTGATGAAGAAAATGAGCTTCTTGATGAAGAAAATATGCATCATGATGAAGAAAATAAGCCTGTTGATGAAGAAAATATGCATCATGATGAAGAAAATATGCATCATCAAAAAGAAAATGAGCATCATGATGAAGAAAATGAGGATTACGATGAAGAAAATATACATCATTTTGAAGAAAATGAGCATCATAATGAATAAAATGAGCATCATGATGAATAAGATATGCGTCATGATGAAGAAAATGAGCTTCAAGACGAAAAAATATGCATCAAGATGAAGAAAATGAGCATCATGATGAAGAAATTTAGCATCATGATGAAGAAATAATGATGAAGTAAATGAGCATTATGATGAAGAAAATGAGCATCATGACGAAGAAAATATGCATCATGATGAAGAAAATGAGCATCATGATGAAGAAAATATGCATCATGATTAAGAAAATGAGCATCGTGATGAAGAAAATGAGCATCATGATGAAGGAAATGATAATCATGACGAAGGAAATAAGCATCATGATGAAGAAAATATGAATCATGATGAAGAAAATATGCATCATGATGAATAAAATGAGCCTCATGATGAAGAAAATGTGCATCACGATGAAGAAATTGAGCTTCTTGATGAAGAAAATATGCATCATGATGAAGAAAATGAGCATCATGATAAAGAAAATAAGCATCTTGATGAAAAAATGAGCATCATGATGAATAAAATATGCATCATGATGAAGAAAATCAGCACCATGATGAAGAAAATATGCATCAAGATGAAGAAAATGAGCATCATGATGAAGAGATCATGATGAAGAAAATGAGCATAGTGATGAAGAAAATGAGCATTGTGATGAAGAAAATGAGCATCTTGATAAAGAAAATATTCATCATTATTTAGAAAATATGTATCATGATGAAGAATATGAGCATCATGATGAAGAAAATATGCATCATAATTAAGAAAATGAGCATCGTGATGAAGAAAATGAGCATCATGATGAAGTCAATGAGCATCATGATGAAGAAAATATAAATTATGATTAAGAAAATATGCATTATGATGAAGAAAATGAGCCTCATGATAATGAAAATGAGATTCATGAGGAAGAAAATATGCATCATGATGAAGAAATTGAGCATCACGATGAAGAAAATATGTATCCTTATGAAGAAAATGAGCATCATGATGAAGAAAATATGTATCATGATGAAATAAATGAGCATTTTGATGAAGGAAATGAGCATAATGATAATGGAAATGAGCATACTGATGAAGAAAATGAGCATCAAGATGAAGAAAATATGAATCATGATGAAGAAAATGAGCATCATGATAAAGAAAATATGCATCATGATAAAGAAAATAAGCATCATGATGAAGAAAATGAGCACCATGAGAAAGAAATCGAGCATTTTGATGAAGAAAATGTGCATCGTGATGAAGAAAATGTGCATTATGAAAAAGAAAATGAGCGTCTTGATGAAAAAAATGAGCATCATGATGAATAAAATATGCATCATGATGAAGAAAATATGCATCATGATAAAGAAAATATGCATCATAATGAATAAAATATGCATTGTGATGAAGAAATGAGCGTCATGAAGAAGAAAATATGCATCAAGATGAAGAAAATGAACATCATGATGAAGAAATTGAGCAAAATGATGAAGAAATCATGATGAAGAAAAATGAGCATCACGATGAAGAAAATGAGCATCGTGATGAAGAAAATGAGTATTATGATGAAGAAAATGAGCATCGTGATGAAAAAAATATGTATCCTGATTTAGAAAATATGCATCATGATGAAGAAAATTAGCATCATGAAGAAGAAAATATGCATCATGATTAAGAAAATGAGCATCGTAATGAAGAAAATGAGCATCATGATGAAGGAAATGAGCATCATGATAAAATCAATGAGCATCATGATGAAGAAAATATGAATTATGATGAAGAAAATATGCATCAGGATGAAGAAAATGAGCCTCATGATGAAGAAAATGAGATTTATGAAGAAGAAAATATGCATTATGATGAAGAAAATGAAAATAATGATGAAAAAAATGTGCATCATGATAAAGAAAATAAGCATCTTGATGTAGAAAATGAGCATCATGATGACGAAAATGAGCATCTCGATGAAGAAAATATGCATCATGATGAAGAAAATGAACATGTTGATGAAGAAAATATGCATCATGATGAAGAAAATATGCATCATGAAAAAGAAAAAGAGCATCATGATGAAGAAAATGAGGATCATAATGAAGAAAATATGCATCATGATGAAGAAAATGAGTATCATGATGAAAAAAATGAGCATCATGATGAATAAAATATGCAACATGATGAATGAAATGAGCTTCATGACGAAGAAAATATGCATCAATATGAAGAAAATTAGCATCATGATGAAGAAATTGAGCATTATGATGAAGAAAATGAGCATCGTGATGAAGAAAATATGCATCATGATGAAGAAAATATGTATCATAATGAAGAAAATGAGCATCATGATGAATAAAATTTGCATCGTGATTTAGAAAATGACCATTATGATGAAGAAAATATGCATCAAGGTGAAGAAAATGAGAATAATGATGATGAAAATAAGCATCATGATGAAGAAAATGAGCATCGTGATGAAGAAAATATGCATCATGATTTAGAAAATAAGCATCGTGATGAAGAAAATGAGCATCATGATGAAGGAAATGAGCATCATGATGAAGTCAATGAGCATCATGAAGAAGAAAATATGAATTATAATGAAGAAAATATGCATCATGATGAAGAAAATGAGCCTCATGATGAAGAAAATATGCATTATGATGAAGAAAATGAAAATCATAATGAAGAAAATGGGCATCATGGTAAGAAAATAAGCATCTTGATGAAGAAAATGAGCATCATGAAGAAGAAAATGAGCATCTTGATGAAGAAAATATGCATCATAATGAAGAAAATGAGCATGTTGATGAAGAAAATATGCATAATGATAAAGAAAATAAGCATCTTGATGAAGAAAATTAGCATCATGATGAAGAAAATGAGCATCTTGATGAATAAAATATGCATCATGATGAAGAAAATGAGCATCACGATAAAGGAAATGAGCATCACGAAGAAGGAAATAAGCATCACGATGAACGAAATGAGCATCACAGTGAAAAAAGTATCAAGATGAAGAAAATGAGCACTATGATGAAGGAAATGAGCATCATGATGACGGAAATTAGCATCATGATGAAGAAAATGAGCATCAAGATGAAGAAAACGTGCTTCGTGATAAAGAAAATATACATAACGATGAAGATAATATGCATCATGATGAAGAAAATGAGCATAATGATGAAGAAAATATGCAACATGATGAAAAAAATGAGCATCATGATGAAGAAAATATGCATCATGATAAAGAAAATAAGCATCATGATGAAGAAAATAAGCACCATGATTAAGAAATTGAGCATCTTGATAAAGAAAATATGCATCATGATGAAGAAAATATGCATCATGAAATAGAAAATGAGCATCATTATGAAGAAAGTAAGCATCATGATGAATAAAATATGTATCATGATGAAGAAAAATATGCATCATGATAAAGAAAATAATCATCATAATGAATAAAATTTGCATCGTGATGAAGAAAATGACCATCATGATGAAGAAAATATTCATCAAGATGAAGAAAATGACCATCATAATAAAGAAATTGAGCATCATTATGAAGAAATCATGATGAAAAAATGAGCATCACGATGAAGAAAATGAGCATTGTGATGAAGAAAATATGCATCATGATTTAGAAAATACGCATCATGATGAAGAAAATGAGCATCATGATAAAGAAAATATGCATCATGATAAAGAAAATGAGCATCGTGATGAATAAAATGGGCATCATGATGAAGGAAATGAGCTTCATGATGAAGTCAATTAGCATCATGATGAAGAAAATATGAATTATGATGAAGAAAATATACATCAAGATGAAGAAAGTGAGCCTCATGATGTAGAAAATGAGCCTTATGATGAAGAAAATATACATTATGATGAAGAAAATGAAAATCATGATGAAAAAAATGAAAATCATGATGAAGAAAATGTGCATCATGATAATGAAAATAAACATCTTGATGAAAAAAATGAGCATCATGATAAAGAAAACATGAAGAAAATGAGCATCATGAGCATTATGATGAAGAAAATATGCATCATGATGAAGAAAATATGCATCGTGAAAAAGAAAATGAGCATCATGATGAAGAAAATGAGGATCATAATGAAGAAAATATGCATCATGATGAAGAAAATGAGCATCATGATGAATAAGATATGCTTCATGATGAAGCTTCACGATGAAGAAAATATGCATCATGATGAAGAAAATAAGCTTCATGAAGAAGAAAATATGCATCATGATTAAGAAAATGAGTATCGTGATGAAGAAAATGATCATCATATTGAAGGAAATGAGCATCATGATAAAGTCAATGAGCATCATGATGAAGAAAATATGAATTATAAAGAACAAAATATGCATTATGATGAAGAAAATGAGCCTCATGATGAAGAAAATGAACTTCATGATGAAGAAAATATGCATTATGATGAAGAAAATAAAAATCATGATGCAGAAAATGTGCATCATGATGAAGAAAATATGTATCATGATGAAGAAAATGAGCATTATGATGAAATCAATGAGCTTCATGATGAAGAAAATTTGAATTATGATGAAGAAAATATGCATCATGATAAAGAAAATGAGCCACATGATGAAGAAAATGAGCTTCATGAAGAAGAAAATATGCATTATGATAAAGAAAAGGAAAATCATGATGAAGAAAATGTGCATCATGATAAAGAAAATTAGCATCTTGATGAAGAAAATGAGCATCATGATGAAGAAAATGAGCATCTTGATGAAGAAAATATGCATCATTATGAAGAAAATGAGCATGTTGATGAAGAAAATATGCATCATGATGAAGAAAATATGAATCATGAAAAAGAAAATTAGCATCATGATGAATAAAATGAGGATCATGAAGAAGAAATTATGTATCATGATGAAGAAAATGAGTATCATGATGAAGAAAATGAGCATCTTGATTAAGAAAATATGCATCATGATGAAGAAAATGAGCATGTTGATGAAGAAAATATGCATCATGATGAAGAAAATATGCATCATGAAAAAGAAAATGAGCATCATGATGAATAAAATGAGGATCATAATGAAGAAAATATGTATCATGATGAAGAAAATGAGCATCATGATGAATAAAATATGCATCATGATGAAGAAAATGAGCTTCATGACGAAGAAAATATACATCAAGATGAAGAAAATTAGCATCATGATGAAGAAATCATGATGAAGAAAATGAGCATTATGATGAATAAAATGAGCATCGTGATGAAGAAAATATGCATTATGATGAAGAAAATGAGCATCATGAAGAAGAAAATATGCACATGATTAAGAAAATGAGCATCGTGATGAAGAAAATGGGCATCATGATGAAGAAAATGAGCATCTTGATGAAGAAAATATGCATCATGATGAAGAAAATGAGCATCACGATGAAGAAAATATGAATCATGATGAAGAAAATATGCATCATGATGAAGAAAATGGGCATTATGATGACGGAAATGAGCATCATAATGACGGAAATGAGCATCATAATGACGGAAATGAGCATCAAGATGAAGAAAATGTGCATCTGATAAAGAAAATATGCATCACAATGAAGAAAATATGCATCATGATGAAGAAAATGATCATCATGATGAAGAAAATATGCGTCATGATAAACAAAATGAGCATCATGATGAAGAAAATATGCATCATGATAAAGAAAATAAGCATCATGATGATGAAAATGAGCACCATGATAAAGAAATTGAGCATCTTGATGAAGAAAATATGTATCATGATGAAGAAAATATGCATCATGAAAAAGAAAATGAGCGTAATGATGAAGAAAATGAGCATCATGATGAATAAAATATGCATCATGATGAAGAAAATATGCATCATGAAAAAGAAAATAAGAATCATGATGAAGAAAATGAGCATCATGGTGAATAAATTTTGCATCGTGATGAAGAAAATGAGCATCATGATGAAGTAAATAGGCATCAAGATGAAGAAAATGAGCATCATGATGAATAAAAATGAGCATCACGATGAAGAAAATGAGCATCGTGATGAAGAAAATGATATGATGAAGAAAATGAGCATCGTTATGAATAAAATATGCATCATGATTTAGAAAATATGCATCATGATGAAGAAAATGAGCATCATGATGAAGAAAATATACATCATGATTAAGAAAATGAGCATCGTGATGAAGAAAATGTGCATCATGATGAAGGAAATGAGCATCATGTTGAAGTCAATGAGCATCATGATGAAGAAAATATGAATTATGATAAAGAAAATATGCATCATGATGAAGAAAATGAGCTTCATGATGAAGAAAATTAGCTTTATGATGAAGAAAATATGCATTATGATGAAGAAAATGAAAATCATGATGAAGAAAATATGCATCATGATAAAGAAAATAAGCATCTTGATGAAAAAATGAGCATCATAAAGAAGAAAATGAGCATCTTGATGAAGAAAATATGCATCATGATTAAGAAAATGAGCATCACGATAAAGGAAATGAGCATCACGAAGAAGGAAATAAGCATCACGATGAAGGAAATGAGAATCACGATGAAGAAAATATGTATCATGATGAAAAAAATGAGAATCATGATAAAGAAAATATGCATCATGATGAAGAAAATTAGCATTTTGAAGAAGGAAATGAGAATCATGATGACGGAAATGAGCATAATGATGAAGAAGATGAGCATCAAGATGAGGAAAATGTTCATCGTGATAAAGAAAATATGCATCAAGATGAAGAATATATGCATCATGATGAAAAAAATGAGCATCTTGATGAAGAAAATTTGCATCATGATGAAGAAAATGAGCATCATGATAAAGAAAATATGCATCATGATAAAGAAAATATGCATCATGAAAAAGAAAATTAGCATCATGATGAATAAAATGAGGATCATAATGAAGAAATTATGTATCATGATTAAGAAAATGAGTATCATGATGAAGAAAATGAGCATCTTGATGAAGAAAATATGCATCATGATGAAGAAAATGAGCATCTTGATGAAGAAAATATGCATCATGATGAAGAAAATATGCATCATGAAAAAGAAAATGAGCATCATGATGAATAAAATGAGGATCATAATGAAGAAAATATGTATCATGATGAAGAAAATAAGTATCATGATGAAGAAAATGAGCATCATGATTAATAAAATATGCATCATGATGAAGAAAATGAGCTTCATGACAAAGAAAATATACATCAAGATGAAGAAAATTAGCATCATGAAGAAGAAATCATGATGAAGAAAATGAGCATTATGAAGAAGAAAAAGAGCATCGTTATGAAGAAGAATTCATCATGATGAAGAAAATTAGCATCATGAAGAAGAAAATATGCACATGATTAAGAAAATGAGCATCGTGATGAAGAAAATGGGCATCATGATGAAGAAAATGAGCATCTTGATGATGAAAATATGCATCATGATGAAGAAAATGAGCATCACGATGAAGAAAATATGTATCATGATGAAGAAAATGAGCGTCATGATGAAGAAAATATGCATCATGATGAAGAAAATGGGCATTATGATGAAGGAAATGAGCATCATAATGACGGAAATGAGCATCATGATGAAGAAAATGAGCATCATGATGAAGAAAATGTGCATCGTGATAAAGAAAATATGCATCACAATGAAGAAAATATGCATCATGATTAAGAAAATGAGCATCATGATGAAGAAAATATGCATCATGATGAAGAAAATGAGCATCATGATGAAGCAAATATGCATCATGATAAAGAAAATAAGCATCATGATGAAAAAAATGAGCACCATGATAAAGAAATTGAGCATCTTGATGAAGAAAATATGTATCATGGTGAAGAAAATGAGCGTCATGATGAACAAAATGAGCATCTTGATGAATAAAATATGCATCATGATGAAGAAAATATGCATCATGAAGAAGAAAATAAGAATCATGATGAAGAAAATGAGCATCATGGTGAATAAATTTTGCATCGTGATGAAGAAAATGAGCATCATAATGAAGAAAATAGGCATCAAGATGAAGAAAATGAGCATCATGATGAATAAAAATGAGCACCACGATGAAGAAAATGAGCATCATGATGAAGAAAATGATATGATGAAGAAAATAAGCATTAAGATAAAGAAAATATGCATCATGATTTAGAAAATATGCACCATGATGAAGAAAATGAGCATTATGATGAAGAAAATATACATCATGATTAAGAAAATGTGCATCGTGATGAAGAAAATGTGTATCATGATAAAGGAAATGAGCATCATGATGAAGTCAATGAGCATCATGATGAAGTCAATGAGCATCATGGTGAAGAAAATATGAATTATGATAAAGAAAATATGCATCATGACGAAGAAAATGAGCCTCATGATGAAGAAAATTAGCTTTATGATGAAAAAAATATGCATTATGATGAAGAAAATGAAAATCATGATGAAGAAAATATGCATCCTGATAAAGAAAATAAGCATCTTGATGAAGAAAATGAGCATCATAATGAAAAAAATGAGCATCTTTATGAAGAAAATATGCGTCATGATTAAGAAAATGAGCATCACTATAAAGGAAATGAGCATCACGAAAAAGGAAATAAGCATCACGATGACGGAAATGAAAATCACGATGAAGAAAATATGTATCATGATGAAAAAAATGAGAATCATGATAAAGAAAATATGCATCATGATGAAGAAAATGAGCATTTTAATGAAGGAAATGAGAATCATGATGACGGAAATGAGCATAATGATGAAGAAGATGAGCATCAAGATGAGGAAAATGTGCAACATGATAAAGAAAATATGCATCACGATGAAGAATATATGCATCTTGATTAAGAAAATGAGCATCTTGATGAAGAAAATCTGTATCATGATGAAGAAAATGAGCATCATGATAAAGAAAATATGCATCATGATAAAGAAAATAAGCATCATGATGAAGAAAATGAGCACCATGAGGTAGAAATTGAGCATCTTGATTAAGAAAATATGCATCATGATGAAGAAAATAAGCATCATAATGAAGAAAATGAACACCACGATGTAGAAATTGAGCATCTTAATGAATAAAATATGCATCATGATGAAGAAAATATGCATCATGATAAAGAAAATAGGCATCATGATGAAGAAAATGAGCATCATGATGAATAAAATATGCATCGTGATAAAGTAAATGAGCATCATGATGAAGAAAATATGCTTCAAGATGAAGAAAATGGGCATCACGATGAAGAAATTTAGCATCATGATGAAGAAAAATGAGCATCACGTTGAAGATAATAAGCATCGTGATGAAGAAAATGAGCATTATGTTGAAGAAAATGAGCATCGTGATTAAGAAAATATGCTTCATGATTTAGAAAATATGCATCATGATTAAGAAAATGAGCATCATGAAGAAGAAAATATGCAACATGATTAAGAAAATGAGCATCGTGATGAAGGAAATGAGCATCATGATGAAGTCAATGAGCATCATGATGAAGAAAATATGAATTATGATGAAGAAAATATGCATCATGATGAAGAAAATGAGCCTCATGATGAAGAAAATGAGCCTTATGATGAAGAAAATATGCATTATGATGAAGAAAATGAAAATCATGATAAAAAAATGTGCATCATGATAAAGAAAATAAGCATCTTGATGAAGAAAATGAGTATCATGATGAAGAAAATGAGCATCTTGATTAAGAAAATATGCATCGTGATGAAGAAAATGAGCATGTTGATGAAGAAAATATGCATCATGATAAAGAAATTTGCATCATTAAAACGAAAATGAGCATCATGATGAAGAAAATATGCTTCATGATGAAGAAAATGAGCATCATGATGAATAAAATATGCGTCATGATGAAGAAATCGTGAGCTTCATGATGAAGTAAATATGCATCAAGATGATGAAAATTAGCATCATGATGAAGAAATCAAAATGAAGAAAATGAGCAATATGATGTAGAAAGTGAGCATCGCGATAAAGAAAATATGCATTATGATGAAGAAAATATGCATCATGAAGAAGAAAATGAGCATCATGATGAAGAAAATATGCATCATGATTAAGAAAATGAGAATCGTGATGAAGAAAATGAGCATCATGATGAAGGAAATGGTCATCGTGATGAATGAAATAAGCATCATGATGAAAAAAATATGAATCATGATGAAGAAAATATGCATCATGATGAAGAAAATGAGACAAATGAGGAAGAAAATGTGCATCATGATGAAGAAAATGAGCTTCTTGATGAAGAAAATATGGAACATGATGAAGAAAATGAGCATCATGATAAAGAAAATAAACATCTTGATGAAAAAAATGAGCATCATGATGAATAAAATATGCGTCATGATGAAAAAAATGAGCATCATGATGAAGAAAATATGCATCAAGATGAAGAAAATGAGCATAATGATGAAGAAATTTGTCATAATGATGAAGAAATCATGATAAAGAAAATGAGTATCGTGATGAAGAAAATGAGCATTATGATGAAAAAAATGAGCATTGTGATGAAAAAAATATGCATCATAATTTAGAAAATATGTATCATGATAAAGAAAATGAGCATCATGATGAAAAAATATGCATCATGATTAAGAAAATAAGCATCGTGATAAAGAAAATGAGCATCATGATGATTGAAATGAGCATCATGATGAAGTCAATGAGCATCATGATGAAGAAAATATGAATTATGATGAAGAAAATATGCATTATGATGAAGAAAATGATCCTCATGATGAAGAAGATGAGCTTCATGATGAAGAAAATATGCATTATGATGAAGAAAATGAAAATCATGATGAAGAAAATGTGCATCGTGATGAAGAAAATATGCATTATGATAAAGAAAATAAGTATCTTGATGAAGAAAATGAGAATCATGATAAAGAAAATGAACATCTTGATGAAGAAAATATGCCTCTTGATGAAGAAAATATGCATCATAATGAAGAAAATATGCATCATTAAAAAGAAAATGAGCGTCATGATGAAGAAAATGAGCATCATGATGAATAAAATATGCATCATGATAAAGAAAATAAGCATCATAATGAAGAAAATGAGCATCATGATGAACAAAATTTGCATCGTGATGAAGAAAATGAGCATCATGATGAAGAAAATATGCATCATGATTAAGAAAATGAGCATCGTGATAAAAAAATGAGCATCATGATGAAGGAAATGTGCATCATGATTAAGTCAATGAGCATCATGATGAAGAAAATATGAATTATGATGAAGAAAATATGCATCATGATGAAGAAAATGAGCCTTATGATGAAGAAAATGAGCTTTATGATGAAAAAAATATGCATTATGATGAAGAAAATGAAAATCATGATGAAAAAAATGTGCATCATGATAAAGAAAGTAAGCATCTTGATGAAGAAAATGAGAATCATGATGAAGAAAATGAGCATCTTGATGAAGAAAATATGCATCAAGATGAAGAAAATGAGCATGTTGATGAAGAAAATATGCATCATGATAAAGAAATATGCATCATGAAAAGGAAAATGAGCATCATGATGAAGAAAATATACTTCATGATGAAGAAAATGAGCATCATGATGAATAAAATATGCATCATGATGAAGAAATCGTGAGCTTCATGATGAAGTAAATATGCATCAAGATGATGAAAATTAGCATCATGATGAAGAAATCATAATGAAGAAAATGAGCAATATGATGAAGGAAATGAGCATCGCGATGAAGAAAATATGCATTATGATGAAGAAAATATGCATCATGAAGAAGAAAATGAGCATCATGATGTAGAAAATATGCATCATTATTAAGAAAATGAGAATCGTGATGAAGAAAATGAGCATCATGATAAAGGAAATGGTCATCATGATGAAGGAAATAAGCATCATGATGAAAAAAATATGAATAATGATGAAGAAAATATGCATCATGATGAAGAAAATGAGCCTCATGATGAAGAAAATGTGCATCATGATGAAGAAAATGAGCTTCTTGATGAAGAAAATATGGAACATGATGAAGAAAATTAGCATCATAATAAAGAAAATAAGCATCTTGATGAAAAAAATGAGCATCATGATGAATAAAATATGCATCAAGATAAAGAAAATGAGTATCGTGATGAAGAAAATGAGCATTATGATGAAGAAAATGAGCATCGTGATGAAAAAAATATGCATTATAATTTAGAAAATATGAACCATGATAAAGAAAATGAGCATCATGATGAAAAAATATGCATCATGATTAAGAAAATGAGCATCGTGATGAAGAAAATGAGCATCATGATGATAGAAATGAGCATCATGATGAAGTCAATGAGCATCATGATGAAGAAAATATGAATTATGATGAAGAAAATATGCATTACGATGAAGAAAATGAGCCTCATGATGAAGAAAAAGAGCTTCATGATGAAGAAAATATGCATTATGATGAAGAAAATGAAAATCATGATGAAGAAAATGTGCATCATGATGATGAAAATATGCATTATGATAAAGAAAATAAGCATCTTGATGAAGAAAATGAGCATCATGATAAAGAAAATGAGCATCTTCATGAAGAAAATATGCCTCTTGATGAAGAAAAATATGCATCATGATGAAGAAAATATGCATCATGAAAAAGGAAATGAGCGTCATGATGAAGAAAATAAGCATCATGATGAATATAATATGCATCATGAAAAAGAAAATAAGCATCATAATGAAGAAAATGATCATCATGATGAACAAAATTTGCATCGTGATGAAGAAATTGAGCATCATGATGAAGAAATCATAATGAAGAAAAATGAGCATCACGATGAAGAAAATGAGCATCGTGATGAAGAAAATGATATGATGAAGAAATTGAGCATCGTGATAAAGAAAATATGCATCATGATTTAGAAAATATGCATCATGATGAAGAAAATGAGCATCATGATGAAGAAAATATGCGTCATGATTAAGAAAATGAGCATCGTGATAAAAAATGAGCATCATGATGAAGGAAATGAGCATCATGATGAAGTCAATGAGTATCATGATGAAGAAAATATGAATTATGATGAAGAAAATATGCATAATGATGAAGAAAATGAGCCTCGTGATGAAGAAAATGAGCTTTATGATGAAGAAAATATGCATTATGATGAAAAATATGAAAATCATGATGAAGAAAATGTGAATCATGATGAAGAAAATAAGCATCTTGATGAAGAAAATGAGGATCATGATGAAGCAAATGAGCATCATGGTGAATAAAATATGCATCGTCATGAAGTAAATTAGCATCATGATGAAGAAAATTAGAATCATGTTGAATAAAATATGCATCATGATGAAGAAAATGAGCTTCATGACGAAGAAAATATACATCATGATGAAGAAATCATTATGAAGAAAATGAGCATTATGATGAAGAAAATTAGCATCTTGATGATGAAAATATGCATCATGATGAAGAAAATATGTATCATGATTAAGAAAATGAGCATCATGATGAAGAAAATATGCATCATGATGAAGAAAATGAGCATTTAGATGAAGGAAATGAACATCATGATGACGGAAATGAGCATAATGATGAAGAAAATGAGCATCAAGATAAAGAAAATGTGAATCGTGATAAAGAAAATATGCATCACGATGAAGAAAATATGCATCATGATGAAGAAAATGAGCATTATGATAAAGAAAATATGCACCATGATAAAGAAAATAAGCATCATGATGAAGAAAATGAGCACCATGATGAACAAAGTATGCATCACGATTAATAAAATATGCATCATGATAAAGAAAATAGGCATCATGATGAAGAAAATAAGCATCATGATGAATAAAATATGCATCGTGATGAAGTAAATATGCATTATGATGAAGAAAATATGCATCAAGATGAAGAAAATGAGCATCATGATGAAGAAATCATGATGAAGAAAAATGAGCATCAAATTGAAGAAAATGAGCATCGTTATGTATAAAATGATCATTATGATGAAGAAAATGAGCATCGTGATTTAGAAAATATGCATCATGATTTAGAAAATATGCACATGATTTAGAAAATATGCATTATGATTAAGAAAATGAGCATCATGAAGAATATAATATGCATCATGATTAAGAAAATGAGCATCGTAATGAAAAAAATAAGCATCATGATGAAGGAAATGACCATCATGATGAAATCAATGAGCATCATGATGAAGAAAATATGAATTATGATGAAGAAAATATGCATCTGGATGAAGAAAATGAACCTCATGATGAAGAAAATGAGCTTTATGATGAAAAAAATATGCATTATGATGAAGAAAATGAAAATCATGATGAAAAAAATGTGCGTCATGATAAAGAAAATAAGCATCTTGATGAAGAAAATGAGCATCGTGATCAAGAAAATGAGCATCTTGATGAAGAAAATATGCATCATGATGAAGAAAATGAGCATGTTGATAAAGAAAATATGTATCATGATGAAGAAAATGTGCATCATGATGAAGAAAATGAGCTTTTTGATGAAGAAAATATGCATCATGATGATGAAAATGAGCATCATGATAAAGAAAATAAGCATCTTGATGAAAAAATGAGCATCATAATGAATAAAATATTCATCATGATTAGGAAAATAAGCATCATGATAAAGAAAATGAGCATCATGATGAATAAAATTTGTATCGTGATAAAGAAAATGAGCATCATGATGAAGAAAATATGCATAAAGATGAAGAAAATGAACATCATGATGAAGAAATTGAGCATTATGATGCAGAAATCATGATGAAGAAAAATGAACATCATGATGAAGAAAATGAGCATCGTGATGAAGAAAATGAGCAACGTGATGAAGAAAATATGCATCATGATGAAGAAAATGAGCATCATGATGAATAAATATGCATCATGATAAATAAAATATGCATCATGATGATGAAAATGAGCTTCATGATGAAGAAAATATGCATCAAGATGAAGAAAATTAGCATCATGATGAAAAAATCATGATGAAGAAATTGAGCATTATGATGAAGAAAATGAGCATCGTGACGAAGAAAATATGCATCATGATGAAGAAAATATGCATCATGAAGAAGAAAATGAGCATCATGATGGATAAAATATGCATCATGATTAAGAAAATGAGAATCGTGATGAAGAAAATGAGCATCATGATGAAGGAAATGGTCATCATGATGAAGGAAATAAGCATCATGATGAAGAAAATGAGTATTATGATGAAGAAAATGAGCATCGTGATGAAAAAATGAGTATTATGATGAAGAAAATTATCATCGTGATGAAGAAAATATGCATCATGATTTAGAAAATATGCATCATGATGAAAAATATGCATCATGATTAAGAAAATCAGCATCGTGATGAAGAAAATGAGCCATCATGATGAAAGAAATGAGCATCAGGATGAAGTCAATGAACATCATGATGAAGAAAATATGAATTATAATGATGAAAATATGCATTATGATGAAGAAAATGAGCCTCATGATGAAGAAAATAAGCTTTATGATGAATAAAATATGCATTATGATGAATAAAATGAAAATCATGATGAAGAAAATGTACATCATGATGAAGAAAATATGCATCATGATAAAGAAAATAAGCATCTTGATGAAGAAAATGAGCATCATGATGAAGAAAATGAGCATCTTGAAGAAGAAAATATACATCATGATAAAGAAAATGAGCATCACGATGAAGAAAATATGTATCATGATAAAAGAAAATGAGTGTCATGATGAAGAAAATATGCATCATGATGAAGAAAATGGCATTATGATGAAGGAAATGAGCATCACGATGACGGAAATGAGCTTCATGATGAAGAAAATATGCATCAAGATGAAGAAAATTAGCATCATGATGAAGAAATCATGATGAAGAAAATGAGCATTATGATGAAGATAATGAGCATCGTGATGAAGAAAATATGCATCATGATGAAGAAAATATACATCATGAAGAAGAAAATGAGCATAATGATGAAGAAAATATGCATCATGATTAAGAAAATGAGAATCGTGATGAAGAAAATGAGCATCATGATGAAAAAAATAGTCATCGTGATGAAGGAAATAAGCATCATGATGAATAAAATGAGTATTATGATGAAGAAAATGAGCATCATGATGAAACAAATGAGCATTATGGTGAAGAAAATGAGTATCGTGATGAAGAAAATATGCATCATGATTTAGAAAATATGCATCATGATAAAGAAAATGAGCATCATGATTAAAAAAATATGCATCATGATTAAAAAAATGAGCATCGTGATGAAGAAAATGAGCATCAAGATGAAAGAAATGAGCATCAGGAAGAAGTCAATGAGCATCATGATGAAGAAAATATGAATTATGATGAAGAAAATATGCATTATGATGAAGAAAATGAGCTTTATGATGAAGAAAATGTGCATTATGATGAAGAAAATGTGAATCATGATAAAGAAAATAAGCATCTTGATAAAGAAAATGAGCATCATGATGAAAAAATGAGCATCTTCGTGAAGAAAATATGCATCATGATTAAGAAAATGAGCATGTTGATGAAGAAAATATGCATCATGAAAAATAAAATGAGCATCGTGATGAAGAAAATGAGGATCATAATGAAGAAACGTGTATCATGATGAAGAAAATGAGCATCATGATGAATAAAATATGCATCATGATAAAGAAAATAAGCAT
Organism: Pogostemon cablin; assembly: GCA_023678885.1. Classification (NCBI taxonomy): domain Eukaryota; kingdom Viridiplantae; phylum Streptophyta; class Magnoliopsida; order Lamiales; family Lamiaceae; genus Pogostemon; species Pogostemon cablin. The sequence goes on along the minus strand of CM042994.1, from coordinate 14,965,752 downwards.
CATGATGAATATAATGAGCATCATGAAGAATAAAATTTGCATCGTGATGAAGAAAATGAGTGTCATGATGAAGAAAATATGCATCAAGACGAAGAAAATGAGCATCATGATGAAGAAATTGAGTATCATGATGAAGAAATCATAATGAAGAAAAATGAGCATCGTGATGAAGAAAATGATATGATGAAGAAAATGAGCATCGTGATGAAGAAAATGTGCATCGTGATTTAGAAAATATGCATCATGATGAAGAAAATGAGCATCATGATGAAGAAAATGAGCATCATGATGAAGAAAATATGCATCATGATGAAGAAAATGAGCCTCATGATGAAGAAAATGAGCTTTATGATGAAGGAAATATGCATTATGTTGAAGAAAATGAAAATCATGATGAAGAAAATGTGCATCATGAAAAAGAAAATAAGCATCTTGATGAAGAAAATGAGCATCATGATGAAGAAATGAGCATCTTGATGAAAAAAATATGCATCATAAATACGAAAATGAGCATGTTGATGAAGAAAATATGCATCATGATGAACAAAATATGCATCAAGATGAAGAAATTAGCATCATGATGAAGAAATCATGATGAAGAAAATGAGCATTATGATGAAGATAATGAGCATCGTGATGAAGAAAATATGCATCATGATGAAGAAAATATGCATCATGAAGAAGAAAATGATAATCATGATGAAGAAAATATGCATCATTATTAAGAAAATGAGAATCGTGATGAAGAAAATGAGCATCATGATGAAGAAAATGGTCATCATGATGAAGGAAAAAAGCAACATGATGAAGAAAATGAGCATTATGATGAAGAAAATGAGCATCGTGATGAAACAAATGAGCATAATGGTGAAGAAAATGAGTATCGTGATGAAGAAAATATGCATCATGATTTAGAAAATATGCATCATGATAAAGAAAATGAGCATCATGATGAAAAAAATATGCATCATGATTAAAAAATGTGCATCGTGATGAAGAAAATGAGCATCATGATGAAAGAAATGAGCATCAGGAAGAAGTCAATGAGCATCATGATGAAGAAAATATGAATTATGATGAAGAAAATATGCATTATGATGAAGAAAATGAGCTTTATGATGAAGAAAATGTGCATTATGATGAAGAAAATGTGAATCATGATAAAGAAAATAAGCATCTTGATGAAGAAAATGAGAATCATGAAGAAAAAATGAGCATCTTGGTGAAGAAAATATGCATCATGATTAAGAAAATGAGCATGTTGATGAAGAAAATATGCATCATGATGAAGAAAATATGCATCATGAAAATATGCATCATCATGAAGAAAATATGCATCATGATGAAGAAAATGAGCATCATGATGAATAAAATATGCATCATGATAAAGAAAATAAACATCATGATGAATATAATGAGCATCATGAAGAATAAAATTTGCATCGTGATGAAGAAAATGAGCATCATGATGAAGAAAATAAGCATCAAGGCGAAGAAAATGAGCATCATGATGAAGAAATTGAGAATCATGATGAAGAAATCATAATGAAGAAAAATTAGCATCATGATGAAGAAAATGAGCATCGTGATGAAGAAAATGATATGATGAAGAAAATGAGCATCGTGATGAAGAAAATGTGCATCGTGATTTAGAAAATATGCATCATGATGAAGAAAATGAGCATCTTGATGAAGAATATATGCATCAGGATTAAGAAAATAACCATCGTGATGAAGAAAATGAGCATCATGATGAAGTCAATGAGCATCATGATGAAGAAAATATGAATTATGATGAAGAAAATATGCATCATGATGAAGAAAATGAGCCTCATGATGAAGAAAATGAGCTTTATGATGAAGAAAATATGCATTATGATGAAGAAAATGAAATTCATGATGAAGAAAATGTGCATCATGAAAAAAAAATAAGCATCTTGATGAAGAAAATGAGCATCATGATGAAGAAATGAGCATCTTGATGAAGAAAATATGCATCATGATGAAGAAAATGAGAATGTTGATGAAGAAAATATGCATCATGATAAAGAAATATGCATTATAAAAAAGAAAATGAGCATCATGATGAAGAAAATGAGGATCATGATGAATAAAATGAGCATCATGATGAAGAAAATGACCATCATGATGAATAAAATATGTATCATGATGATGAAAATGTGCTTCATGATGAACAAAATATGCATCAAGATGAAGAAAATTAGCATCATGATGAAGAAATCATGATGAAGAAAATGAGCTTTATGATGAAGAAAATTAGCATCGTGATGGAGAAAATATGCATCATTATGAATAAAATATGCATCATGAAGAAGAAAATGAGCATCATGATGAAGAAAATATGCATCATGATTAAGAAAATGAGAATCGTGATGAAGAAAATGAGCATTATGATGAAGAAAATGGTCATCCTGATGAAGGAAATAAGCATCATGATGAAGAAAATGAGCATTATGATGAAGAAAATGAGCATCGTGATGAAACAAATGAGCATTATGGTGAAGAAAATGAGTATCGTGATGAGGAAAATATGCATCATGATTTAGAGAATATGCATCATGATAAAGAAAATGAGCATCATGATGAAAAAAATATGCATCATGATTAAAAAAATGAGCATCGTGATGAAGAAAATGAGCATCATGATGAAAGAAATGAGCATCAGGAAGAAGTCAATGAGCATCATGATGAAAAAAATATGAATTATGATGAAGAAAATATGCATTATGATGAAAAAAATGAGCCTCATGATGTAGAAAATGAGCTTCATGATGAAGAAAATATGCATTATGATGAAGAAAATGAAAATCATGATGAAGAAAATGTGCATAATGATGATGAAAATATGCATCATGAAAAAGAATATAAGCATCTTGATGAAGAAAATGAGCATCATGATGAAGAAAATGAGCATCTTGAAAAAGAAAATATGCATCATGATAAAGAAGATGAGCATCACGATGAAGAAAATATGTATCATGATGAAGAAAATTAGCGCCATGATGAAGAAAATGAGCATCAAGATGAAGAAAATGAGCATCGTGATGAAGAAAATGAGCATCATGATGAAGAAAATGAGCATCAAGATGAAGAAAATGAGCATCAAGATGAAGAAAATGTGCATCGTGATAAAGAAAATATGCATCACGATGAAGAAAATATGCATCTTGATGAAGAAAATATGCATCATGATGACGAAAATGAGCATCATGATGAAGAATAATGAGCATCATGATGATGAAAATGAGCATCGTGATGAAGAAAATATGCATCATGATAAAGGAAATAAGCATCATGATGTAGAAAATGAGCACCATGATGAAGAAATTGAGCATCTTGATGAAGAAAATATGCATCATGATGAAGAAAATATGCATCATGAAAAAGAAAATGAGCGTCTTGATGAAGAAAATGAGCATCATGATGAATAAAATGTGCATCATGATAAGAAAATAAGCATCATGATGAAGAAAATGAGGATCATAATGAAGAAAATATGCATCATGATGAAGAAAATGAGCATAATGATGAAGAAAATGAGCATCATGATGAATAAAATATGCATCATGATGAAGAAAATGAGCATCATGAAGAACAAAATTTGCATCGTAATGAAGAAAATGAGCATCATGATGAAGAAAATATGCATCAAGATGAAGAAAATGAGCATCATGATGAAGAAATTGAGCATCATGATGAAGAAATCATAATGAAGAAAAATGAGCATCACGATGAAAAAAATGAGCATCGTGATGAAGAAAATGATATGATGAAGAAAATGAGCATCGTGATGAAGAAAATGTGTATCATGATTTAGAAAATATGCATCATGATGAAGAAAAAGAGCATCATGATGAAGAATATATGCATCAGGATTAAGAAAATGAGAATCGTGATGAAGAAAATGAGCATCATGATGAAGGAAATGAGCATCATGATGAAGTCAATGAGCATCATGATGAAGAAAATATGAATAATGATGAAGAAAATATGCATCATGATTAAGAAAATGTGCCTCATGATGAAGAAAATGAGCTTTATGATGAAGAAAATATGCATTATGATGAAGAAAATGAAAATTATAATGAAGAAAATATGAATCATGATAAAGAAAATAAGCATCTTGATGAAGAAAATGAGCATCTTGATTAAGAAAATGAGCATCTTGGTGAAGAAAATATGCATCATGATGAAGAAAATGAGCATGTTGATGAAGAAAATATGCATTATGATGAAGAAAATACGCATCATGAAAAGAAAATGAGCTTCATGATGAAGAAAATGAGGACCATAATGGAGAAAATATGCATCATGATGAAGAAAATGAGCATCATGATGAAGAAAATGAGTAATGTTATGACAGGTTTCCTGAATGGAAGTCTTGAGGAAAACATCTTCATGAAGCAACCAGAGGTTTTCATTGCAAAGGGCGAAGAACATCTTGTGTGTAGGCTTAATAGGTCTATTTATGGATTGAAACAAGCTTCAAGATCATGGAACATCCGTTTTGATGAAGTAATCCAGTCATATGGATTTATTCAATATCCGGATGAGTCAGGTCTGTACAAGAAGTGTGACGGAAATGTAGTGGCATTTCTTGTACTCTACGTGGATGATATTCTTCTCATTGGGAACAATGTAAAGGTATTTTCGGGTGTTAGGGTATGGATGTCCAAGCAGTTTGAGATGAAGGATTTAGTATAAGCCGAACACATTCTTGGGATTAAATTGTCCCAAGCTTCATACATTGATACAATCCTAACTCGTTTTTGCATGCAAGATTCCATGAAAGGTTTTCTACCTTTCAGACACGGAATACCTCTATCTAAGGATATGTGTCCTAAGACACAACAAGAAATAGAGGAAATGAAGCTGGTTCCTTATGCTTCGGCAGTAGGAAGCCTCATGTGTGCTATGCTATGTACGAGACCGGATATCTGTTATGTCGTGGACATGATCAGTAGGTATCAAAGTAATCCAAGAAAAGGGCATTGGACTTGCGGTAAAGTATATTTTAAGTACCTGCGAAGGATATGGATTATGTGCTAGTTTATCGGGCAGTCTACTTTATTACCTCTGGGTTATACTGATTCGGATTTCCAGTCAGATAGTGATGCTAGTAAATCCACCTCAGGTTATGTGTATACTATTGGAGGAGGAGCCACAATATGGAGGAGTGTAAAGCAGAAATGCGTTATTGACTCTACCATGGAAGCTAAATATGTAGCAGCCTCTGAGGCAGCTAAAGAAGCAGTATGGCTTAGGAACTTCATAATAGACTTGGATGTGATTCTTGATTTGCCCAAAGCAATCACAATTTATTGTGATAACAGTGGTGCAGTAGCAAACTTGGAGGAAACACGAGCCCATAAGGCAAGTAAACACATTGAGCAAAAGTACCACCTGATACGGGACATCGTTAAAAGAGGGGAGATTGTTGTCGCTAAGATTGGATCGGAAGATAACCTTGTTGATCCTTTTACAAAAAGCCCTCCAGCGAAAGCCTTTGATGGGCATGTAGAAGGAATGGGGATTAGATGCGTGTCAGAAGATATGGAAGAGTAGTCTTTTAGTATAAGTGGGAGATTGTTAGATTGTATACTAAAAGTCTGGCTTTTATATGAAAAAATGTTTTAACAATTTATTTGAAATGAGAATCATAAGATCAAACGTTTTCCATATTATAATTTATATATATATGTTTGTGTAAAAAGTCCATTTACTTCATACTATAGATAATATGTTGTGCGACAACACACGGAAAATCGTATTATCGGTTTTCTTATAAAGTATGAACAGATGCTCATAACCGAGATAGACGGGGACTATCTATCGGGATGGTTATAGTGTGATTCAGTAGTAGTTTGTCTTGACTATAGAATCACATTATTACGCTTTGTGTGTATTGAGCAGGACCGCTTGAGATCATTTGACTTGTATAGTCTATATAGGAGAACTTGATCTCAGTTATTATGGATGTCCGTGCTCTTAATCCCTATACAATAACTTCGATACGTAAGGCAGTATGTATTTCTTTGATTCATCAATGGGTGAGATTTACATGTAATTAAATCAACAAACTCGGTGAGTTGGGAAGTAGTGTTGTCTCTATGGTGTGTTGTTGATTGTAGAAGGAATCCGTGTCCTATTTGGGTTGATGATGTCCCCTTAAGGAGCACATAAGGTTTATCATGTAAATCTTGTAAGTGGATTAATTCTGGCATAATAATAAGGTTGAGTTGTACTACTCTCGGATGAAATATTAATTAATTTGAGTTGTCAGTAACTTAATTAATTAATGGGCATTATATATCTTAAACATGGGGAGATTATGGGCTCCAATCCCATAATCACGTGATTATGGGATTGGAGCGGCAGTGCAGTAATAATATATTAGTGGACTATATTATTATTATTGGACTTAAGTATAAGCTTTGGGCTAAGCTTGGATACTTAAGCCCAATGGAGGCCCAACTCCAATATCTCCTCCTGGTCCCTATTGTAGCCCATATATAAGTTATCTCACCTTCCTGGAACCCTCACTCTGCGCTGTTTTAATGTGAAGGAGAGGAAAGAAAGCAAATTGAGAAGATCATGAAGATCGTCACCCACTCGACGTAAGGATTGAACTTGGGGAATGCAGCAGAAGATCAAGAGGTTGTTCTCTGCAGTTCTTCAACAACATATCCTGGTGAAAGGTAATGTAGTCTTTGATTTATTGCTTCCGCTGATCTAGTTTACATGGAACCCTAATGGTTCACGCTAACCAAACGATCGAAAGACAATAAATATGCGGCTTAGTATATTATGGACCATAACCTGGGAGTCTTTATATACTATTTTAATCAGGCCACCCATTATCACCTAATTACGTAGTATTGGGTATCTACTCAATTGACCCATATCAAATATTATTATAGCCCATGGACTTTTAACCTTTAATTTGATCACTTAATTAAATCCATAAAATAATTGAATAGCTAATATAACTGTATAATAATATATTGCCCACAATTAGATTATATAGGAAATTAAAAATTTCCTAACAATCTCCCACTTGGGCTATATATTTTTCCCAAAGCATTTATATAAGAGACCTTAACCTTAGTTGTGCAACTTTATGCTATTCCTCTTCAAGCTATACTTAACAATCTGGTCCATCTCATGTACTAATATGGAATTGCCGCGGCATTCACCACATTACAAATCATGGTAAACCCCGACAATCACCATATTACTACGCTCAAATGACATAGATCAAATATGGTAAGTAGCTGGAAAATTACATGTAAAATGTGATCAACATCAAACTGCGCAATATTTTTAATGGTAAATGAAAATAAAGAAAAGGGAACAAGGATAAAGATGTTGTGGGGATGGCAAAGCCAAAAAGAGCCAAAGAGGCGGCCCAAAAAAGAAAGCTCTTACAAAGAGCCTTAATAGAAATAGAGCTAAACAAAAATAAGTATTATTTTTCTTTGTAAGTCTGCTCCAATCTTGTTTACTTGCAACATCCCAAACATCTGGAGGTTCACTATGTTGCTTTGCTGTTTCAGAACGTGTAATCGGTTTCAAAGCTGGAATATAAGTAACGTGTCACGCCCCGACCCCAGACTGAACGCGAAAATAGCCACGTTAACTATAAATTTCGCGGAATGGGTGGACTCCACTCCACAAAGTTTATAGAAAACGTAAGGCTTGCTATCAAGTACCTGTAGAACTAAACAACTGATAACAACGGGTACAACCCGAGGACATCATCTCATAATGTATCAATAAGGATTTACAAAGGTACAAAATCGATGTAACTTAGTTTAAAGAAAATATACATGAATGATATAACATCACGAGAGTACCAAAAAGAACATCAAGGGGGTCACCAAATATAAACTATACAATCTCGCCAATGAATCCGTCAATTTACATAAAAGAGAAGTACCCAAAACACTGATTGGATGATGAGCAAACGATAGGCAAACTCCAACCAAAACAATATCAACAGCCTGAAAAAGAAAGAATGATGGGGGTGAGCAAAACCACTAGCTCAGTGAGGTGATAAGCCGATCACCCCGACCCTTATACGAAGCATGTATTCTCACTCGTGGTTCATAACATAAAATCCAACATTTCGTCCCACAATAACTATTTCTCGCTCAGTATACATATTAATGAAAATAAAAACCTTAGTCCACATTTACAAATAACACAATTAGTTCAAACAACATGTTATCACATAAAAGACGCGTGGGTAGTCAATATCCTCCTCGAACTGAGCTCTCCGTTGAGAGACAGTCCAAGCCCGTCACCGTTACACTAGATAAAATGCACATTAATATTCTTTCTCAACACGTCAAGTGCTAAAGTTCACAATTCAATATCGACGTGAATAATTGAAATGATCAAACATATAAACATATATGACATGCATGTCCCACACCGGTGACGTTGACTGAGCCTATAATAGACTGATCTATCTAACGATCACCCTTCAGAGTATCAGTATTTGGCAAATGGACAGGTGCCCCGTTAGATCTAACTCACTCGGGTCTGCCAAGCAACGGGCAACTTGGTTGTCACTCTAACTCACCCGAACAGCGACAATTCGGGCTACTTAATCAATGTCGCTCCAACTCACCCGAGCCGTGACCAATTCGGGCTACTTAACCTTGGTACCAGGCATACATATGCATATGCATCAAAAGATGAATAACGACTCAAGCTAGAGTCTTAATAGCACACAAGAATAACCAGAAATCAATTCTCAAATAATTCACAATAAATGCTGTCAGATATCGAGTCGGCAAGGCTCTTCAACATAAGTTAAAATCAATTTTACTCATAAAATGGCTAACATGACTCTAACCAGAGCAATCGAGCCAATCAGGCTCTTTACCACATAACACAATACCAAATAATTTTCTTATCAATTAACTAAAACTAAAATAAATGCACGTTTATCGAGGGTCCACACTTCCCATATGAGAAGGCGTTCCCGAAATATCAACTCACAAGGAAGTGATTAACTCTCTCCGGAATCTGAAGTCGGTCCCTTGTCCTTCGTCGATGGTTCTTTACCTGGAAAGGAGATGAGCAATTAAAGACAAATTAAATATAACTAACTATTAGTGGTAACATCTCTTTCATTGCTAAAAACAAATCCTAATCGAGTTCGAACGAGTCGATATTAAATAAAAATGGCATGTAACTCCTTAACATCAGTTCCCAATCCCACAAAACCCGTTTCAATACATTAACTAAACGAAACGATAGAAAATAAGTTTGAATTCGATATAAAAATTCTAAAATTTTCCAGCTAGCGGCAGTTTACGAGAAAAATCATAACTAATTGTAGAATAATCAGATTGAGGCGTTTCAAGTGGCTACGGAAAGCTAACGAGTTCAGCTACAGAAATTAAGTTTGTAAACTTTCAAGGGCAATAGCTATTTCAAAATCAGTTTGAACCGTCTGTGAATTACCCACATACCAAAAAGAAAAACCCTACAAAATTACAAAACCATGGAAGAAGGAAGCTAAATTTACACACCATTTACCTCAAAACAACTTAGAAACCACCTAGGATTAGGGTTGTAAGGGAGAATTTGATCAACAAGGGTTTCTCCTCTTCACTCTCTTCTTTCCCCTCTTTTGTTTTTCTTCTCCCGTTCATCTCTCTTTTTTTTTAACTTTAGCCTTAATAATTATATATCAGGCCATTTAAGTGGGCTGAAACTTTGGGCCACAAAATAAATAAATAAATAAGTTTGGGCTTTCTAAAAAAAATCTAGTTGGGCTAAGATAGAGCTGGCCTTTTGGGCCATAAAAATAAATAAATAGGTTTTGGGCTTTCTAAAAAATTCTAGTTGGGCTAAGATAGTGCTGGCCTTTTGGGTCATAAAAATAAATAAATAGGTTTTGGGCTTTCTAAAAAAAATCTAGTTGAGCTAAGATATTATAAAGTATCCCCTCCTCTAAAAAGTTTCGTCCTCGAAACATAAACGAACCTAGAGATGAAAAGAGATTTGGATGGTGTTGACGCATGACTGACTCTGGTTCCCATGTTTCTTCTTCAATTTGATCACTTCTCCATAGAACTCTCACCATAGGAATGGATTTCTTACGAAGCATTTTCTCTCAGCGATCTACAATTTGAACAGGTTGTACTTCGTACGTTAGATTTTCCTTTAATACAACTGGGGCATATTTGAGCACGTGCGAAGGATCTGGTTCATATTTTCAAACATAGGGACATGGAAGACATCGTGAATCTTCGACAATTTCGATGGTAGCTCAATATACCTTGGACTCAACTTTCCTCGACGGCGGAATCGCAACACGCCCTTCCATGAAGAAACTTTCAGAAAAACTTTGTCTCCTTCATTAAATTCCAAATCGCGCCTCCTATTATCTGCATAGGTTTTCTGTCGATCTTGCGCTGCCTTAAGTCTGTCTCGAATAAGTTGTATTTTTGCCTTCGCATCTTCGATAAGCTCTACTTGTTCGACTTGTCTCTCGCCAACCTCATCCCAAAAGAGTGGTGTTCGATACTTTCAGTCATACAGAGCTTTGTACGGGGGCATTCCAATGCTTGAATGATAACTGTTGTTATAAGCGAATTCCACCAAAGTCACGTTCTTATCCCAGCTACCTCCCAAATTCAACTCCACTGCACGTAGCATGTCTTCTAGTGTCTGTATAGTTCTCTCTGACTGTCCATCAGTCTGTGGATGAAACGAGGTACTGAACAGTAATTTTGTACCTAGCGCTTGGGAAGTGAATCTTGGATAACGATCAGATAAGATTGACACTGGTACTCCCTGCAATCTCATGATCTCATCGACATATAACTTGGCAAGTTTCTCTAAAGATTCGTTGGTATGCACTGGAAGGAAATGTGCCGATTTCGTCAGATGATCGACAATGACCCAAATTGAGTCATGACCCTTTTGGATTCGAGGTAAACCAGAAACAAAATCCATTGTGACGTTTTCCCATTTCCACTCAGGAATAGGTAGTGGTTGAAGCATGCCAGCTGGTTTTTGGTGTTCCGCTTTAATCTGTTGGCATGATAAGCACTTTGATACAAATTTAGCAATGTCCCGTTTCATACCTGGCCACTAATAATGCTCCCGAAGTGTTCTGTACATTTTGGTACTACCAGGATGCATAGCATAGGCTGAAGAATGGGCTTCCTCAAGAATAGGTCTACGAACATCAAGTTCTGATGGAACACAAACACGATTTTTAAAAGTAAGAAGTCCATCATCCTGAATTTGAAATTATGTTTCTTTTCCTTGATTTAACTTCGCCATCTTCTGTTGTAAATGAACATCGTGTGATTGTCTTTCTCGAATTTGCTCGAACAAGGTAGGTCTAACCTCGAATTTGGCGATTAGGGCAGAATCATTAGACTTTTCACAATCGAGCGAAATGTGTAAAGATTTAAATTTCTCCAACATAGGAAGATAAAAGATTGAATCGAAGCAAGTGAGGTAGAAGACTTTCTACTCAGAGCATATGCAACAACGTTCGCCTTGCCAGGATGATAATCGATGACTAAGTCATAGTCACTAATCAACTCCATCCATCGCCTTTGCCTGAGGTTGAGCTCCTTTTGTGTGGTGATATACTTTAAGCTCTTGTGATCAGTGAAAACCTGACAAGTTGCACCGTACAGATAGTGCCTCCAGATCTTCAATGCAAAGACGATTGCAGCCAACTCTAAATCATGTGTAGGATAATTTTCTTCGTTCCTCTTCAATTGCCTTGAAGCGTAGGCAATAACCTTTCCTTTTTGCATGAGAACGCATCCTAATCTTTGTCTCGAGGCGTCGCTATAAATGGTAAATTCTCCAATCGCTGGGTCTGGCAAAGCAAGAATAGGAGCTGAAACGAGTCGTCTTTTCAATTCTTGAAATGATTCCTCGCATTCTTCACTCCATTCAAATTTTACCCCTTTCCGAGTCAATTTAGTCAAAGATGAAGCCAATAACGAAAAGTCTTTGACAAACCATCGATAATATCCAGCTAATCCTAGAAAACTACGAATCTCTTCACGTTCTTTGGACGCTCCCAATCTAGTATAGCTTGAATCTTCACTGGATCGACGTAGATTCCTTCTTTAGAAATGTGATGACCCAAAAAGCTTACCTCGCGAAGCCAAAATTCACACTTCGAGAATTTAGCATAAAGCTGATTTTCCCTGAGAATGTTCAGAGCAATTCTTAAATGATGAGAATGCTCGTCGTCCGATTTAGAATAAATAAGAATGTCATCAATGAAGATGATGACAAACTTATCTAAGTACGGCCGAAAGACCCGATTCATAAGATCCATAAAAGCTGCAGGAGCATTTGTGAGTCCAAAAGGCATAACACAGAATTCAAAATGACCGTATCTGGTTCGAAAAGCAGACTTAGGGATATCAGATTCCATAATCTTGAGTTGGTGATAACCGGATCGCAAATCAATTTTTGAGAACAAAGTTGCTCCTTGCAATTGATCAAACAGATCATCGATTCTTGGAAGAGGATATTTGTTCTTGATTGTCACCTTGTTCAATTGACGGTAGTCGACACATAGGCGAAGTGATCCATCTTTCTTCTTGACAAAAAGAACTGGAGCACCCCATGGAGATGTGCTAGGTCGTATGAAACCCTTCTCCAATAATTACCCAAGTTGTGTCTGGAGTTCCTTAAGCTCAGCAGGCGACATTCGATATGGAGTAATCGATATAGGTGTGATTCAAGGAAGTACGTCAATGGAAAAATCAATCTCTCGATTCGGAGGTTGTCCTGGTAAGTCTTCGGGAAAGACATCAAGAAATTCATTCACGATTGGGATGTCATCTAGTTTAGTTTCAGAAAGAGAAGTATCGATGACAAATGCCAAGAATGCCTCACAACCCTTACGCATTAATTTATGCGCAGTCAACATTGAAATAAAAGAGAGGGATCTCGTTTGAAGTTTACCTTCAAAAACAAGTTCTGAGAATCCTGGTCTACGAAAAATAACAAGCTTCTCGTGGCAGTCGAGAATTGCATGATGAGAAGAAAGCCAATCCATGCCAAGAATAACATCAAGATCAATCAAAGGCAATGGTATCAATTCAGCTTCTAGAAGGACATCTTTGATCTTCAATGGACAACCAAGGAATACTGAATCACGAATTAGACGCTCTCCAAGAGGGGTATGAACGATGATTCCAGGTGACAAATGAGAGATAGGATAATCTAAGATCGCAGTAAGATCATCCCGAATATAAGACCTATCAGAACCTGGGTCAAATAAAGCGTAGACCTGATGGTCTCCCACAAACACATGGCCTAAAGAAGAAATATTAGGTGAGATTGTGATTTAAAAATTTGAAAAGATAGAATTTCTTACAAATGTTTTATTCGTAATCAAGTGGTATAACAAGGCGGGGTTAGATCTAGCATGTGAAAATACTCAGATTATAAATTACCTGTCACAACCTTATGATCTGAGCGAGCCTCTTCCTGGGAAATATGAAATACTCTAGTTTGCTTCCTTCCATGCATATGTGATTGAATACTAGGGCCGCTTGAGGCATCGGGCACTCTAGTAGCTGTAGATCGAGTATCTCTGGGTGTAGAATATGTTAGTTTACCACGAAGCTGACCAGAACCCTGACTGCTCGCTCCAATAAGCTGAGGACAAGAACTTCGCATATGCCCCGGCTGTCGACACTGAAAACATACTTAAGGAGCCTTACAGGGGCCGTCGTGATATTTTAAGCAATACTGGCACTTGCGATTTTCACCAACCGATCCCGAGACATTGCTCCCGCCTCTACTAAACTGCTCCCGAGGTTGAGGAAAACTAATAAATAACGAACTTGGTGCGCCACGCGAAGATCCCACACCAGTATACACCTTCGATGCATTTCCTGGAAATGCGCTCCCTTGCCTTTTCTTTTGAGATCGTTCAACAAGCTTATGTCTCGCCTGAACTAAAACTTCTACCCTCAAAGCTTCTTCTACGAGATCGTCAAGACTCTCGTACTTGTCTCCAAACTTGATGCGATCTCGAATATTTAAATTAAGGCCATCTTCAAATCTCTTGCATAAGTCTCTCGTCGTATATGACTCAGGAGCGAATTCTCGCAATTCCAAAAATTTGCTTTCGTACTCCACGACCGACATAATGCCTTGAAAGAGGTTGAAGAACTCCTTTCTCTTCTGATTCTTGATGTACTGAGAGAAGTATCGATCTTTGAATCATTCCACAAAGATAGCCCATGTAATAGTAACCGAAGATGTCTCTTTTAGATTCTGCCACCATCGTCGTGCATCTGGGCCTAACAGCTTGGTCGCAATGACCACACGATAACATTCTTCAATCATCAAGGTGTCAAAGGTCTCTGTAATCTCCTTTAACCATGCCCCTGCTTTAGAAGCATCTCTTGCACCGTCAAATTTTAAAGTTCCCATGTTTTCAACTGCTTTCACCAAATCAGGTATAAAAAGTGCTCCTCGAGAAGTAGAACCTCCTAAAGCCATTTCTGGAGTAAAAACTGGGACATTAGTTGTAGGTCTAATCAATTCATTAGCACGAAGAACCTCTTCAGTGACAGTCGTAGTTTTTGGATTATATACTAAAAGTCTAGCTTTTTGTATGAACAATGTAATAACAATTAATTTGAAATGAGAATCATACGATCAAATGATTGCGTCTCATAATTTATTTATATGCACGATGCAATAGTCCACTTACTTTATACTGTAGATAATATGTTGTGCGACAACACGCAGAAGATTATATTATCGATTTCCTTATAAAGTATAAACAGATGCTCACAATCGAGATAGACGGGGACTCTCTATCGGGATGGTTGTAGTGTGGTTTGGTATTAGCTTGTCTTGGCTATAGAATCACATTAGTGCACTTGTGTGTATTGAGCTGGACCGCTTGAGATCATTCGACTTATACTGACTTATAGGAGAACTTGTTCTCAGTTATTATGGAAGTTCGTGCTCTTAATCCCTATACAATAACCTCGACACGTAGGGCAGTATGTATTTCTTTGATTCATCAATGAGTGAGATTTACATGTAATTAAATCAACAAACTCGGTGAGTTGGGAAGTAATGTTGTCTCTATGGTGTGCTGCTGATTGTAGAAGGAATCCGTGTCCGTCATAGGTTGATGATGTCCCCTTGAGGAGCTCATAAGGATTATCATGCAAACCCTACAGGTGGAATTTATTCCGGCATGATAATGAGGTTGAGTGGTACTACTTTTGGATGAGATATTAATTAATTGAGTTGTCAGTAACTTAAATTAATTAATGGATATTGTATATCTTAAACATGGGGAGAATAACGGGCTCATAATAAGAAGGAGCCCAAAACGTAATTTCAGGATTGGAAAGGCAGTGCAGTAATAATATTTTAGTGGAATATATTATTATTATTGGACTTAAGTATAAGCATTGGGCTAAGCTTGGATACTTAAGCCCAATGGAGGCCCAACCCAATTTCTCCTACTGGTCCCTGCTGTAGCCCATGTATATAAGTCACCTCAACTTATCTGGAACCCTAATCTTATTCATTATTCACGTATGATGAGGGTTGAGAGCAGATTGAGGAGGTCTCGTAGATCGTCGCCAACACGACGTTGAGATTGGACTTGGGACATACGGCAGAAGATCAGAAGGTAGTTTGCTGCTGCTGTCCGCCACTTTGCAAAATTTATATAAACTCGTACAGTACTCAGAATTTGATGATCAATAAACTGACGGAAAGCCGTTGAAGAGAGGATCGTCTGAGTGCAAAGATCATTCAATTCCGACATCAGACGAGGAAGTTATGGCCATTCTCGTGGGACTGCACAATCTGTCAGCGAGAATCCTTCATCTTCTACATACCTTGGTGAACGGTAATCGTTTCTATGATTTATTGCTTTCGCTAATATTAGAAACGTATGGATCCCTAAGGGGTCACGTTAACCAAACGATCCAAGAGCCAACAGTAGTCGTATGAGCCATTGTAGGTGGTGGAACACCATGTATTCGAATGTGATCATAATACAATTGGTATTGCTCGGGTGTCATCATGTGCTCAACCCGCAACTGGGCCCGAGGTTGCTCTACCTGGGAAACTGGCATGATCAAAATTAATAGGGTCCGTAACCGTCGGAGAAACGACATGATCAGAAGAAACATGTCCTCGAGGTCCAAGAGGAACAGAAGAGAGTAGAGGACTCGGAGGATCACGAGGAGCGTGTCCTCAACCTCGACCTCGACGACGAACTGGGGGTGCCATAATGACTGAAAGGAAGAAAGGAAAGAAAATGCAAGGTCAAAGTCAAGGCAATACGATACCTTAGGATGACATAGAAACAAAGTTGGACCCATTGGCTTGACTCAAAAAGAATGAGAATCATAAAATCAGGCTCTGATACCAAGAAAGTTGTCACGCCCCGACCCAGACAAAATGCGACAACCGCCACGTTAACCATAAATTTCGTGGAATGGGTGCACGACACTCCACAAAGTTTATAGAAAATGTAAGGCTTGCTATCAAGTACCTGTAGAACTGAACAACTGATAACAATGGGTACAACCCGAGGACATCATCTCATAATGTATTAATAAGGATTTACAAAGGTACAAAATACAACGATGTAACTTAGTTTAAAGAAAATATACATGAACGATATAACATCGCGAGAGTACCAAAAAGAACATCAAGGAGGTTACCAAATATACTATACAATCTCGCCAATGAATCCGACAATTTACATAAAAGAGAAAGTACCCAAAACACTGATAGGATGACGAGCAAACGATAGGCAAACCTCCAACCAAAACGATATCAACAATCAGAAAAGGAAAGAATGATGGGGGTGAGCAAAACCACTAGCTCAGTGAGGTGATAAGCCGATCACCCCGACCCTTATACGAAGCATGTATTCCCAATCGCAGTTCATAACATAAAATCCAACATTTCGTCCCACAATAACTATTTCTCGCTCAGTATACATATTAATGAAAATAAAAATATTAGTGCACATTTACGAATAACACAATTAGTTCAAACAACATGTTATCACATAAAAGACACGTGGGTAGTCAATATCCTACTCGAACTGAGCTCTCCGTCGAGAGACAGTCCAAGCCCGTCACCGTTACTCTAGATAAAATGCACATTAATATTCTTTCTCAACACGCCAAGTGCTAAAGTTCACAATTTAATATCGACGTGAATCTTGAAATGATCAAACATATAAACATATATGACATGCATGTCCCACACCGGTGACGTTGATTGAGCCTATAATAGACTGATCCATCTAACGATCACCCTCCAGAGTATCAGTATTTGGCAAATGGACAGGTGCCCCGTTAGATCTAACTCACCCGGGTCTGCCAAGCAACGGGCAACTTGGTTGTCACTATAACTCACCCGAACCGCGATAATTCAGGCTACCTAATCAGTGTCGCTCCAACTCACCCAAACCGTGACCAATTCGGGCTACTTAACCTTGGTACCAGGCATACATATGCATATGCATCATAAGATGAATAACGACTCAAGTTAGAGTCTTAATATCATGATGAAGAAAATATGGATCATTATGAAGAAAATGAGCATCATGACTAAGAAAATATGCATCCTGATGAAGAAAATGAGCATCACGATGAAGAAATTGAGCATCATGATGAAGAAATCATGATTAAGAAAATGAGCATCATGATGAAGGAAATGAGCATCATGATGAAGAAAATATGCATCATGATGATAAAAATATGCATCATGATCTAGAAAATGAGCATCATGATAAAAAAATATACATCATGATGAAGGAAATAAGAATCATGATTTAGAAAATGAGCATCATGATGAAGAAAATGTTCATCATGATGAATAAAATATACATCATAATGAAGAAAATATGCATCAAGATGAAGAAACTGAGCATCATGATGAAGAAATCACGATGAAGAAAATGAGCATTATGATGAACAAAATGGGCATCGTGATGAAGAAAATGAGAATCATGATGAAGAAAATGAGAATCATGATGAAGAAAATATGCATCATGATAAAGTAAATGAACATCATAATGAAGGAAATGAACATCATGATGAAGGAAATGAGCATCATGGTGAAGGAAATGAGCATCATGGTGAAGAAAATGAGCATCAAGAAGAAGAAAATGTGCATCGTGATAAATAAAATATGCATCACTATGAAAAAATATGCATCATGATGAAGAAAATGAGCATCATGATGAATAAAATATGCATCATGATGAATAAAATGAGCTTCCTGATGAAGAAAATATGCATCATGATAAAGAAAATAAGCATCTTGATGAAGAAAAAATGAGCACCATAATGAAGAAAATGAGCATCCTGAAATTTGAATCCTGATAAAGAAAATGAGCATTATGATAAAGAAAATGAGCATCATGATGAAGAAAATATGGATCATGATAAAGAAAATAAGCATCATGATGAAGAAAAATAGCATCATGATGAATAAAATATGCATCAAGATGAAGAAAATGAGCATCATGATGAAGAAATTGAGCATCATGATGAAGAAATCATGATGAAAAAAATGAGCATCATGATTAAAAAATGAGCATCATGATGAAGAAAATAAGCATCGTGATGAAGAAAATATGTATCATGATGAAGAAAATATGCTTCATGAAGAAGAAAATGAGCATCATGTTGATGAACATATGCATCATGATTAAGAAAATGAGCATCGTGATGAAGAAAATGAGCATCTTGATGAAGGAATGAACATCATGATGATGAAAATATGAATCTTGATAAAGAAAATATGCATCTTGATGAAGAAAATAAGCATCTTGTTGAAAAAAATGAGCATCATGATGAAGGAAATAAGCATCTGGATGTAGAAAATATACATCATAATGAATAAAATTTGCATCATGATAAAGAAAACAAGCATCTTGATGAAAAATGAGCATCATGATAAAGAAAATGATCATCTTGATGAAGAAATAAGCATCACGATGAAGAAAATGAGCATCACGATGAAAGAAATAAGCATCAGGATGAAGAAAATATGCATCATGATGAAGAAAATGAGCGCCATGATGAAGAAAATGAGCATCATGATGAAGAAAATGCGCATCATGAAGAAGAAAATATGCATCCTGATGAAGAAAATGAGCATCATGATTAAGAAATTGAGCATCATGATGAAGAAATCATGATGAAGAAAATGAGCATCATGATGAAGGAAATGAGCATCATGATAAAGAAAATATGCATCATGATGACGAAAATATGCAACATAATGTGGAAAATGAGTATCATGATAAAGAAAATATGCATCATGATGAAGGAAATGAGCATCATGATTAAGAAAATGAGCATCATGATGAAGAAAATGTGCATCATGATGAATAAAATGAGAATCTTGATGAAGAAAATATGCATCATGATTAATAAAATGAGTATCATTATAAAGAAATTGAGTATCATGATGAAGAAAATGACCGTCATGATGAAGCAAATGAGCTTCATGATGAAGAAAATATGAATTATAATGAAGAAAATGAGCATCATTATTAAGAAAATATGCATCTTGATGAAGAAAATGAGCATCATGCTGAAGAAAATATGCATCAAGATGAAGAAAATGAGAATCATGATAAAGAAATGGGGCATCATGCTGAAGATAGTGAGCATCATGGTGAAAAAATATGCATCTTGATGAAGAAAATAAGCATCTTGATGAAAAAAATGAGCATCATGATGAAGAAAATAAGCATCTGTATGAAGAAAATATACATAATGATGAAGAAAATTTGCATCATGATAAAGAAAATAAGCATCTTGATGAAAAAAATGAGCATCATGATAAAGAAAATGATCATCTTGATGAAGAAAATAAGCATCACGATGAAGGAAATGAGCATCACGATGAAGGAAATGAGCATCACATTGAAGAAATATGCATCATGATGAAGAAAATGAGCATTATGATGAAGAAAATGAGCATCATGATGAAGAAAATATGCATCCTAATGAAGAAAATGAGCATTATGATGAAGAAATTGATCATCATGATGAAGAAATCATGATTAAGGAAATGAGCATCATGATGAAGAAAATATACATCATGATGACGAAAATATGCATCATGATGTAGAAAATGACCATCATGATAAAGAAAATGTCACGCCCCGACCCCAGACAAAACGCGATAACCGCCACGTTAACAATAAATTTCGCGGAATTGGTGCACTCCACTCCACAAAGTTTATAGAAAACGTAAGGCTTGCTATCAAGTACCTGTAGAACTGAACAACTAATAACAACGGGTACAACCCGAGGACATCATCTCATAAAGTATGAATAAGGATTTACAAAGGTACAAAATACAACGATGTAACTTAGTTTAAAGAAATTATACATGAGCGATATAACATCGCGAGGGTACAAAAAGAACATCAAGGGGGTCACCAAATATAAACTATACAATCTCGCCAATGAATCCGTCAATTTACATAAAAGAGAAAGTACACAAAACACTGATTGGATGACGACCAAACGATAGGCAAACCTCCAACCAAAACGATATCAACAGTCTGAAAAGGAAAGAATGATGGGGGTTAGCAAAACCACTAGCTCAGTGAGGTGATAAGCCGGTCACCCCGACCCTTATACGAAGCATGTATTCCCACTCGCGGTTCATAACATAAAATCCAACATTTCGTCCCACAATAACTATTTCTCACTCAGTATACATATTAATGAAAATAAAAACCTTAGTGCACATTTACGAATAACACAATTAGTTCAAACAACATGTTATCACATAAAAGACGCGTGGGTAGTCAATATCCTCCTCGAACTGAACTCTCCGTCGAGAGACAGACAGTCCAAGCCCGTCACCGGTGACGTGAATACTTGAAATGATCAAATATATAAACATATATGACATGCATGTCCCACACCGGTGACGTTGACTGAGCCTATAATAAACTGATTCATCTAACGATCACCTACAGAGTATCAGTATTTGACAAATGAACAGGTGCTCCGTTAGATCTAACTCACCCGGGTTTGCCAAGCAACGGGCAACTAGGTTGTCACTCTAACTCACCCGAACCGCGACAATTCGGGCTACTTAATTAATGTCGCTCCAACTCACCCGAACCGTGACCAATTCGGGCTACTTAACCTTGGTACCAGGCATACATATGCATATGCATCATGAGATGAATAACGACTCAAGATAGAGTCTTAATAGCACACAAGAATAACTAGAAATCAATTCTCAAATAATTCACAATAAATGCTGTCAGATATCGAGCCGGAAAGGCTCTTCAACATAAGTTATAATCAATAATACTCATAAAATGGCTAACAGGACTCTAACCAGAGCAATCGAGTCAATCAGACTCTTTACCACATAACACAATACTAAATAATTTTCTTATTAATTAACTAAAACTAAAATAAATGCACATTTATCGAGGGTCCACACTTCCCACAAGAGAATGCGTTCCCGAATTATCAACTCACAAGGAAGTGATTAATTCTCTCCGAAATCTGAAGTCGGTCCCTTGTCCTTCGTCGATGGTTCTTTACCTAGAAAGGAGATGAGCAATTAAAGACAAATTAAATATAACTAACTATTAGCGGTAACATCCCTTTTATTGCTAAAAATAAATCCTAATCGAGTTCGAACGAGTCGATATTAAATAAAAATGGCATGTAACTCATTAACATCAGTTCCCAACCCCACATAACCCGTTTCAATACATTAACTAAACGAAACGATAGAAAATAAGTTCGAATTCGACATAAAAATTCTGAAATTTTCCAGCTAGCGGCAGTTTACGAGAAAAATCATAACTAATTATAGAATAATCGGATTGGGGCGTTTCAAGTGGCTACGGAAAGCTAACGAGTTCAGCTACGTACAGAAATTAAGTTTGTAAACTTTCAAGGGCAATAACTATGTCAAAATCAGTTCGAACAGTCTGCGAATTACCCACATACCAAAAAGAAAAACCCCACAAAATTACAAAACCATGGAAGAAGGAAGCTTAATTCACACACCACTTACCTCAAAATAACTTAGAAACCACCTAGGATGAGGGTTGTAAGGGAGAATTTGATCAACAAAGGTTTCTCATCTTCACTCTCTTCTTTCCCCTCTTTTGTTTTTCTTCTCCCGTTCTTCTCTCTTTTTTTTTTTTAACTTTAGCCTTAATAATTATATATCAGGCCATTTAAGTGGGTTAAAACTTTGTGCCACAAAATAAATATATAAATAAGTTTGGGCTTTCAAAAAAAAATCTAGTTGGGCTAAGATAGGGTTGGCTTTTTGGGCCATAAAAATAAATAAATAGGTTTTGGATTTTCTAAAAAAAATCTAGTTGGGCTAAGATAGGGCTGGCCTTTTGGGCCATAAAAATAAATAAATAGGTTTTGGGCTTTCTAAAAAAAAAATCTAGTTGAGCTAAGATATTATATAACGCCCTTCCTTCTTTCTTTTCCTCCTTTTAATTTCAGATTACTATTTTTAGGTGTAGGAAAATCAACATCACAGTTAGACACTTTTTTGTTCAATTCATCTTAATATGCAAAGGTGCCCCATGACCAGATTTAGCCCCATCAGATTGCACAACATTTACATCATTTTCATAAACACCAATCTGATTATCCAACTCATCGATTGCTAACGAGGAATTCATTCAGGATTCAGGCACAAAATCAGATGTATCTAATAATTCAACCACTTGTGTCATTTCTGAAGCCTTAAGAGACTCATTATGGTCCAAGACATCCATGGATTGCTCATTTTCAGTGCCAAATGAAATAGCAGCAGCTTTCTGTTGCACTGTATCAGCCCGATCAGGAGTGTCAATAAGTGCTTTCGGGCTGAACCTTTGCGAAGTCGGTGAGCAGAGGGGTGTTTGAATGTGTACTTGTTGGTTATCCCTCTGGCCAGAAGAGTAAGAATCAGGCAGCTCTTTGGATGCAACAGTGCTCCTCACAACCGGATTCTCATCAATATCAACCAAAATATCCAAAGCATCGAAATATTATTGCAGATGTACCTTACTGGTTGAAGCTATTCCCATCAGCACAACATCTTGTTCATGAAGAACCTGAGCTGGACATGAGGGGCAAACATCAACATCAGTAGAATGCACCTGCTCGTTAGAGGTGCAAACGGGCTGAGAGTTCCCTTGGCAGCAAGGCTGTTGTGCATCCTTGCCGTTAGACCCATGGTTAGGAGCAGGACAAGATTTTTTAGCCTTCCAAACCTTCTTCCTAACAGCTTGAAAGCCTTCCTCGTCCACATTAGATGTGCGTTTTGCTTTAAGACGACGCTTATGAAAATCAAAATCCGAATGACCAAAATAGACACAAGCCATACAGAAAGATTGAGCATTTTCATACCCTATATAGACCTCGAACGATCTGGATTATGTTGTCAGGTTAATAGCAGACGGCAAGGGGCCATCCAAAGCATCATACTCAACAAGAATTCTCGCAAAATAACCCAACGAACCGCTAAGAGCCCTCTTATCAATACGAATTAGTGTACTGATTGCAGAGGCAATCAAACATAAAACGCGCTCAGTCCAAAGCTCGTAAGGAAGCTCAAAAATTCTGACCCACACTTATGCAATAGACGATTTCACGTTATATGGGTTAAAGGAAGGAACCCATTTCTAGAGTCAAACCTTACCCGAGGCCAGATTGAAGATACGCTCTTTTAGAATGGATTTTCGACGATCTTCATCAAGAAGAAGAAAATTAAAATAACCTTTTCCTAAAGGAATGAGGAGCAGATAAAAAAATCTCCATAGATTTTTCAATTGTGTGCCAAGATCATCAAGAGATAAGGGCTTCTAGCCACCATCGAGCAATAATCGCATAGTGAGAAATCGCGAACAAGCTGTGACTCTATCCTCATAGTAATGCTCATCAATAGAAATGCAAATAGAATTACCCGTATGACAGATTGGAAAGATTTCAGTAGCACCTAACTTGTCGCGAACGGCCTAAAAAAAGGCAGAAACTTATGGAGCCGAGGTGGATTCACCACAGGCAGTGACCGGTGGAATCGGAGAAAGCCCACCATCTGCAGTTTCAGTAGAAGCAACAGTAGGAGGGCCCGATTTAGGTAGATGAGCTCCACCTCGAAAAGGGGAATCACCAGGGGATGTGGTCGAAAGAGACACACCATAAGTCGAATTCATCCACCTATGAGCAAAATCATGAGATTTGGGCAAAGCCGCGAACTCCACGTTCTGGGAACGTGAATCCAGTGTGTGCTCTACAAAATCCCCAAAAATAAGAGACTGATCTAGAGTTTGGTTGGGTGATGATGGACCACCAAAAGGGGCGCTGATTTTGGTGAAGCATTGCCGAGAGTGCGGCGTGAAGGGCTGAAATTAGCCGGTGATGGGAATCCACTAGAATTAGTGGCCATAAGAGGCAGCTAGGGCTTTTAGAGAGAGGGATGAGAGAATTCTAGTGAGAGAAAGTGAAACATCTTTTTGTAAAATGTGATCAACATCATATCTATTCCCAACTGGTCATACTTTAATCTACAGTGAGATCAATCCAAAACTTAAAATATTACAAATTGAAAATTTACTTTAGTGAATTCATAATGAATTCAAATCCATCAACTTTATTTTGCAGAAACTAAATTATCCAAATTAAAGTCATGTCTTGAAACTTTAAAGAGCAATAAATGTAGACTCCCACTGAACCAACGTACTTTAAAATCATATAACAACCATACGAGTAGCTAGCTCATAAAATTACAGGGCGTTGAATACATAACTGGTGGATCCGTATTTAGAGTCTATCATAATATGCTCTACTAAAATTTTATCCACACAAAAAACTTTTTTTAACAGCCAAGAATTCTTTGTCAATATGATTGACTTATAAGAACTCATGTTACTACTAAATACTTTATTGTAATCTAACTGTCATAATAAACTTTATGTGACAAAACTTCGTAACCTTTATTTCATGTTTGAGTGCCCCTTAGTGTGTTTTAATTCGGTTGTCATGGTTAAGGAGTTACGAGTGGTTGTTTAACATTTTTATTTGTATAGCTCTCCAGACCAACAGAAGACGTAGTCTGAAGTGGATCTTATACTGTATCGGCATCCAACAAACTCAGAATAAAAATTCCTTATGATCTCTAACAAATCTGATCCCAAATGTGCAAGTATGTTATCCTTAGTTTTCTATAAATATTTTATAAAGATCCATACTACAGTTACTTAAATTTCTACTTTATATACTAACAACATATGCTAAATTGGTCTTTTACAAAGCTCATCATACAACAACTTCCAATAGTCAAAGCATATAGAATATTTCTACATTTCTTAAATCGTTAGATTACCTTTAGGACAACTTCCAACAACCAATGCATATGCAATATTTTACATTTCTTAAATCTTTAGATTAACTTTAGGGCACCTGATTGAGACTGCACTTGTCTCCCTTTGTTTTAACTTTAATCTTTTCCCACTGAATTACATAATTATCTACATTTATCTCAAAACCAAATGAGACAATTACTTCATGATGATGATTGTGATTCTTTTACGGGAAAGTTTTCTTGAATGCATAGACGGATTTTCTTTTAGTTCTTAAATAATTTAGATCATTTCATCAATGTTACCATCATGAAGCTTTATCTTTACATCCATCTAATGTGATTCAAGATCAAAATGTGCTACCAATGTCACGATTATGTTAAAAGACTCTTTCTCAGTAACCGAATAGAAAGTCCCTTAAAATAATGTTTTCTTTCCTTTTGAGTGTAATCCTTTACCAAGATGCAAATCTAATCATCTTATGTTGATTTAAACTCATAACTTATAGCATTAATCCACTTTTAAGTATTTAGACCTTGTATGGCTTGATGAACATTGTTTGAATATTATATTATTAATTTCATAGTTTCTTCATTATTTAGGAGAAGAACTATTAAATCATCTCAAAGTGTCTTTATCCCAACTCTAGTGGTTTCATTCGTGACATCAATTCTTGAAGTTGTTGAATTTGTTATTCCTTAAATATTATTAACATTGTCATATCGTTATTCTGGATTTGCACCATTCTTAAAAGCATAAGTGGGAGTCAAAATAGACTCTTCCTTAAAGACAATGACTCTAATATTATTCTTCCCCCCAAATCAACATTCTCAATGAATACCGTATTACCCTTTTCAAATATCATTCGATTAATTGGATTATAAACTTTTATCTTTATTCATAACCAATAAAGTAGCTTGTATTTATTTGAGTCCAATTTTCTTTAATAGATCCCAATGATCTAGTCTTAGTTGGACATCATCATATGTGAAATTCAAAGAGTTCTCAAAACTACTTTGGTTGGAACTTTATTAAGACCATAAGTTGCAATATTTACTATTTCTCCAATTAGTAACCATATGCTATGGAGTACCATTTTTATCTTTTAAGTACACCACAACACCATTCATTTTAAGTAATCTTAATGTGGTGTATTATAAAACAATTCCACAAGCCTTTGGAAGTAAACAAAAGGTTGTACTTTAGTTGTCTTTAGCATCTTTCTTAATTTATATTCTTGTATGGCCCTTATACTTTAATGAGACTAAATTTTCTTGAAGTCTACTAGCCCCATCTTTATTGTTGAAGTTCTCATCATGTATGATTTTGTGTTTGATATATATATATAACTTATTTAGTAGACTTCTTAATTGTAAGAGAATTATTGCAAAATAATTTATCATGCTCGCATTAAACTTTATAATCTTTCAAAATTGAAATAATTTAGAATCATCTTGAGGATTCGAGCACAATATTAGTATCAACTCTTTGGACAACAATACTAATTTAAATGATGCTCTCACACAGTGGTCAAATACTGTCAATAAAAACTGTCAAACAATAGTCTTCCTTTGGGCCAACTTACTACTCATATGTCAAACCTAATAATCATCACATATTCACTCGCACAACATTTTTAATTGGGGACCCATTACAAGACACATTGTGCAACACTAACCTCGTCTATAGACAAAAATTAACTGTAGGAGTAATCTTGGTGTAATAATCAAGTATTGATAATAAATTCTATCAAACAAAAGTCTATCTTTAGACTGACTGATGTTCACATGAACAATTCAAAAGAATTATCTCATACTTATTATCACATGTGCGTTATTATTCTGTCAAACTGTATCTACCTATGGGCCGAACACAGAACGCATAAATAATTCCACACTCATCTATCTAATTTCAATAAAGTCGCACTCCACACGCAGAGGCTGCTATGGCAACATGATGCTTTGATTGATTAGATTGAAAATTACCAGACTAATTAAACAAATATTGAAAATATTAAGTAATTAAACGACATTTAAAAAAATGTCTTCCGAAATTTTAATTTAATTAAATTCCTCTCCGAAATGGGAATATTACATGATTCACACAAATTTATATACTCTATTATGAAAGATTTCTTAACTTAAGCCTGAATCCTAATTTATTATAAATTGTATTAGGAAATGCAAAATAACCATAATGTTGACTTATATCATCATCAATAAACATAGATTGATATGAATTTGGAAATTTAATCAATCACCCTAAGATATGTCAATTCATAATTTTAAATTAATGATGTACCCCACCATTAGGGACCCCCACCGCCCCTGCCTTGGGGATTGGTGGAGGAGGTAAATCGCAGGATGTGCCTCAAGTGGCTTATAGAGAGAGCTCCCTATGTGAGCTAATTGTAAGTACAAACAACAATTAATTTTGTGAAGAATACATTAAATCGAAGTCATAATCCGCATAAATGAGAATAAGGACTCTCAACTGATCATGATTCATGACATGCCATTATTTAAAAATAATGCGAAATAATATCAAAGCCTTTTTCTATATGCTTCGAAACAAATCAAATCCAATTAGCCTCTAATGATTTCAGAAATGCAAATCGGTCAGAGTATGACATTCTATGATCCATATTATATGAATTCCAATTTTAATAAAACTTATCACCAAACAAATATAAAATCAACAAATAAATTAATTCCTAATGCACATGCTGACATGTACTCAGCGATTAAGGTCATTATATGTGATCAATTACACAAGTACTGAATGTTGATGTGTACATGTTGACAGCATCAATGATGCAGATCACGAATAAATAAATAAATAAATAAATATCAATTGTCAAATTTGAAAACCTTTATTTAATTTCCCATGAATAATTTACACCTCATGGATTTAAAATTAATCAAAATCCAATCCCGTCAACTCTCGAGAAATTTTCTTTCCCAAATTTAAAATTGTGTTTTCACATAATTTGCAAGAATTTCATTAAAAAATTCTTAATTGCCAAATAGTGGAGAGTAGTTCCACTAACCATGATTTATGCGTCAACTTTAGTAATACCAGAATTAATAAGAATTCTGCTCAAATGTGTCTAGACGCTCTTATAGCCATTTGAATTTACGAATTTTAAATCCACCAAATCCATCATTAATCGAAACTAAAAAAAATCTCAAATCTTTAAGAAATTTTAATCTCCCAAATAAAAATGGTGATTTCTCAAAAGATTCAAATACAATTATTTGAATTTAACCACTATTTTTACAGATATTAGAGAATCATAAATAGGGTGACTTTGATACCACATGTAGAAAATAAATTCATAGATCCATATAACCTTAACCATATTATGATAAACTGAAATTTAAGCTATAACACGGAAGCGTATCTTAATCCATTAATCCTTTTGTACGGGATCCAAATTGAAGATCGGGAGATATTGTGGTCTTCCTCAACTAAGCCTCTTAATTCCCCCAGGACCGTAGTAATCTCTTCCGATGGGGAGAAGAGAAGACAATGTGCGGCTTAGTATATTGGGGACCATAACCTGGGAGCCTTTATATACTATTTTAATCATGCCACCCATTATCACCTAATTACGTAGTATTGAGTATCTACTCAATTGACTCATATCAAATATTATTATAGTCCATGGACTTTTAATCTTTAATTGAATAACTTAATTAAGTCCATAACATAATTGAATAGCTAATATAATTATATAATAATATATTGCCCACGATTAGATTATATAGAAAATTAAAATTTTCATATCAAGCCAGGCAACAGAAAAGAAAATCAACTCAGGGTATTCTAACTAACCAACTGGTCTGAGCACACCGCCCAGGCTACGTACAAGTCTGCCCTTTTGACCTCTCAAGTCGATGTCAAGCATCTTTATCCATTCTCCGGTTTCTGCTTTCAGCTCCTAAACCTCCCACAATAACGCTGCAGCAGCTACCCACAACAACAAAGATAGACACCTCCCTGTGGACACAAAATATGGTACCTTTCTTTCTATTTTACTGATCTTTGGAATAGGAATCTCTGTGAACATTCATGTAATATCCAAAATATTTATATAAATATATTTATTTATTTCTTTTTAAAATAAAGATAAATATATAGCAATTTTTTATTCAAAGTCCATTAAAGCTTTTACTCTAATTTTTTTTAAGTATTAAATTTTAGTTTAAATTCCCTTTCAGCTTTATTTTTAATATTTCTTGAATTCAAACCCAAGACCAAATATATTTTCTTGCTAAAGTCTATTTTAAAATCCAAATTATCAATCATATATATAAAAAAAATAATATTCTTTTTTTAATTTTTATTATTTTTCAGCATCGCAGAAACTAGGGTTTACAAAATACAGAAAAATAAAGCGAAAAACATATTTCTTCGTCGTCTCTCTTTTGAAAATCCAGTAGAAGATCAGAAAATCTTATTCAAAGATTTTTCTCACTCCATCAACATATAACTTATAGTGTCAACATTACTTACAAAATTAAGGTAACTCATCTCTAGTCTTTCAAATCCATATATATATATATATATATATATATATATATATATATATATATATATATATATATATATATATATATCCAATAGCCATGAAATTTTAATATGTTGTTTATTGTTTTGTTTTAAATTTATGTTTAAAATTTCATGTTTTTTTTAAGCTGTATTTTATTTTATACGAATTTTATGCTTCTGTTTGCAGAATCTGAAATCTGTATGTGTACCTGATTAGAGATTTCAAATTATAAAGTTATAGTTTTCCAAATCCACTAAATTTCGGATATGTCATAATTCGTGTATTTTAAAATTCTCAGTAAAATTTCAAATTTAAATTAAGGTCATATTAATTTATATTAATTTTACAAAGATTTTGATTATTCTGTCAAGAGTACGCTGTTTCATGTTTATGAATTTTAAAATCATATTTAAAGATGTTTAAAAATCTTCATTTTCGAATATACCTTGACTTATGATAATAATAATAATATTTTGTAATAATTTCAATTGATTGGGATCACTTTATAAATTTATATTAGTTTTATATCATTAGAATGTCTTGTTTTGATTTCTGGTTTAATGCTTATTTGAAATTACAAAACAAATATTTAAACTATGGGTAGGTCTTGCACGAGACCGTCTCACGTATCCCTTTATATGAGACGGATAATATTTGACTCAATTAAATATATTTTCAATTAGACTTTAAAAATAATATATAAAAAAGGCGGGCCCTATTTGGAGAAGTAAATTAAAATAAGAGTTATCAACTCATACTTGTTCGCTTAAAAAAATTATATTAAGGGCATTTTTTGGTTTGGTTAATTAAAATTTGTTTAATGAAATTGGCGGCTTAATGGACGGCCGCTGTCATCACATCTGCGCACAAATAGGTTATTTCAAATTAAGAGTATTTTTCAATTTTAATAATCCCATAAATCTGATTTGATTTGGGATCTATACATAACATTTTATCCCAAAATTTAGTATAAAATGTTCTGTATATACATGGAATTCCTGTTTCGGTATTACCTACTTCTGGAGACCATTTAAATATCCATGATATTGAAAATTCAATAAAAAAGTAACATGAGGCTATACCCTCAATGTACAATTTCGATTCTTGCTTTTTCAAAAGCTGTGGGGATATATCCACCCATCTATCAAATGAAATTTTCATATTTTCTGGTAGAATAATTGAAGTGGGGCCAAAACAATAAAATCAGTGTATAAACCAGTGTGGGATATCATCCTTATAAACATTTGAACATATCTTGATAAACCAAGTATGCTTCTTTTTATCATTCTCATAATTAAGTACCTTCATAAAGGCATCACAATAGTCCCAATAATTATATTTCATTGGAACCCCTTTATTATTCAAGACATCTTTTTCTCTTAATGGAGAAATACCCCAATTATTAATTATGATAATATTATTAGTAATCAATTGTTAGATAGTTGAACTATTCTGTTATCATTTTATTTTGATCGGACAATACATTATATTAAAATTGTTATCACTTTTTATTCATTTTACAAATTGTTCATAAGATAATTTAACTAAACGATTATCACTTTTCTTTATTTTCTATCACTTTTTATTAAAAATAATAATACTTTTATTGTTCCAGCGAATTGCTCATGAAATAATAATAATTCAATTATTCGAATATCACTTTTTTGTAATTAGAAACCATTTTTTTATTAAAAATATTATCACATTTTATCCATTCTATAAATTATTTGTAAAATATACTTTGATAATTAGTTATAACTTTTTAGTAAAGATGTTATCACTTTTCATTTAATATGTTATCACTTTTCATTTATATTATAAATTATTCATATAATAGTTCACGACACTGTTATCATTTTTCATCGATTGAGTATCACATTTTATAAATTTATAATATTTAAATAGAAAATAATCTAAATGAATAACTAATTGGATAGGTCTTGCGTGAGACCGTCTCATGTGAGACCATTTATAACTTTTTAAAATAGTTATCAGTTTCGCTATAAAACGTTATCACTTTCGCTATAAAATATTGTCACTTTTTATTTATACTATAAACTGTTCATCAAACAACATCATCACTTTTCATTAATTTATTATGACTTTTCTATATAAAAGTTGTCACTTTGTGGTCGTCTCACGTAAGCCCTTACATGAGACGGTCTCACACAAGTCTTTGTCTAACAAATTTAAATTAATAAAAATTTTAATGATAAAAATTGTCGATAGTGAGTCTTTGGAGGTGACGAGATGATTATGTGGCTGTGGGGTGTACTCAGCTATTCAAACATAAAAGATGAGGAAGAGGAGACCAGACTTCCTCCTAGAGAGTTGTAAGAGCTTGTCCTCCTATTAGGACTTTGGTCCCTTCTATTTATAGGGGCATGCATTTGGGCTTCATTTAAGAAGATAGGTCCTGTAGGCCTTAAATGAAGGGGGTCGGTGCGAGGCCTCTCATTGGTTGATTTTATTCCGCCGATGGTATTTCGTCCTTCTAGTGGATGATTTTGAGACTGGCGGGTCCCTCCAACGGAGTTGGGCTTTTATTTATTTGGGCCTTTGATCTTTAATGGGCCGAGTTATTCTGTCCATCCACATTAGCCCCTGGGTTTTGGTATGGACCGCGGCCCATAGCGGAAGCCAACCCTAGCGCTTCTTTCGAAAAGCGTGTTGATTGAATTCGGTTGTGTCTTTTCAAATATCCTCTTCTGAAAGCCATCGTGTCAGTCACTTCTTTTCTCTCTTGGGGCACTACCTATTTATTGTTGTCTCCTCTGTCAGTTTTACCACTTTCCACCTTCCTTCGCTTCCTTCGTCCCTTCGCATTTTGCTTCTTGTTCATTTGTCAGAGAATGAGCGAGATGACCAGAGAGAGTAGTCATGGTCTCTTGGAGGGCTCCCCTGGGCAGAGCACTAGGGCAACTCCATCGTCTTCCAAGTCGTCGAAGGGGAAGGAGAAGAAGTCGGTGGAGTATAGTGAGTTCCTGGCGCATTCGCTGGTCTCGATGGTACCAAAGGCGAAAGTGGAGTAGGCCAGGATGCTGTATGCTGTAAGAAGAAGAAGTCGGTGGAGTATCGTCAACCTGATCCGAAAGAATTCTCCAGTTATCCGCCAGAGGGCTGTGTGGCGATGAATTTGGAGATCTTTGCGGCCGGATTCCGTCCTCCTCTGCATCAGTGCTTTGCCCATCTTTTTGCTCATTGGAAGCTGGCGCTGGCTTAATTGTCACCAAACGCTTAGGCAACCCTAGTAGGCCTGGTGCTCTATTTCCGGAGCAGGGGCTATTCATATATTTTCCCCTTGGAAATTGATTATTTGTGTTCGCCGATGGTGGAGCACCAGTTCATGGGCTACTAGTGTCTAAACAAGCATCCGGCGGGGTTAGTGATTATTGGTCGGTCTTCTTCCATCAATGGTTGAGGCATAGTTCTGGGCTTATGGTAATTAGGGTGCCCCTTGCATTCATGTATTCCCATCTTTCCAAGTCGCCCAGGAAGGTAGAATTTTTTTTAGAATTAATTTTTCGATTGGTCACTTATTCGACGATCATTTTTGCATGTATAAAGATTCTGGCATAGGGAGATTTGATGACCGAGTTCAAGAAGTTGGCCTTCAAGCTCACCGCGCTTCCTTCCATTGAGCGGGATTATTCAAAGTTGGTTATTCCCTCAGAGTTGCTAAAACTGAAGAGTTCTGCAGAATCTGACTGGGCTCATCCTAGATAGGGACCGGTGGCAGATGCATCTCTGGATCTCATCGTGACGGTTGCTGATCCGGGTGGCTCTGCATAGCATGTTGACAAATGGCTGGGGGCCACGACCATTATTCCTTCATCAGGGTTACTTGAATCTGAGCCCCCGAGTTCGTAAGAGGCGATGATCGTAATCGAAGAGTTGGGGTCCGAGCGAGGGCTTCAACCGACGGCGGCCGGTGATACCATGACAATTCTCTTGGGCACCGCGGTGGACGATGAGCTGATGCTTGATTCGGGCGAGGAAGCGGTGGGGGCGGCATGAGCTCATTGCCGACCTACTGTGGGTGTTATGTAGGGTATTTCCTTTGCCTGATTTTGATTTAACTTCCTCCTTATTCTCCCACTTTTTTTATTTTTTTTGGCGGGTAGATCATGCTTATTTTGTGTAGAGTCCCGGGAAGATCCTCTGATTTCTTCTGGTGAATGGCGATCTGCTCCCGTCTTTCCCCCCATTTGTGCTGCCTCAATTCGGCTCGAGGAACATAGGGTTAGGTGCTCTCCCTCGGACGGGAAAGTTGGTCTGGAGGACTGGCGAGGGCGAAGCGTGCTCGTACTGAAGAGCTTTCTATCGGTGGTACTTTGGCTAGCTCAACTGCCACTTCCTTCGATGAGACTCCTCTCTTACCCGAGAGGATGCTGGAGGAGGTTTTGTCGGCGACTGGTGGAGTTCCCCTGTCGTCCGTTTTCATTAATATACATCGCTCTGAGCGTCCCCCATTTTCGACTGACAGGCTATCTAATTATGTCTAGGCAGCGGTGGATGCGATCCCTACTGTGTTGACTCGGGAAGAAGACGGCATGATGGGGTGGCTGGACCTGGCAAATGCCGCACTCGCAGTGATGGGCTACGCTTCTCGGACGTCCGCATATCTTGGTCAGGTACACGAGCTAGTTGTGAGCTTTTTGACCGAGAGGTGTGCGCTGGTTTCTGCTCTTCAAATCCTTCATGGTCAGTTGGCCGCAGTGCGAGAGGCCCTGAAGCAGTCTGAGGAGCATCTGCAACAGTCTGTACAGAGCCGAGCCGAGGTCTCCAAGTTGTTAGCTAAGTCCCAAAACTATCTGGCCGAGGAGGTCCGCTGTGGTGGGGAGCAGTTGGCGAAGATATCCGTGGAATTTGACTGCTTCAGAGTGGTCACTGAGCGAGCTTCTCTGCTGCTTTGTCAGAGGAACATGTCGTTGCCATGGTGGTTGGATTCTGCAAGGCCTTCTGCGATGGCACCCGAATTTTGTGTTTGGAGGAGGGCAAATGCTCGGCTAGAGGATTTGCGGGTGGCTTTGAAGCGTCGTATAGTGAGCGTTCAGCCTCCAACCTGGGTGAACTGGAGTATTTTCGTATTGAATTTTCTCTACTAGGTTCTCCTTCAGACTTTCTTATGATCTTGTCGGCGGGCGCCTCTTCTAGAGAGACGGGCTGCTATGCTTTGGATAGGCCCTAGTTTTAGTTTTTCTCTTTCCTGCTTTTTTACTTTGGGACATGTATTTTTGTCACATATTTTAATGGTGAGTAAATGTTGGTTTGATTGATGCGGTTTTATTGAGCAGGGTAATGATTATCTGTCATTAACTTCCCACTATCCCACTAATTCTTCATTAATGAGCAACCGTAATTTTGGTAACCTTTTACCTTCCTAATTTTTGGATTTCATTTCTCTTTCGGCTCCACGTGTGCTTCTAGGGCACATGGCCTTTGGTTCCAAAAGGTCTTTCCCTGTTGATTATTTTGCTATAAATAAGGTGTGTTAGTGGACAAGTATTCATCACTTCGAATTCCCTTTTCTGGAAAAGTTATCTCTTGGCTTTTTTGCTCTCCCCCTCTAATGGCTTCTTTGCTTTCATTCACAGTTCTTCTGCTGATGTTCCTTTCTTTTGGTCCCACACCCAATTTTTAGCCGAGTTTGTAGTCATCCCAGGAACTCAACGATTGTGATGGGAAAAGTGACGGTGGCACCCCATCATGGCACCTTCCCGTAATCACTAGGAACGGTAGGGTTTCGGCGCTGCCTCCTTCCCCTTTTCCATCGATGGAGCTTCCATCGACATATCATGACCTACCTGGAGGCCTCGTCAGGTGGTTCCACTTACTGACGTGTGGGGTTCCCCTTTTGTTAAGACTTTGGTGCCAGTTCGAGCTTCCAATGGTGCGGAGGGTACGAGTTCCTCGCGGCTCTCTCGTCCCTAGCCAGATAGGGTTATAGTTCCTCATGGGGTCGCTGTTGATGACATCCCCACCCAGCTCCGGGAAGCCAATGTTGAGGTGGTGGCCTTCCAGTTTTCTTGTTCGGGGGCCCATTTTGTTGTGGCGCAACCTGGGCTTTTGGCGAGTCGCCCTCTTGAGGGGCTGATTATGGCGAACCTGGCCATGCTGGGGGTTGGCGTTCGATTTCCTTTGTCTTTCTTAGTTTGCCGCCTGCTGGGTTTTTGGGGATAGCCCCTATGCAACTGAAGCCGTCTGCTTGGGCCAAGCTGTTAGGGTTGCTCATTGTTGTTCATGACAAAGGTTGTTCTTCTCCTACTGTGGCGGATGTTAACTATGTTCTGCGTTGTGTGCGCAATATCAGGGTGTCAGCTTTCTATTACTTGCGAATGCATCAAGGGGTGCAGTCCCTGTTCGTAGGAAGTGACGTGGGTCATCAGCGCACTTGTCGGTAGGAATGGTTTTGGGTCATGGATTATGAGGGCCGAGATCATCATGACCGCATCAGTCCCGTGCCGCGTGCCTTTAATTTCCCACCGCTTAGTAAGTTGATATCCAAATTGCTGCCCTATCCTTCATCATCACTGTATGTCCGCTGACCTATTTATTTTTGGATAGGTCGTTCTCGCTCCGAGTTGGAAGAGCTTTCCTTCAGCTTTCGTCATGCCTTTGCTGCCATTGAAGGGATGTAGCTTCCTCTTAATGTTCCTGATTTGCTCTCGGACCAAAAACTCCAGGCTGCCGGGTTAATGCCCTGATTTGGCCAAGATGCTATGGTAGATTTCAAAGGACATGTTAGCACCAATTTTTTCGCCTGGGATGCAACCCTTAACGAGTACTTTCCTGTGCAGGCCAAGAGGGTGGTTCATGTTGAGGGTGAGGAGGGCGTCGGTGCTTCTCCACCGAATGAAGGCTTAGAGCGTTTCGCACGTGCTGGTGCCCCCTGAGCGAGATTCTTCTTTGGCAGGACCCGACGGATTCCTTGAGGGAGGCCTTTTAGCGAGAACTGTACAGGAGGGAGTCGAGGAGAGGGCTACGGTGGAAATGGCTTCTCGCATAGAAGAGACGGCGGGCGGGGCCAACCGTGAGGATCGTGGTAAGCAGCCGATGGAGAATGACCCTTCAACTGTCGGTCCGTCTGGGTAGCTCCTGCCTCGCGCTTGGGTCCCGAGGGATTCCCACTTATTCCACCATGCTTTGAGGACATCAGAGTCGATGGCGCAGGGCCTAGCTCTGTTCCTCCTCCTCGGTCGGGTTATGTTCCCCGCGAAGGGTTATTTCCATCGAGCAGTCCCTTAGGTTTGGCTGGCCTATTCCAGCTTTGGTCTACTCAGGATCTTCATCCCTTGATGGAAGCTGATCATGGCCTTGCGGTGGCCATGTTTATTCCAGCCCGTTCTTGGAGTCCGGCCCTCTCGCAGTTGCTGCACGGCTTCAGTTCTCAAGAAGTGGGTGATGATTGTGTAAATTCATGAATCTTGCACTGGATTTGTGCAATAATGATGTGTTAGAAGGTTGTAATTTGATATGAATCGATATATTGTGTAAAGTCACAAATCAGGTGTTGTTGAGGGTGTTTGAGCTAATTTTCAAGGGAAATCAGAGTGGAAGTGTTCAAAACAGAAGAAAGGGTGTTGAAGCCATCCGATTCGACCTGAAGGAGGTGGATTCAACCAGGGCTTCTGGTCGAATCTGGTGCTAAACGAGGTCAGAAGGTGGATTCAGCCACGATAGGAGGATTCAACCTGACCTTGTGGTCGAATCCTGGTCGAATCCGATGGCGACGAAGGCAATTCGACCACGACATTCCAATTCAACCAGTTGTTCTGGTCGAATCCGGCATCTGAAGCTTGCAGACAGGAGATTCGACCTGGAATTCGACTAGGGAAAGTGAATTCGACCTGGCTGTTTGGTCGAATTGATCTGTGAAACTTACCATATCCGTATTTTTACACTCTCAATGCGTGTGATCACTTTAAAAGCCCATTCCAAGCCTGGAAGGAGCGTCTACAATATAAAAGAAGGGTTTGTGCAGTAGAAGACGGAGGCTAGATCATCTATCATCACCATACGATACCATCATCCGAGGGGCTGTGGAGAGAGGTTCGTCTGTCAAACCAAGTGAGAATCAAGTGAAGATTCAAGACAGAGAGGGACGCGACTGCAGCCGCATCTAGAGTTTGTTTAGCTTCTTAATCTATCTTGTAATTTTCAACACTATGGGTAAGATCCTACCACCCACCATGATTGTTCTACGATCAATCATGGGTTAGAGCCGCTTCAGTAGTTCTAGGGTTATGAAGGTTTCATAAATTGATTTATCTTTCGTGTGTAAACTCCGTACAACACTACTTGTGGTTTATTTTATATAAGATTGTGCTTTTTTTAATCCATATTCACGGTTGTTTTGTGCATCATTAATTGCTGTGTAGAGTCTGAATACATAACTTTGTTATTGATTGAGTGCGTTCACCGCTGAGCAGTGTTTTGTGTTATAATTCTAAGTAAAGAGATTCTGAAGTCTTATTAGAACTATCTTATATGAATACTTGTTGATTGAATAATATTCGAGTCAATAAGTAGGATAAAGAGTTTAACTTCATAGTACCTATAAAGGGAGATTGTATCGGGTTAGAGTACTAAGTGCACGAGAAATAATTGATAATGATAGTACTTAGAAAGTGGGTGAATTATATCTCTTGCTCCGAGAATATTCACACGTGTCATACGCATGTTTACCTGTGTCTATAGAGTTAATTTGCATGGTTTATTGATGCGTCCATAAACCACAAGGCAGAGTCGGACACCATCACACGGAAGAGGAATTAATAAGTGAAATTGGATGACCAGAAGAACTACCTACTTTCTCACTTGATCACAGTCTAATTATCTCTACTGCTTGTTTATTTTAATTGTTATTTTAATTATTATTTGTTACTTAGTTACACCATTACCACCATTAAATTTACCAACATAGTCTTAGTATACTAGAACATAATTAGATTGACAATTATCCGTCCCTTGGGTTCGATAATCAGTTGGTCGCCTATCGAGACTACAATTGATATCCTTATACTTGGGGATTAATTTTATGTGTTGAGAAAATGCCCATCTTGTTCATGGCGCCATTGCCGAAGACGGCATTAATTATCCATTTATTATTTCTAGTTTAATTAGGACTATTTTAATTCTTGTTATTGTTTTCTAACTCTTATTCTTTTAGGTGTATGCTTACTAGATCAAAGAAAGGAGAGTCGATACCCTTTAATCCGGAGATTGGAGTAACATCGAGGAAGAAAAAGAAGAAAAATAAGGACAAGAAAGTAGAACCAACTGAAACTCTGAATTTTGGAGCTGAAGTTGACAAACTGAAATCGGAAGCGACTGAAACTGTAGTTGATTTGAACACAGCGGCAGTGGAAGTTGATATGGCCAACGATAGGGCCAATCTGGACAATCTGGCCATCCATGAAGTCTTCAAGAATAACGGAGCTGGCAACTTTGGGCTTCTAGGAGCAAGAGGGCTAATGCGGATTTCAATCTTCACCCCGCTCTTATTAGCATGATAGAAAAGAACTCCTTTGCAGGAGGGACTTTCAAGGATCTGCAGCAGTATCTAAACAAGTTCTTGGGCTATGCAAGTACTCAAAAAGACGTAGGAGAACATGAAGATGCATGGAAGATCCTCTTGTTTAAATTCTCGCTTACTGAAAGGGCAAGAGATTGGTACGACACTATTAACATTGCTAAATGCACTACTTGGGAGCAATTGAAATTAAAGTTCTTGGAAAGATACATGCCACCTTCGAAGGTGTTCAAGATTAAGCAAGACAATAATCAATTTGCTATTGGTAGTGGTGAGAAATTTCATGAAGCTTGGGACCGATTCAAGGACATGTTTCGTAAGTTTCCACAACATGGGCTATCTAAAGCTCAATATATCAGCATATTCTACAATGGATTGGACTGCGATTCTCATGTGTTATTAGATGCTTCTTCTAATGGAGCATTTCTTATTAAGTCATCCGTAGAGGCTGAAAAGCTTTTTGAAGATATTTCGATGAACTTAAGAGATTGGTCAATTGATAAAGTGATAGGCACTTACGTCCTTGGAAAAGTAGCTAAGGTTGAGCATACTATGGTGAAAACAAGTAGAGAAGATGAGATCGTCTCTAGCTTGTCTAATATCAACAAGCTACTTGAGTCTCAACAAAAGCAAATAACTGATATATCTCAGTACGTACCAATCATGCAGCAAGAAGTTGTTAATGAAGGAACGATCCAAGAGGAGTTGGAAGAGGCGAACTATGCTATGGGCCATGTATTCAAGGAACTAGGTACCAAAATTAGGGCAACTGGAATTATCAAGGGTACTACAACAATCGTGGTCCCCGTGTAATTATCAACAGCCTAGGAGGCCGGATTTTTTATGGAGTAATCCCAACAATGCAATTTAAGCTCCTATGGGTGTTGATCCGGGTGCTAAAGTGGAAGAAAGAAAACCAGGTTTCGCAGATACGGTGAACAGGTACATGGCGTGGAATGATGCAAGAGTGGATCGTCTTGAGGCCAAGTTAGAGAAGAAAATTGATACAAATCACGAGGATTTATCTAAGCAAGTTAAGGACCTTACATTGTTGATGGGGGAGATGGCAGGAAGTGTAAACAAGTTGACTCAAACTATTGAGAAAGAGAATTTCCCATCGCAAAGTATTGAGAATCCAAAGTCCTGCAACGCCATCACATTGAGGTCTGGAACACAGTATGAGGGACTGATGAGGCCGAAACTGAAATCAGAGACATCAGGAGCTCGATTTGATCCCAATTCGACCAACATGGATGGTCGAACTCAATAGGGGAGGTCGAATGAGACACCTGGACATGAATTAGAAGCATAAGGGTCTCGATTCGACCAGAAAAATAAGGATTCGACCAGATCCTCTGGACGAATCCAGGTTGAATCCCACCCTCCAGAGCACCATATTTCATCAGAAGCTCGATTCGACTTGAATAACTCCAATTCGACCAGACCCCCTGGTCGAATTCAGGTCGAATCGGAAGGTGGAATTCTTACAGAAGCTCGATTCGACCCGGAGCACTTCAATTCGACCAAGCATCAAGGTCGAATCCAAGACAAATCCAACAGACAGGAAGAGAATGGACTTCCAGGTGCACAATTCGACCACTACAAACCAAGTTCGACAAGAAACCCTGGTTGAATCCAGGATGAATCTAACCTTTCTGCACCATTTTCTGCACCGAACGCTCTTCATGAGGTGAACATTACTCTAGTTGTTCCACAAGAGCAGAATACTGAGATAATAGCAGAGAAAAAGTGGGAAAGAGCTAAGAGATTGAGAGCCGAAAAGCACAATACGGAGAAGGTTGAGCGTGATGAATGGGGGATCCCAAAAGCTAGTCAAGAAGGGATTGGAAGAGAAGTTCAAGAAGTTTTCAGATATCATAAATAAGATAAGCTTGAATATTCCTTTCTCTAAGGCAATATTGGAGATGTCATACTATGCCCGATTCCTCAAAGATATAATTTTGAAAAGGAGAAGCTTGAACGGAGTTGAAACGGTGAATTTGTCTGAATTGCAGCATAATTATCCATAGAAATCTACCACAGAAGTTAAAGGATCCGAGAAGCTTCACTATCTTGTGTGAGATTGGAAAAGGGCCAGCACGACGAGCCTTGTGCGATCTAGGGGTTTGATGCCATTATCTATTTTTCAAAGGCTTGGTTTGGGGGAGTTAACTCCCATAATAGTTGCTCTACAATTAGCGGATTGGTCGATGACTTTTCCAAAGGTCGATGATTTTTCATGTGGATTTTCTGGTACTGGAGAGAAAGATGACAAGGATAATATCCCTCTTATTTTGGGGAGACCTTTCCTTGCTATAGCTGGAGCCATGATAGATGTTCAAAAGGGGGAGCTTAGGTTGAGGATGGATAAAGAAGAAGTCCTATTCAATCTTGACAAAGCAATGAAGATGCCTATATAGTCACAATGTAACAACATTGATGTGGTGGAGGAGATTGTGAAGGAAGATATATCTTTGATCCTTTCTAAGGATCCTCTTGAGATATGCTTGGTGGAGTCTCTTACTTTTCCCATCGGAGCTTGATGATCTCTCCAATGAGGTATGTTTTGAATTTCTTGAAAACTTACTTGCTTTGGGTGATGACAGGTATGAATTGGAGAAAACTAAAGTTAAAACCTTGTCGAAATACTTGAAGTATGCCTTTCTTGGTGACAATGAGAAATATCCGGTAATTGTATCTTCTTCTCTTGATGATGATCAACTTGAGGAGTTGTTAGATATGCTTAGGAAGTACAAGTGTGCGATTGGGTGGTCTCTAGATGATTTAAAAGGTATTAATCCTTCATATGACATGCATAGAATAAGATTGTTAGATGAGGCCAAGAGTAGTATCCAAAATCAGCGGAGGGTGAATCTTGCGATTCAAGAAGTGATTAGGAAGCAAATCCTAGCGTAGTTAGATGCTGGAATTATTTATCTAATTAGTGATAGTCCCCATGTGAGTCCATTGCATATTGTAGCTAAGAAGGGGGCATGACTATTATGAAAGCTGAGGATGGAGAGACATTAGCCACGAGGATTCCAACGGGATGGCGTGTGTGTACGGATTACTAGAAACTGAATGAAAATACATGCAAAGACCATTTTCCCCTTCCTTTCATGGATCAAATGCTTGATCATCTCGCAGGGTATGGGTTTTATTATTTCTTGGATGGGTACTTGGGATATAATCAAATCGTGATTGCTCCCGAGGATTAGGAAAAGACTACTTTTACTTGCCCTTACGGAACCTTCCCTTTTAGAAAGATGTCGTTTGGATTGTGTAATGCGCCTGCTACCTTTTAGCACTGCATGATGGCTATTTTTGATGGGTTGATAGAGAAGATTATGGCGGTGTTCGTCGAAGGGGCGGAAAGAGCATGTGTGGTGGCCACACGAGGGATGGATCCATGGTATGCGGATTATGTTAATTATACTGCCGTGGGAAAAATTTCGAGAGATCTCAACCGATATCAACTTACTAAATTCAAGTGGTGAGACGTTTATATGGTATGATCCATTTGTTTACAAGATATATACAGATTTTATCATCTATAGGTGTGTGCCCGAGATGGAGATGGAGAGCGTTCTTGAGTTTTGCCATGCACAACCTAACGAGAGGCATTGTTGTTGAGATTTTTTATGTATGGGGGATCAATTTTATGGGGCTTTTCCCCCGTCTAATGGATTTCTCTACATTCTCTTAGCCGTGGATTATGTTTCTAAGTGGGTGGAAGCTATTCCTACTCGCTTGAATGATTCAAGGACTGTTCTATCTTTCTTGAAGAAACATATCTTTTCCCGTTATGAAGTTCCTAGAGCACTAGTGAGTGATGGAGGGTCTCACTTCGTCAATAAACTTCTTGAGAAGGTGCTTAAGGACTATGGTGTTAAGCATAGGGTTACTACACCCTATCATCCTCAAGCGAATGGGCAAGCGAAAGTCTCTAACCATCAAGTGAAGCAAATATTGGAGAGAGCGGTAGGAACAAATAGGAAGGATTGGGCTATGAAGATCGATGATGTTTTGTGGGGGTTCTGGACTGCTTATAAGATGGTGTTGGATATGTCTCCGTACCAAATCGTCTATGGAAAACTGTGCCACTTACCCGTGGAGAT
The DNA here is from genome assembly GCA_023678885.1 of Pogostemon cablin. NCBI lineage: Eukaryota > Viridiplantae > Streptophyta > Magnoliopsida > Lamiales > Lamiaceae > Pogostemon > Pogostemon cablin. Next base: position 14,922,142 of record CM042994.1, on the reverse strand, counting down.
TCAACACAGAGCTTTTTGGGCTTTAAGAAGTTTGAACTTGTCTCTTAAGGACGTGAGAGAGTTGAGGGTCATTCATATTAATGAACTTGATGAGTTTAGGAATCGTGCTTACTAGAATTCGGTGATCTATAAGGAGAGGATGAAGAAGTGGCATGATTCGAAGATTTCATACAAGGAGTTCAAGCAAGGTGATGAGGTATTACTTTTTAACTATCGTTTGAAACTTTTCGCAGGGAAATTGAAGTCAAAATGGATGGTCCGTTCATTATTCATAGAGCCTGTGGAGGGGGGAGTTTTGAGTTGATGGACAAAGATGGTGACATTATCATGGCGAATGGGCATCGATTGAAGCATTATAAGTCGCCGGATGATGCATGCATCATCTTTGAAGATACCTTACACTAGATTGGTACCGTCGTGACTTTCCGATGTTAAACAAGAGCACCTGTTGGGGGCTTTCCCTCCAGTTTTATTGCTTTATTTCTTTCGTGTGAGAAAAAAATTTTTATATTTGAAGTGCTTACTTATCGGCAATTACATCTCTTTGCAAACTTAGTTTCGACTATAGTTTCTACTAAGTTTGGGGGGGGGGGGGTGTGATGTACTTACCTGAATGAGCAACGAAAGTATAATCTTTTCTTTGTGATGTTTGTTAGGGGAGTTTATTTTTTGCTGCATATCGAAGCCTTAACGGGTTTTGTGTGTCAATTTTTTTGCAACTTGCCTTATGTTTAGTGATGTTTAGTGTCGTATACGGAGTTACTCATGAATATTGAGTCTAAGGATTGATTCTCGATTAAGTTTTGCCTTGTTTGGTACCTAATGTTCATTTTTAAGATTGAGTGTGCAGGGGATGGAGAAAACTCAATTTTGGAGCATCAGGAGGTCAATTCGATCAAGGGCCATGGTCGAATTCTATAGCCCAGGTCAAATTGGATGCTAAAATTCATACAGTAGCTAAATTCGACCTGAAGCATGCCAATTCGACTAGGAGTCCTGATCGAATTGTGGTCGAATCAGAGTGCAAAAATCTTCCAGAGAGCCGATTCGACCACCACTACTCAATTTGACCAACAGCACAGGTCAAATCTAGGTCGAATTGAAGACCTAATATCTTACAGTAAGTTGATTCGACCACAGCCATAGGATTCGACCAGGGGGCCAAGTCGAATCCAGGTCGAATTGAAGATAAAAGTTATCTAGAGAGGCGATTCGACCACGACTAGTTGATTCGACCACTTAGCCAGGTTGAATTGAGGTCGAATCCAACCAGGTAAGTTGATTTTTAGCCCCAATTTTCATACTTATTCGATCACTTTGCACACCACCTCCACTCGAATTTATCTCGGGTCGAAGAACCTTGCTCTTAAACTTCAATCTTACTCAATTTCGCTCCGATTAAACCACATTCCACACTTGTTTCACTCAATCTATCACGTTTTTGGAACAATCTAGTTGAAAAACTAGAGTTTTGTGCGATTTTTGGGAGTTTCGTACACTTGTTTATTCTTTAGCCATGGCCGGATCTAAAGGTATGTTTTCTCAACTCTATTACCCTAGGTTTGACATTCTAAGTGTTGATTATGATGTGGATAAGTTGATTGAACTAGTTTCATTACGGATTCATGGTGACAATTGAATTTTTGTGTCTAATTTAGTATAAATAATTGATGGGTTCGTTTTAATTATTTAATTTGTGATTGAACCTTGATGTTTATGTGAAATTTTGGGTGATTAAGGTGTGTGATGTTAAGCATGATGGATTTGGATTAGAATTGCTTGAATTGATAATGCATGCTTGTGGTTGAGTATTGTTGCTTGCTTATATGGCTTGATTGATGTTGGAATGATGATGGGTACGCAATAGGATTGAAGTATTGAATGTTGAAAATGGAACAAGTTAGGATGAGTGATTATACATGACACTTGAAGTCTTGAGTAGAGTTGGATACTAGTGAATTACTTAGTTTGCTTTCTTTGTTTGCTGGTATTGAAGTATTGCTTTTAGGAAAAGGAAAAGAGGTCGAGGTTCATTCCAAAAAGAGGCAAGATAGGCCGTCTCGTGAGGATGCATTGACAAGAAAGTTAAGGCTTAAGAGAGGTTGCCTATGAACTTCAAGATATGGATGAGTGAGTGGGAGGAGATTAAGGAAAAATGAGGTGAAATTTCTGATAAAATTGCTAGAACAAGGTACCAAGATGACGATGCCATGGTTACAATGAGGATCAGAGATGATATACGGTGGATGTACAATCAAGTAGGAATTCGTTACTTCATGGAGCTGAAGAAGCCAACCTACTTTCATGTGACGACTGAGTTGTTGTGCTCGATCACTAAGAAGAAGGGTGCAAGCAGTCTTCCGTTTGAGTGTACTTTTTAGCTAGGAGGAATGATCAGGACGTGGTCAGTTGAGGAGTTCAAAGTGTTATTTCAGACTCCTAGAGGGATCTCTCGGGAGGAGAATGGATACTTTAATGCAAATAGGTTCTGGAGAGAGATTTCTGGAGAGGATGTGGATTATAAAGCACATGATGCTCGTGCCTCGTTGATCAAGAATCTGGTGCCCCATTATATGGATAGAGTGTTGAGCAACACGTTGTTTGCCCGATCTGAGGGGAGCTGTGTGTTGAGGGGAGAGTTGTATGCTCTCTGGTGTGTGCTGAATAGGGTGAAGTTCAATGTGGGCTCGTATTTGATTCATCAGCTTTACAGGTTTAGGATTCTCGAGTTTTAGAAAGTGAACATCGGAGGGTTGCTCACAACTGTGGCTGAGTATTACAAAATGGACTTCACCAGCATTACACTTGTTCTTGGGGAGCCAAATTTGGTTATGCTAGCTTGTGTGAAGGGAGGTTTTGCAGATCATCGAGATGGAGATTGGTTCTACACGAGGGGTTCTAAGCCCTTTAAATTCATGTTTCCATTTGATGTGCGTGACCTAACTACTATTCAAGCTGAAGGGAATAGGTTGATGAGCACATTGGGACATACTGCCTTGTCTGTTACGAGCTTGAAGAAAGGAGATTGGAGGACTGTGGCTCAGATGTGTGCCACTGGTATGCATGAGGAGTTACAGCGGATAGTAGATGAGGGAGAGTTCCGACCACCGCCACAGCAGCAGCCCCAGCAGCAGCAGCATGGAGATGACAAGGAGTATCCAGAGATTGATATTCTGGAGAAGCAGGAGAGGCCACTCCATCCCATTCTGGCAGTGCCGCAGCAGCAGTGGGCTGGTCCTGATGCCTATTTACAAGAGTAGTTTCGCTTGATTAATGTGCACCTGGAGAGATTAAATACGAACCAGCAGGAGACGAACAAGTCGTTGGCTGAAGCAAATGCAAACTATTCTATGCTCGAGTTGAGGTTAGGGGATATGAACGAGAATTATGAGGCCCTTGATAGGAAGATTGAGTACATGCAAAAGGACTTCGATGATTGGCACCGTGATGCGAGTGATAGTGATGATGATGCTCCGTAGGAGTAGGTGGCTCCAGGTTTTTGTATTTTTCTGATTCATCTTGTCCCCCTTCTCTTTTTCTCTTTACAGGTTGGGTTTGATTGTGTGAGTGGCATGTATTTCATGTTATCATCTTTGATGTTGGTAGATTGAGAGGGTTCATTGTGATGCATGTAGTATGGATTGACCTGGATGTACTTGTATGGATTGATTTGATGTATGGGTTTCTTGGATTTGTTCATTCGTATGTTCATGTGTTAATTTTTGTTGATAAGAAGCATGTACTTGATAAGTATGTAGAGTTCATTGTGGAATTTATCTTAATTATATGCTATGAGGAGTACTTAGGATTCTATTTACCCATGTGAGAATTTGAGCCTTATAATCATGCTTGATCATGATAGTTCATTCTTGTGGGAATCATTCATATGAACGTATTCTAGAACTTGGCTTGGAGTCTTGTGTGAGATTTACGATTGGTGATTTGCTAAGATATGATCTTAGGCCATTATTATTTACTTGAGTTACTTAGCCAAATTTTACCTTCCTGTTAATTATATGAATCCTTGGCAGCCTCGTTTGAGCCTTTAAAAGGTTTTTCTTTGACAAGCCAAATAAAAGAGCCTTATTTAACCTTTACTTGAGCCTTGTTTAATACCCTATGCATTAGTAGAGAGTTAAGATGAATAAATGTTGCAAGAAAGAGGAAGATAGCCGGTTGGTTGAGTAAAATTAAATGAAAGAGTATGGTTAAATATTATTTAGGGGTAGTTCTTGAAACCGGTGCCCCGATTTCTATAAAGGGTAGTGACTATAGCTGGTACCCTGGTTTATCAAATAAGAATGATGTTGAAGCAAGGAAGAGAAGGAAAGTTCAAAAATTGCAAGTGCATGAGAAGAAATTGGAGGAAATGAAGAAAGCAAGAACCTACTAGTGATTGAGTCACTTTATCTAAATTTTCCTACCCTTTCCAAAGAGCCAAAATTACAACCCATAAACAAGTCATTTGTGATCCTAGTAATGAGTTGATTGTGAGTTGATTTCTGAGACCTTTGCCAAGCTTATGGTTACGTGTGAGTATGGATTGAATATGAGCATATACAGTAACCTTTTAAGTGTGTTGTGCACAAGAATGAGAGAGTAAACACTTATCTTGTGAGCTAGATGACTTCGTACTCCGAATGGTAATATGATTAAGTAATGTTTTGCATGAATGATATATATGATGCGAGAAGTATTTGTTTTTTATTGATGAAGTTGCATATGTCATATGTGTTGTACTTTGGTGATCTTAGTGAATTATACACTACTCCTTGTTTTGATTGTGTTGCCTCGGGACGAGCAACATGTAAATTTGGGGGTTTGATGAGTGTGTAAATTCATGAATCTTGCGTCTGGATTTGTGCAATAATGATTTGTTAGAAGGTTGTAATTCGATAAGAATCGATATATATTGTGTAAAGTCACAAATCAGGTGTTACTGAGGGTGTTTGAGCTAATTTTCGATGGAAATCGGAGTGGAAGTTTTCAAAACTGAAGAAAGGATGTCGAAGCCATCCGATTAGATGATGGAGCCGAATTCGACCTAAAGGATGTGGATACGACCAGGGCTTCTATTTGGTCGACCTGAAGCTTGCAGACAGGTAATTCAACCTGGGGAAGTGAATTCAACCTGGCTGTTTGGTCGAATTGATCTACGGAAACTTACCATATCCGTATTTTTGTACTCTCAATGCACGTGATCACTTTAAAAGCCCATTCCAGGCCTGAAAGGAGCGTCTACAAGTATAAAAGAAGGGTTCGTGCAGTAGAAGAAGGAGGCTAGATCATCTATCATCAGCATACGATACCATCATCTGGAGGGGCTGTGGAGAGAGATTCGTCTATCGAACCAAGTGAGAATTAAGTGTAGATTCAAGACGGGAAGGGACGCGACTGCAGCCGTATCTAGGGTTTGCTTAGCTTCTTAATCTATCTTGTAATTTTCAAGACTATGGGTAAGATCCTACCACCCACCATGATTGTTGTACGATCAATCATGGGATAGAGCCGCTTCGGTAGTTCAATGGGTTATAAAGGTTTCATTAATTAATTTGTCTTTCGTTTGTAAACTCCGTACAATACTACTTGTGGTTTATTTTAAATAAGATTGTGCTTTTTTAATCCATACTCAAGGTTGTTTTGTGCATCATAAACTGTTGTGTAGAGTCTGAATACATAACTTGGTTATTGATTGAGTGTGTTCACTGCTGAAAGGATTCTGAAGTCTTATTAGAACTATCTTATATGAATACTTATTGATTGAATAATATTCGGGTCAATAAGTAGGATAAAGAGTATAAATTCATAGTACCTATAAAGGGAGATCATATCAGGTTAGAGTACTAAGTGCACGGGAAATAATTGATAATGACAGTACCTAAAAAGGGGGTGAATTATATCTCTTACTTCGAGGATATTCACACGTGTCATATGTAAGTTTACTTGTATCTATAGAGTGAATTTGCATGGTTTAGTGATGCGTCCACAAACCACAAGGCAGAGTCGGACACCATCACACGGAAGAGGAATTAATAAGTGAAGTTGGATGACCCGAAGAACTACCTACTTTCTCACTTGATCACAGTCTAATTATCTCTACTGCTTGTTTATTTTAATTGTTATTTTTATTATTATTTGTTACTTAGTTACACCATTAGCACCATTAAATTTACTAACATAGTCTTTGTATACTAGAACATAATTAGATTGATAATTAGCCCTGGTCGAATCCACCTCCTTCAGATCGAATTCTGCTCCTTCATCGTCTAATAGGATGGCTTCAACACCCTTTCTTCAGTTTTGAACACTTCCACTCCGATTTCCCTAAAAAATTAGCTCAAACACCCTCAGCAACACCTGATTTGTGACTTTACACAATACATATCGATTCATATCAAATTGCAATCTTCTAACATATCATTATTGCATAAATCTAGACGCAAGATTCATGAATTTACACACTCATCAGTGGGCCAGGCTGCTCTAGCTAGTTTAAGTTATGCTTTGACTTTTCTCAGCGACCACTTGCTTCTGGAGAGGTCGGACTCATCGGCCCAGACTTCTACTTCATTGGTGACAGCTCAATCTCTACCTAGTCGCTTGTTAATTGCTGATCAGCTGATTGGGAATGCAAATTTTTGGGCTAAGCCTATCAGGAGAGGGCCAGGGTGACTGAGCTACGTGATCGGGAGCTGGAAGCTAGCCAGTGTCTCTCACTTTTTTAGTTGGAACGTGAGCGAGAGAGGGTTGATCATTTGGAGGCTAAAGTGGCTTGGCTCTGAAGCCAACAAGGTAATTCGGGGGCCGGTCCGAGTCATATGGGTGACCCGGAGAATATATTATTTCGTGGTCTGATGGCCTTTTGTATTTGATGCCTAGTCCTTTATTGAACACTTTTGTATCTATCTTTATTATGAATGGATGAACTTTTTTTATTATTATTAGAAGGCTTTACAGTGTGCTTTTGGCCTCTCGTCCATCCGAAAGTTATTACATATAGCTATTACATATAAATCTCTTAGGCATAGAACTTCTTGAGGTTTTGTCCATTCCAAGGGTGCTTCATAATTTCTTCACTCATTGTGGAGAGTTGGTAAACTCCATTTCCCACGCATCTTCTTATTATAAATGGGCCGTCCCAACTATTTCCGAAAACACCTTAATTTGGTTGCAGCACTCGCCTTAAAACGAGATCTCCTTCGTTGAAGACTCTAGGGTTGACTTTCTAGTTGTAATACCTTCTCAGCTTGTTTCTAAAAGTGGCATTTCGTGTGTCAATTTCCAATCTAATTTCTTCAGTGAGGTCTTGGAGAATTTGCTGAGCTTCTTTGCTGTTGGTTATGTTGTTTTGGTTCATACAAAATATTGGGACTTCCACTTCCGCGGGGATGACCACTTCTGCTCCTTAAGTGAGGGCGAAGGGAGTTTCTCCAGTGGAAGAACGGGAGGTGATTCGATACGCCCATAGGACACTGGGGAGGAATTCAGCCCAGCTTTCTTTGAGTCCATCCAATCGCGTTTTAAGTGTGTGCTTGATTACTTTATTTACTGCTTCAACTTGACCATTGGATTGCGGATCGTAGGGAGTGGAGAACAATTTTTTTATTAGTAGGTCGTCACAGAATTTCTTCTGGCCGGCTCCCTCAAATTGCTTTCCGTTATCGGTAACAATGGCTTGTGAGATTCCAAATTGGCATACTATGTTGACCTAAATGAAATGGATCATCCTTGCTTCAGTTATCGTGACCAAGGCATCCGCTTCGGCCGACTTGGAGAAATAGTCCACTGCTACGACGATGTATTTGACTCAGCCTTTTCCTAGGAGAAATGGTCCAATAAGGTCAATTCCCCATTTAGAGAAAGGCCACGGGCTGGTGACAGTGACCAGTTCTGTAGAAGGGCTTCTTATGATTTGCGTGTATCGCTGACACTATGGGCATTTCCGGCAAACTCTAATGCGTTCTTCCTAAGAGAAGGCCAATAATACCCTTTCCTAAGTGCTTTGTAGGCCAGAGCCTGTCCTCCTGAATGTTTTTGCATACTCCTTCGTGTATCTCTGCCAGCACCCTCTCGACCTTTATGTCGGTGAGGCATCTTAATAGTGGGGTTCCTTGAGATCATGATACATTTTTGTTCCTCCCGGATGCACTGTATAAGGCATATCATGTGCCTTTTCTATAATTTCTCTCTTCAAATTTTCATCACATGGAACACACAACCTTCCTTCGTAAATCAAAGTATCGTCATCTATAACAGCAAAGCCTTTACCTACACCTTCACTCACTCGTCCTTTCATCCTTTGTAAAAAGGAGTTTCGACTTTGAGCATTTCTGATCTTCTCTCTCATTGTAGGTTGTACTACTAAACCTGACAAAACTGCATTTGTACTCTTAGGTGGTACCAAGATCTCAATTCTCATTCTAGTAAATTCATTGCCCAATTTTTCTTGGTCGGTGAGCAAACAACTCATCTCTCTATTCGTCTTGCGACTCAACGCATCAGCCACCATATTTGCCTTACCCTAGTGGTAATCAATGGTACAATCATAATCTTTGACAAGCTCTAGCCATCTCATTTGTCTCATATTTAACTCCTTTTGTGTGATGATATACTTAAAACTTTTGTGGTACGTGTAAATCACACATCTCCATCCATAGAGGTAGTGTCTCCAAATCTTTAAAGTGTGGACCACAGCCGCAAGCTCCAAGTCATGTGTGGGGTAGTTCATCTCATGTGTCTTTAATTGCCTTGAAGCATAAGCCACAACTTTCCCATGATGCATCAGAATGCAACCAAGTCCTTGTTTTGAAGCATCACTGTAAACTGCAAACTCTTCTGAAGGATTAGGAATGACTAAAACTGGTGCTGAAGTCAAACTCTCCTTTAGTTTCTGAAAACTTGCCTCACACACATCCATCCATTGAAACTTCACTCCTTTTCTAGTCAACCGAGTTAAAGGGGTTGCTATTTTAGAGAATCCTTCAATAAATCTTCGATAGTAACCGGCCAATCCTAAGAAACTCCAAACTTCATTCACACTGGAAGAAGATCTCCACTCATTTACGGCCTCCACTTTCGATGGGTCAATTTCAATCCCTTAAGCAGAAATCACGTGTCCCAAAAATGCAATCCGATTTAGCCAAAATTCACATTTCTTGAACTTCGCATACAACTTCTCTTTGCGAAGTTTCTCAAGTACAATTCTTAGATGATCTTCATGTTGCAGCTTATCTTTCGAGTATACCAATATGTCATCTATGAAGACAATGACAAATTGGTCCAAGTACGGGTGGAAAACTCTGTTCATCAAATCCATAAATACTGCTGGTGCATTTGTCAATCAAAAAGGCATCATTACAAATTGGTAGTGCCCGTAGCGAGTTATAAAAGTCGTCTTAGCTATATCTCCTTCTTTGATATTGAGATGATGATTGCCTGATCTCAGATCAATCTTAGAAAATGTATTGCTCCGACTAGCTGATCAAACAAATCTTCAATTCTTGGTAGTGGATATTTGTTCTTCACAGTTAGACGATTCAACTCTTGATACTCAATGCACATTCTTAAGGTTCCATTCTTTTTCTTCACAAAGAGGACTGGTGCTCCCCATGGTGAGACACTTAGCCATACAAGACCCAAGTCGAGTAATTCTTGAATCTGAAGTTTCAATTCATGTAGCTCAGTGGGTGTCATTCTATACGGTGCTTTCGGGTAATTCATCAGGAAACACGTCTGGGTATTAACATACAATAGGTACATCAGATATCGTAATCATCTCAGAAGGAGTACCCATTATATTCACTAAATACCCTTTACAAGATCCTTTCCTCAACATCTTTACTGCTTTCAGTGCAGAAATCACTCGTGGTACAAAACCACTCTTGACTTCATAAATAGTTGTTCCCTCATCGCTAGGAAGTGTAAGGGTTATCTTCCGACCTCGGCATCTGACATTTGCTTAATACTTAGTTAACCAATCCATTTTTAGGATTATGTCAAAGTCCTTCATGTCTATCACATACAGTTCAGCTTCAAGATTTTTCCCATTAATGCATATGTTGATGTCTTTCACTATAGTATGAGTATGAATTCCCTTTCCGGTAGGTAAACTAATATCCAGAGATAGAGATTCATCTACCTCAAACATTTTACTACCAAGCACATTGCAAAACTTTTTGGATATGAAAGAATGAGAAGCTCCAGTATCAAATAGTGCTAAAGCAGGAACATTAGATATTGATAACATACCTGACATCACACCCGGCTCTTGTCCTTGTTCCTCATCGATCATAGCAAACATCCTCGACTTCCCACCTGATCTCTGAGTAGATCCACTAGCTGTAGGATGTGCTCTGGATCCTGAACTCATCTGTAGATATCCCCTCGATCCTGAATTCATCTGTGCTCCCTTAGGGCAGTTATATGATGTGTGCCCCAGCTCATGACACCTGTAACATCTCCCTTGACCAACTAAACACACTCCTCTATGATTCTTTCCACATGTGGTGCAAAGAGGCATAGGTGTATGATGGTTTGGCTCAGTGCACTTCCTAGTGTTTGCTTGTTTAGATTGATTTATACTTCTGCTTTGAGTAGCACCTTCCCATTTCCTTTTTTCAGAAGTCTCAGCCTTTTTCTGTCTTGCTTCCTCCATCTGCATAGTCGTTCCTAACCCCGCTACTCTTCGATATGTCTCAGCAAAAGACATAGGACCACTTCCCGCGATGATAAAGCGTATATCAGGCCATAGTCCCTTTAGGAAGCGTTTAGTCTTCTTACGGTCTGTATCAACCAGATCTGGGGCAGATCTACACAGCTGGTTGAACTTCTTCGCATACTCAATCACTGTCATATCTCCATGCTGCAGCTCAAGGAATTCAGCTTCTTTCTCATCATGGTAGGAGGCGGGGTAATACTGATCCATGTTCTTAAAATCATTCCAGGTAAGAGCTGTTATATCATGTGCTGGTCTCATCCTCCAATAGCCCTTCCACCAATGATATGCATCCTCAACTATGAGAAAATAAGCCAATCGGACTTGTTGTGCATCAGTGCACTCCATAACATAAAAAATTATGTCCAATGTTATGAACATTTCCTGCACATACTCTGGCTTCTCACGTCCTGTAAGTTTAGGTGGGTTGTACTTCTAAAATTTCTCTGATAGATCACCTTGACAATTTCTTGGAACTTCATGCGGAGTTTGGTTCGGGTTAGGGTTCGAAACTGAATTCGGCAAAGCATTAGCATTAGCATTTCTATTGGCGTTCATACGGGGAGTTCTAGTTCTACGTCCGCCCACATTTTGCATAAAATTTGGGCTTCTAATACATTAAGCGCTTCACTAACGATATAAAATCATTCTAATTTATAGGCTCTAAGTTCTATAAATGACTTGTCCTTACTGCATCAATACTCGTATCGAAATTCTTTAAAAATGTTTTAAGCTAACATGAATTTCTAAAATAATACACTGCATAAATGTAATTTCTGTAAATGTCATATCTCATTGGAGCTGTCGTAGTGTAACGGATGGATGCAAGCATTTTTTTATACGGGTATTGATGGGCGTTTTCTCAACACACAAAATAATCCTCAAGTGTAAGGATATCGATTGTAGTTTCGATGGGCAACCAAGTGTTTATCGATCCCGAAAGACGGAATATTATCAATTCGATTAATTTCTAGCTAACTAAGATTATGTGGGTAAATTGATTTGGTTTGTTTATTAAACTAAACAACATGAATTAAGATAGCAAAGTAATTAAACAAGCAATAGAGAAACTTCGGTGGTGATCAAGTAATTAATAACGTAGTTCGTCAGATAATCCAATTTTACTCATTAATATCCTTTCCATGTGTTGTTGTCCGACTCTGCCTTGTGGTCTATGGACGCATCACTAACCATGCAAGTTCACCCTATAGACACAAGTAAACAAGCGCATGACACGTGTGAATATCCTAGGAGCAAGAGATATAATTCACTTACCTTTCTAGGTACTATCAGTATCAATTATTTCCCATGCACTTAGTACTCTAACCCGATATGATCTCCCTTTTTAGGTAGTATGAAGTTATACTCTTTATCCTACTTATTAACCCGATTATGGTTCAATTAATAAGTATCTATATAACATATTTCTAATAAGACTTCAGAATCTCTTCACTTAGAATTATAACATGCAATCCTGCTCAGCGGTGAACGCACTCAATCAATAACCAAGAGATGTATTCATACTCTACATAACAGTTAAAGATGCACAAAACAACTGTGAGTATGAATTAAAAAGGCACAATCTTATAAAGAATAAACCACAAGTAGTGTTTTATGGAGTTTACACATCGAATCCATCCCTGTTTCTTCCTCTTTCCGAATCCGATCACTTTCAACTCATTTTCCATCAAAAATCAGCTCAAATAGCCTTCTACACTCCCGATTCATGACTTTCCACCAAGTATAGCAATTCACATCGAATTACAATGATTAATTACACCATAAGTACAAGAATCCAAGCTAGAAACTAGTGAATTTACACAATAAACAGGTACACAGAATCGTATAACCGCACTGATACCACAATGTCACACCCTAAATTTCTAACTATTTAAAAACATCATATTTAAATAAATAAATCATTTTTAGCAGAAGCATAAAGTAATTAAAATTTAATACGCCAAAATCCAACTTGATAAGTTATAAAATCCAAAGGTAATACTTGAAATAATTTGCATAAGTTAACAAGTCTAACAGAAAAATTTAATAATAACAATAAAGTCTTAATGAAAATGAAATTGTGCTAAGCAACTTCCTTATGTCCCACCACGTCAGCTCCTCCATCTGAAATGTTAAAATATTTGGGGTGAGCAAAACCACAAGCTCAGTGGAAAAACATACTTTCCAAAATTAAATACCACATGCAAATACCAAATAAGTAACATGGATTATGTAAATGTAAATGTACTGAATAAGATATCTCAATTATTCAAGTAGTAAATGCCTTGTTTATAAAGGTCAGGAGACCTATCCTCGTTTATAAAGGTGAGGAGACCTATATGTACATGCATGCACTCAAAGATATCACATAATATCAGTTAATAGAGTCAAGTAAGAATTTCACCCACCTTGAAAATGAAATTGAGTTGGCTGTAATTCAAATATTGAAGCAGCAGAACATCTATCTCACGAACTCTTTGTCGCCTATTAATATAAAATATAAAATATAAATAAGGCTTAATTCTAATTAATTACTAAACAAAAGTCCGAAAAATTATAGTATTAAGATTTTGTATGGATAGGTGTATATCTCTAAAAATAACTAACTAAATAATATTTATATAACTGAGGGACGTACTGTACTAGAACTAATATTATTCTAAGACATACCTAAAATGTATTCAACCCTCAAACCAAGATTTAGTATACATATACTTAAATAATGTAAAAATATGGATAATCCACTAACTTCACCTCATAGGTAAAACGTGGTTGCACTATGGCAAAGTGGTGGATGAATCATGATTAATAAGAAACCCATCCATTAACATAATAAAAGTGATATTCATGTATATGAACATCTACGTATATATGTATTTAGTAACCTGGGTGACTGAACCATATTCCATGCCCAATTTTCGAATGAAGGCATTAATATATATCATGAAACCTATACAATCTCGCCATGTATGGATCAAAGTATGTATATCGAGAGTTTTTTATATTGGAATAATTACAGGTTGTTGCAAAGCATGTACTAAGAATCAATCTGCTACTTATATGAGATTGGTAATTAAGCACCCTAATGAAATATTAATGAGAATATGGAAATTATGTAAAATGGACTGATAAGTGAAAGCATTCATAGACTTATGAAAAATACAGTAGGTATTGAAATCAATAGTTGATAGATGACTTACAAAGTGAGATGAGAATAATAATAGTATTGAATAGTACGATCGGAAGAACGTTGGAGACACAATCAAAGGGCACGAACTCGAAAACTTATCATTGAAATTTGGAGAATTATAAACGTATGATGCTTTATCTTTGAAATAGTAGAACTCAAATACTAAGAGAGGTTATGAAAAGTAAAGTCTAGAAATTGAGAACCTACGAAATTTATAAGGCTTGACTCTTAAATTAATGGGTGGAAGTTATGGGGAGTTGAGGAGAATATGGGGCAGGTAGGGGGAGTTGAGAAGAATATGGGGCAGGTAGGGGAGTTGAGAAGAATATGGGGCAGGTAATATAACAACTATATACATTTATATGTATTTATATATATACTTAATATATATAATAATAATAATAATAATAATAATAATGATAAGATGATGTATAACATACTAATATATATATATATATATATATATATATATATATATATATATATATATGAAAGTGGTTTAGAGTTTTTGATAGGAAAAAGGATCAAGAATGCAAAGTTGGAATGTATGATGAAATCATACTACTTGCAAGAAAGCAGACGTCCAATTTCTATAATATTTTTGTGTTTGTGTGGAGGTCTGAATCAGTTTTGTGATGCATGCTTGGAAATCCACAGAAGAGAGGATTGTTTTGGTGTAAAAACACTAAATTTGGATTCCAAACGAGAAAGTTATGATCAAAGGGTGACGTCGCGCAAGCTGTGCCGAACAGAACGGCTGTGCCACTTTGCGTGACTTGTTATACATTCAAATGTTGGGTTTTTGGACAGTTCCTTATATGGATAGAAAGACAAGGAAGAGAGGATCACATGAGTGCATTACTCAAATCAAAGGTCGGATGTGGAAATTATATATATACCTATATAATATAATAGAAAAAATACAACTGTTACAGACTGGTTCCTAATTCTTGGGTGACCATGAGAAGGTTAAAACTCTCTATATATTCTGAACAGTGCAAATGAATGGATAATTTATAACTCTCATGATTCTCTTACATTAGGAAATTCTAATATTGGGTAATCATTATAATTATTTCAGATGTTTATGAAATTTTATAAACACATTATATTGGCTATTGAGTTGAGCTTTAGTGGAAAAAAAACGCCATCACATATATAAGTTATTGACCCCAAGATTTTTGGTGTCTGTGAAAGCTCACAGTTGTAAGAAGAAATCAGAAAGGTATTGTACACGGTCAAAGTTGTTGGTCTACTTAGTTTAGCTTTTCATGATGCTGGAACTTCCCCAACGGTGGTAAAACATGTATCAATTTAAAAGTAGAAACTTTCAAATCTGAAGGAAAGATATTAAATTTATATGCACAAGTGTGTAAGTTTAAACCTCCTCTAATTCCATCACACAACAAACTCATCAACAAATGGACAAAGACCCCGACATGACCGTCCTCGACGGAATACACTACTCGCCATCACGCTGCAAATCTCACTACTATAGCCAACAGCTCAGACCAAAGATCAACGGATAGTATAAGCGTACTAACCGCCCCTGCAACCTCGGCCTTGATGAAATCGACATTTTTGGAAATATAAAAAAAGAATGCTGAATATGGTGCCGTTAACTTTGTCAAATCGGATTTGTTTCAAAATCCAAACGACTCCCTGGCGAGGGACTGGAGGACCAAAACCACACCGATATTGAACAGCTGTCGGATTTTATGGGTAGTGGTGGAGGCCTTGGGTCTTTAAGGTTCCTACTAGAGTGGTGGTGCACCCAAACCACTCGCCCTGTCTTAAGCTCAGACCTCACCCTCTCAAGGAAAATCAGGTGGGCTGTTGTTTCCTTTTTCACTATCTCATTATTTGAAAATATATGATCAAATGTAGCGATATTGGTGTTTGGTTTAACACAATGTCCTGTGCATTTCTATTCTATTTGTTTATGAGGAGCTTTTGGTACTGCTTTTGTGTGTTCTCTTATCAAGAAATCAGTGGGATAAATAGAAAAATGAATCTATTCATATATTTTTCTTATTTTCAGTAGATATTGGAGAACTTTCTGAAGGATTTTTTCCAACAATCATGTATAATTTGCCTATTACTCCTTAATGTAGTTAGTTCACGGAGTGAATAAAAATCTAAAGTTGCTTAACTTTTACAAGTTACAGGTTTGGAATTTTTTTAAGGCAATTTCCAGCACAAACACAAAGCTTTAGGCAGGGAAAGAATGTGGGGTAAGAGTGTTGAATTATTCTGATGCATTCAATTCAGGAAACGTTATTGGGCCTGGGAGGAGGGTCACGAGAGAGGACGAAGAAGCCGCACCCAATTATGAATCAGCACACACCTCACCTACATACTGTTATTTTGCCTATGTACTTTCAGGCAAATTTGCTTTCATTCTTATACTCCTGAATTGGCTGGGACTTGTCATGCACAGTTTCCTTAACAAGATACTTTTTTGGTATAGTTCTGGTTGAGGTTTCGTCACACCTACATCCTCTTCTTCCCTCACTATAATTTTAGATTACTCCAATATGCATGTACTTATGTAAATTATTTGATTAACACTAGCATTCAACTCCATCATCTACTATTATCACCTAGAATATAAGCACAGTTTTATATGAAATTTATACTTGAGGGTAAAAGTGATTAGTTATTGTCCTGTGTGAAGTGCTTTCATCAGTGTGTAAATTCTTGTTATTGTATAAGATTGATTTTATGCAGAATTATATTTGTTGTCTTCTTGGCATGTATACAAGTCAAACAATCAAATTTGGTAATGGCTATTATTTAAGTTCTCATGATTTCCTTTAATTAATCTAATACAGAAGCTTGACTTATGAAATGGACTCTAGGAGCTTGTACCTAAGGCCAAATTGCAAATAAGGTTACTTATGCTTCCCCCCATTGAAATTTACATCTTATAAAATGAGAGTTTTATGTTTTACTACTTTTATTCTACCCGTAAAATGTTGTAGATATTTCTTTATATTATTCCACACCTATACTATAATCCATTTTCTTTTGGCTGCATTTTTTCCAAATCAGGTAAATGATCATTTATAATCACAATCTTCCCTGATGTTCTTCGGTGTATTTCGTCATCAATGCTACTCATGGTATTTATTTAGTCTCTTTGACTCCACAGCATGCATTTTACATAAAACTACAAAAATAATAGTATTACTGATATTTTTCTAAGAAACGTTTACTATATCAGTTAGTATAACGTATATATTTTTAAAGGTTTCGTTCAAAAAAATTGATGTAAGAATGCAATACTCAATGATACATGAGGAGGAATCACAGAATTTAGCTTTGTTTATTTTTTATGTTTGATTGTTAAAAAGGGGAAAATAAATATATGAACATGCTGACTCTTTGACAAGAGAATTATTAGATTCAAGTAAATATTTTATACTTTTTAGTCTGAGATGGAATTGTTTTCTTGGGTTGATAGATCACTTCTCATGAGGTACGTATGAACTCAATGCTTTTTCTGTTGTGTATGAATTCTTGCGTAGCACCAACTATTCTAAGTCTCATAGTCCGAGTGATTATGTCACGCTCCCAAATTTTACCAATGAAAATTGTATAGTATTTTGAAATAGAATATTAAATAGGGCATGACTAAAATTATGCATTTAACAAGTAGGAAATAATTTGCAAACAAGGAGGAAATAGAGATGGGCTTAGTCCTACAAGATTCAGCAAACTTTAAAAAAAAAACAAATTATCTTGCAAAGTGAAAAGTTAGCAAATAAGCAGCAAGTCCCGCAAGTTTCTACAAACTTTAGCAAACAATTTTAAGCAAAGGATTTAGATGAGGGATTGATCCTTTAAGTTCTGCAAATTTTTATTTTAAAATATCAAATAAAGTATTATTGCAAAAGCTTTAAGAGTAAAGGACTGCAAGTTTATTCCCAAAAAAAATCCTTGCCATGCAAACATACAGGACTTGTCATTTTATAAACCAAAATTTAAGTAGAGTTATTTGCAAAACTTCTGCAGGACTTTTGAGGAAAGACAGCAAGTTTAATTCTACAAGTTCTTAACTACTTAAAACGTGCAGGACCTATAAAACGTTTAATAAATAAAACAAACATGCTGAAATGCATTTCTACTCTTTATAAATAAATGAACAAGTACCACAGCATAGCGAGTACAGACTAAGGTCGGTCCTGGGGATTTTTTACCAAGATCTCTAAGGCATCATCCAACTGACAGGTGAAGAAAAAAAAAATCCAAACGTAAACACTCATATGTATAACATGTAACCACCCCACTATACTGCCCAAACTGCCTGCAATTTTCAAAACCATGAAATAATTTAATTATTGGCTTGTGTGCTTGTACTTCAAAGTACAAGTCATTCACCAATCTAACCCACAAACGTAAGCAAGCATGTGACCAAATTAAGGAGGTAAACCTTAGCTGCAAAGTTGTAATTGGGTTCTTCAATGCACAGCCACCAAAAATTCACACACTAACTTGTTAGCTCACTGCTTTTATCCACAAATTAATAAACCACAACATGCAATCAACTAAGTACTCACACTAATTTATACGAATAGCACTTGTAACTCTTTTAAACATGATACCAAATCAAATTTATCCAAACAATGTCAGTGAGGAAATTTTTCAGAATACCCTGCCAAAACAGAGGCACAAACATGCAAATTATCATACTAAAGGTTTAATAAAATTGTCGAATTAAAAACGAGTATGCAGTCTATGAACTGCAACTTATTCAAAACGTTTATTTAGTCTCCTCGCCTACGACCCCCACTCGTACTCTTTGCCACGCTCAACCTGCGATAAGAATATTTATCGGGGTGAGCAACCACACGCTCAGTGAAGATCTAAACATGCTTATATACATCAAATAATCCATATGCGAGAATTTAATTCACTTACAATACAATCTTATCATGTCAAAATAAGGCACCTTTTGGCCCTTATCCGTGTAACTTTACGATATCGCGATTCGTTAGTAAGGCACTAATTCACAGCCCTTACCCAAGCTATAGTATGACACCATTACATCCCATACCCATGCTATAGTATGGCACCATTATAGCCCATACTCATATAATATATGATCCCATAACATTCAAGTATGATCATCAACTCATAAGGTGACAACAATTTCAAGTTTATTTCAATTATCATATACGAAATCATCTAAACACATATAAGAATGAAAGAATCCCCACCTTTTAACCAAGTGATGTCTAACGTTCAAGTACTAACGACAATATCAGGGTCTCCTTCGTCACCTACAACATCATGATCGACCGTTACTACTATAACTTTGATAGACTATTGTACAACTAATTTACATATATATTTTCGTAAGGGTTGTAAATTGAGAATATTAGGGTTGGTAGTTTTAAGTTTGAAGAAATAAATAAAGAAGGAAAACAAGTGTTTTTCTGGTTTTCCATAATGATCGAAGGAAGAAGAAAGAAAAGGAAAAGAAAAGAAAGAAAAAGAAAAGAGAGAACTTTACCTCTCTCCCCGTCTGCGGAATACGTGAACCGAAGTCAGCGTGCGTAGAGAATAAGGAAGATTTTGGACTATATTCTCACAGCTGGTTGGAAGTGATTACGTGTATCTCTTTGTAGGATTTAACAAAACTTTCCGAAGATGATGGAGTTGATAAGTGGAAGATATTATCTTCCTCAATGGATAAGAAGATCACATATTTATTTCTTGGGGAGTAAGATAACTTAGCTGTTTTGAATTTAAACTCACGGCTGATAAAAAGAATATTAATGAATGGGCTGAGTTTGGATGTGGGCTTCAAAGAGTTCAAAATCTAGGCTTTAAAGATTGGGCCATGACCAAAAAATTTCAGTGTGAACTTAGGGGTGTTACATTCCACCCTCCTAAATGATATAAACCTCTTACCCGAAATGAAGAAAGAAGGGTATCTTGCTTGAATTTCGTCTTTCTTTTCCCATGTAGCCTCTTCTTCCGTATGTCAACTCCATTGAACTTTGACGGGTGGCACGTCATGATTTCGAATCCTTTGGACCTTTTGATCCAAAATGGACACAGGTTCTTCTTCATATGTCAGGTCCTTGCCAATCCCCAATGTCGAGAAATTCACAACATGCTTAGGATCATGAACATATTTTCTCAACATCGAAATGTGGAAAACATTGTGCACGGAGGATAACTCGGGTGGCAACGCCAAACGATAGGCTAGATCTCCAACTCTATCAAGAATTTGAAATGGACCAACGAAACGAGGTCTAAGTTTTTTTCTCCTTCCAAATCGTATGACACCCTTCGTGGGAGCCACCTTCAGAAAGACATGATCTCGGACTTCAAAATGTAAATCCTTTCTTCGTTGATCAGCATAGGACTTTTGTCTATCTTGAGCAGTCTTGATTCTTTCTCGAATTATTCTGACCTTGTCCACTGCTTTTTATATTAGCTTGGGGCCTAGAATAGCTTTCTCACCAACATCATCCCAATATAATGGTGATCTACACTTCCTTCCATAGAGCGCCTCGTAAGGAGCCATCTTGATAGTTGCTTGATAGCTGTTATTGTAGGCAAATTCGACAAGAGGTAGGAACTTCTCCCATGCTTCTCCCATGTTAACAGTGTAGGCTCTTAATATATCTTCCAAAATCTGGATTGTTCTTTCAGATTGCCCATCCGTTTGTGGGTGATAAGCTGTGCTAAAATTCAGTTTGGTTCCCATCGCCTTGTGCAGACTTACCCAAAACCTTGAAGTGAAACACGTATCTCTATCAGACACTATTGACATTGGTACGCCCTGTAGCCTCACTATCTCTTGAATATACAACTGCGCATACTGCTCCATCTTGAATGTCATCTTTATAGGCAAGAAATGAGCTGACTTGGTCAATCGATCGACGATGACCCATATGGCATGATTTCCCTTCGAAGACCTTGGTAAACCTACGACAAAATCCATGGCAATTTGCTCCCATTTCCACTCGGGGATCTCGAGTGGTTTAAGCTTTCCGGCTGGTCGTTGGTGTTCAATTTTAACTTGTTGGCAAGTTAAACATCTTTCAACAAAGTATCCAATATCTCGTTTCATACTTCTCCACCAAAATCTTTCCTTCAAGTCATGGTACATCTTTGTTCCTCCCGGATGAGCAGTGTATGGCGCCCCATGCGCTTCACTTAAAATCTTTTCTCTCAACTTCTCAAGCATTGGAACAGACAATCTTCGATTTAAAGTCAAAACCCCCTCTTCGTCCATTTTGAAGCCATTGTATTCGCCTCCAGCTAGTGCCTTCTTCATCATTCCTTGCAAGAAATGATCTTGTTCCTGAGCTTCTTTTATCTCCATTTTCAGACTCGGCTGAATTTCTAATGCCGCAATGATCGCCTTCGTGCCGGAGGGTGATGCCACCAATTCAATTTGCATCTTGACGAACTCTTCGACCAATTCTTCTTGCTTGGTGTACAGACTATTCAGCTCCACTTTGGTTTTCCGACTCAAAGCGTCGGCCACTACATTAGCCTTGCCTGGATAGTACTCAATGGTGCAGTCATAATCATTCACCAACTTTAACCATCTCCGTTGTCTCATGTTGAGCTCCTTCTGCGTGAACATATACTTCAAACTTTTGTGGTCCGTGAAGATCGTACATCTTCCACCATAAAAGTAGTGTCGCCAAATCTCGAATCCTTTGGACCTTTTGATCCAAAATGGACACAGGTTCTTCTTCATATGTCAGGTCCTTGCCAATCCCCAATGTCGAGAAATTCACAACATGCTTAGGATCATGAACATATTTTCTCAACATCGAAATGTGGAAAACATAGTGCACGGAGGATAACTTTGGTGGCAACGCCAAACGATAGGTTAGATCTCCAACTCTATCAAGAATTTGAAATGGACCAACAAAACGAGGTCTAAGTTTTTTTCTCCTTCCAAATCGTATGACACCCTTTGTGGGAGCCACCTTCAGAAAGACATGATCTCGGACTTCAAAATGTAAATCCTTTCTTCGTTGATCAGCATAGGACTTTTGTCTATCTTGAGCAGTCTTGATTCTTTCTCGATTTATTCTGACCTTGTCCACTGCTTTTTCTATTAGCTTGGGGGCCTAGAATAGCTTTCTCACCAACATCATCCCAATATAATGGTGATCTACACTTTCTTCCATAGAGCGCCTCGTAAGGAGCCATCTTGATAGTTGCTTGATAGCTGTTATTGTAGGCAAATTCGACAAGAGGTAGGAACTTCTCCCATGCTTCTCCCATGTTAACAGTGCAGGCTCTTAATATATCTTCCAAAATCTGGATTGTTCTTTCGGATTGCCCATCCGTTTGTGGGTGATAAGCTGTGCTAAAATTCAGTTTGGTTCCCATCGCCTTGTGCAGACTTACCCAAAACCTTGAAGTGAAACACGTATCTCTATCAGACACTATTGACATTGGTACGCCCTGTAGCCTCACTATCTCTTGATTATACAACTGCGCATACTGCTCCATCTTGAATGTCATCTTTATGGGCAAGAAATGAGCTGACTTGGTCAATCAATCGACGATGACCCATATGGCATGATTTCCCTTCGAAGACCTTGGTAAACCTACAACAAAATCCATGGCAATTTGCTCCCATTTCCACTCAGGGATCTCGAGTGGTTTAAGCTTTTCAGCTGGTCGTTGGTGTTCAATTTTAACTTGTTGGCAAGTTAAACATCTTTCAACAAAGTATCCAATATCTTGTTTCATACTTTTCCACCAAAATCTTTCCTTCAAGTCATGGTACATCTTTGTTCCTCCCGGATGAGCAGTGTATGGCGCCCCATGCGATTCACTTAAAATCTTTTCTCTCAACTTCTCAACCATTGGAACACACAATCTTCGATTTAAAGTCAAAACCCCCTCTTCGTCCATTTTGAAGCCATTGTATTCGCCTCCAGCTAGTGCCTTCTTCATCATTCCTTGCAAGAAATGATCTTGTTCCTGAGCTTCTTTTATCTCCATTTTCAGACTCGGCTGAATTTCTAATGCCGCAATGATCGCCTTCGTGCCGGAGGGTGATGCCACCAATTCAATTTGCATCTTGACGAACTCTTCGATCAACTCTTCTTGCTTGGTATACAGACTATTCAGCTCCACTTTGGTTTTCCGACTCAAAGCGTCGGCCACTACATTAGCCTTGCCTGGATAGTACTCAATGGTGCAATCATAATCGTTCACCAACTCTAACCATCTCCGTTGTCTCATGTTGAGCTCCTTCTGCGTGAACATATACTTCAAACTCTTGTGGTCCGTGAAGATCGTACATCTTCCACCATAAAGGTAGTGTCGTCAAATCTTCAAAGCATGAACTACGGCCGCTAATTCCAAGTCATGAGTAGGGTAATTCACTTCGTGCGGTCTCAACTGTCTAGAAGCATATGCAATAATCTTCCCATGTTGCATCAATACACATCTGAGTCCTTGCTTTGTTGCATCACTGTAGATCGTGAACTCTTCATTTGGATTTGGGAATGTCAACACGGTTGCTGAAGTTAAATCATGCTTTAACCTTTGAAAGCTCTCTTCACACTTGTCAGACCAAATGAACTTCTCCCCTTTACGAATCAATCGTGTCATTGGACCGGCTATCTTGGAGAATCCTTCTATGAACCTTCGATAATAACCAGCTAATCCCAAGAAACTACGAACTTCTTGAACATTTGTAGGTGTCCTCCACTGATTTACTGCTTCTATTTTAGATGGATCTACTTCAATCCCTTGTGATGTCACCACATGTCCAAGGAATGTGACTTGCTTCAACCAAAACTCACACTTCTTGAACTTCGCGTATAACCTCTCCTTGCGAAGTGTGTCGAATACCAATCTCAAGTGCTCCTCATGTTGTGCTTCATCCTTGGAGTATACCAAAATGTCATCGATGAAGACTATAACGAACTGATCGAGATATGGGTGAAAAACTCGATTCATCAGATCCATGAACACTGCTGGCGCATTACTCAACCCAAATGGCATGACGACGAATTCATAGTGCCCATAATGCGTTCTAAAAGCAGTCTTAGAAATGTCTGACTCCTTCAATCTCAATTGATGGTACCAGGATCTTAAATAAATTTTGGAAAATACACTTGCTTCTTCTAATTGGTCAAACAAGTCTTCAATTCGAGGTAGGGGATACTTGTTCTTTGTCGTCAACTTGTTAAGCTCTCGGTAGTCAATACACATCCTCATGGATCCATCTTTCTTCTTAATAAACAGGTTTGGCGCTCCCCATGGAGATACGCTTTGGCGGATGAACCCCAAGTGTAAGAGTTCTTGCAGCTGAACTTTCAACTCTTGTAGTTCCACGGGCGCCATTCGATATGGAGCTTTGGATACTGGTGCTGATCCTGGTATCAAGTCTATTGAAAACTCTACTTGACGATTTGGAGGCACGCCTGGTAAATCCTCCGGAAAGACATCAAGATACTCTCGGACAATAGGTATGTCACTAGGTGGTACTTCTGTGGTCCTGGTGTCTACTATGTTGACTAGGAATCCCTGGCAGGACTTCTTTCTAAGCATCTTGGCAGCTTTTGCAGAAGATAATATTCTCGGTACTACACCACTCTTGAGCTTGTGTACCACTTCTTTCTCGAATTTTGGTTCCCTTAAGATCATTACTCGTTCCTTGCACTTTATATTGGCTTGATGATAGGTAAGCCAATCCATTCCTAGAATCAAATCAAATCCATGCATATCCATAACATACGGCTTGACACTGAAGTCTACTCCTTCAATGCGTACGCTCACACTTTCTACTAAGGTATTCACAACAACTCTCTCCCCTGAAGGTAGACTAATCTCAAGAGGTTCATCACTCTTGACTCGTTTACAGTTAATCTTATTACAATACTTTGCGGAAATAAATGAATGTGATGCACCAGTGTCAAACAAAGTGAAAGCTCGGGATTTACCCACTGCTAACGTACCTGTCATAACATTAGATTCATTGTCCCCTTCAGCTTGGTTCATGGCGAAAACTCTCCCTCTTCCTCCAGTGCCTTGTCTTGTATTTCCCCCCGGAGGTGGTCCCCTACGATCAGGTCTAAAGTTGGATGGCTTTGGGCATTTCTGTGCTTGATGGCCAACTTCATAGCACCTAAAGCATTTGTTTTGTCCCATGAGACACTCTCCATGATGATTATTCCCCCACTGTGTGCAGAGAGGCTTTAGTCTTTGTGCATTGGCAGGCGGGTTGTTGTTCGTTCTAGCTTGCCTTTGATTGTTGTTTCTGCCTTGGCTAGAATTTTCCCATTTCCGTTTGTTTGGGTTCTCCATCGGCTTTCTGTTCGCTTGCCCTATCAGTAAGCAAGCTTCAACTTATTGGGCCCTCATAAACGTGTCGGCGTAGCTCATATCGGGCAGTGAAGACATTCTCTCTTGTATATCCTGGTGTTCTTGGCTCGTTTCTCTTCGGTATTGACCAGCTGTGGAGCTGATCTGCGCAGTTTATTGAACTGCCGTTCATACTCAATTACGGTTATGTTCCCATGTTGGAGATTGTAAAACTCATGCTCCATATTATTGCGGTAAACTTGAGGATAGTAATTGGCCATTACAATATCCTTGAACTCTGCCCAAGTAATAGCTTCCCGGTTCTCATTAGGTCTCATTTCCCAGTATCCGTCCCACCAATGGATGGCATCTTCAGTAAATTGGTAGGATGCGCAGATCACACGCTGCTCATCATTGCACCTTAAGAGACGAAAAATTCTCTCAAGTGCTAGTAGCCACTCTTCTACGTACTCGGGCCCTTCACTCCCCTTGAAGAAGGGTGGATGGTTTTAGCAAAACTCATGTACTATTCTTGTATGAGCATCCGCATTAGCGTTTGGAGCATTAGGGACATTCTGAGCATTCGGAACGTTTTGAGGGTTTTGAACATCCCTTCTTGGAGGCATCCTTCAATTCCACCATGAAAATAATTTTAACATTTATTCAAGTTAATGAATGAAATCATAATGCAAATCATATCATTGTACAAAGTAGCCAATGTACGATAGAGGCACAGACATCATAATAATAAAATTTTTGATCATTGAATGAAAAATTGTCTTAAACTTGCAAATTAAATCAGAATCAAATGCTAAATAATGAAATAACGAATACTAAATAATGAAATAAATTCAAGTCCCTAACATAAGGGATATTGTTTTTAGTTTTAAAAAAATGGAATTTAAAACTTAAGTAATTTAGTCTCCATATACTCCCGAGTCCTCAGACGGGTCTGACTCGGAACTCTCATCCATTTCTCCTTCATTCATGGCTTCATTTGGCTCGTTATTGGGTTCTGGTGCCGGTGCCGGTGCCGGCTCTGCAAGGTAACCTACCAACCGCTCTTCTTGCTCATTATGAATATCCCAGATATGATGTCCATGAGGGGGGTTTGGCGGATACCATCTTGCGACTCTCATGAACAAAACGGCTGTGAACTGCACGTGGTCCACTTGCGGAACTTGGTGTTGAACTGAGTGATGCATAAGGTCAGCATGTATGGAATCGGCCACGTCTTTCCAAGCCCACGGTAACGTACTGATGAGCTTTAATCTAGCCCAATAGTCAGTAATACCTTCACCCACATCCTTAACTTGTCTCCATAATTGCAGCATGTGAGCAATGTGGGTGGGCAAGTCATGTCTGACGTCCCGGTGATAATTCATGTGGGCTTGTTGTCTTGCAAGTCACCCATCTAATGCGGTAATATCTTTACTAATCATATAGGTTCGCAATAAAATTCTAAATATTCATCATTTATCATAAAAAAATACTCACATTATTCATATAACATAAACTTTCAATTTATATCTCGCATGTCATCAATTTATGCAATTCATACTTTCATACCTTGGTTGAAGCGGGCGTCGTACTCGGTGGATGCGTAGCAAGAGACTTTATTTAAACTTTTATACAATTGCAAAATCATATCATTCAAGCCACGAAATTCACTTATGTGCGGAAATAAAAATTTAAAATTTTTAAGCAAGTATACAGAATCGCATACCTGCTCTGATACCACTCTGTCACGCCCCCAAATTTTACCAAGGAAAATTGTATAGTATTTTGAAATAGAATATTAAATAGGGCATGACTAAAATTATGCATTTAACAAGTAGGAAATAATTTTCAAACAAGGAGGAAATAGAGATGGGCTTAGTCCTACAAGTTTCAGCAAACTTTAAAAAAAAATTATCTTGCAAAGTGAAAAGTTAGCAAATAAGCAGTAAGTCCCGCAAGTTTCTACAAACTTTAGCAAACAATTTTAAGCAAATGATCTAGATGACGGATTGATCCTTTAAGTTCTGCAAATTTTTATTTTAAAATATCAAATAAAGTATTATTACAAAAGCTTTAAGAGTAAAGAACTGCAAGTTTATTCCCAAAAAAAAATCCATGCCATGCAAACATACAGGACTTGTCATTTTATAAACCAAAATTTAAGTAGAGTTATTTGCAAAACTTCTGCAGGACTTTAGAGGAAGGACAGCAAGTTTAATTCTACAAGTTCTTAACTACTTAAAACATGCAGGACCTATAAAACATTTAATAAATAAAACAAACAGGCTGAAATGCATTTCTACTCCTTCTAAATAAATAAACAAGTACCACAGCATAGCGAGTACAGACCAAGGTCGGTCCTGGGGATTTTTTACCAAGATCTCTAAGGCATCATCCAACTGACAGGTTAAGAAAAAAAATAATCCAAACGTAAACACTCATATGTATAACATGTAACCACCCCACCATACTGCCCAAACTGCCTGCAATTTTCTAAACCATGAAATAATTTAATTATTGGCTTGTGTGCTTGTACTTCAAAGTACAAGTCATTCACCAACCTAACCCACAAACGTAAGCAAGCATGTGACCAAATTAAGGAGGTAAACCTTAGCTGCAAAGTTGTAATTGGGTTCTTCCATGCACAGCCACCAAAAATTCACACACTAACTTGTTAGCTCACTGCTTTTGTCCACAAATTAATAAACCACAACATGCAATCAACTAAGTACTCACACTAATTTATACGAATAGCACCTGTCACTCTTTTAAACATGATACCAAATCAAATTTATCCAAACAATGTCAGTGAGGAAATTTTTCAGAATACCCTGCCAAAACAGAGGCACAAACATGCAAATTATCATACTAAAGGTTTAATAAAATTGTCGAATTAAAAACGAGTATGCATTCTATGAACTGCAACTTATTCAAAACGTTTATTTAGTCTCCTCGCCTACGACCCCCGCTCGTACGCTTTGCCACGCTCAACCTGCGATAAGAATATTTATCGGGGTGAGCAACCACACGCTCAGTGAAGATCTAAACATGTTTATATACATCAAATAATCCATATGCGAGAATTTAATTCACTTACAATACAATCTTATCATGTCAAAATAAGGCACCTTTTGGCCCTTATCCGTGTAACTTTACGATATCGCGATTCGTTAGTAAGGCACTCATTCACAGCCCTTACCCAAGCTATAGTATGACACCATTACATCCCATACTCATGCTATAGTATGGCACCATTATATCCCATACTCATATAATATATGATCCCATAACATTCAAGTATGATCATCAACTCATAAGGTGACAACAATTTCAAGTTTATTTCAATTATCATATACGAAATCATCTAAACACATATAAGAATGAAAGAATCCCCACCTTTTAACCAAGTGATGTCTAACGTTCAAGTACTAACGACAATATCAGGGTCTCCTTCGTCACCTACAACATCATGATCGACCGTTACTACTATAACTTTGATAGACTATTGTACAACTAATTTACATATATATTTTCGTAAGGGTTGTAAATTGAGAATATTAGGGTTGGTAGTTTTAAGTTTGAAGAAATAAATAAAGAAGGAAAACAAGTGTTTTTCTGGTTTTCCATAATGATCGAAGGAAGAAGAAAGAAAAGGAAAAGAAAAGAAAGAAAAAGAAAAGAGAGAACTTTACCTCTCTCCCCGTCTGCGGAATACGTGAACCGAAGTCAGCGTGCGTAGAGAATAAGGAAGATTTTGGACTATATTCTCACGGCTGGTTGGAAGTGATTACGTGTATCTCTTCGTAGGATTTAACAAAACTTTCCGAAGATGATGGAGTTGATAAGTGGAAGATATTATCTTCCTCAATGGATAAGAAGATCATATATTTATTTCTTGGGGAGTAAGATAACTTAGCTGTTTTGAATTTAAACTCATGGCTGATAAAAAGAATATTAATGAATGGGCTGAGTTTGGATGTGGGCTTCAAAAAGTTGAAAATCTTGGCTTTAAAGATTGGGCCATGACCGAAAAATTTCAGTGTGAACTTACGGGGTGTTACAGATTGAGAGTCTGAATAATTAATATTTTGGTCACAGTTTGAGTATTGGTTGAATCACCCCAATCACCTGGAAGAATATAGATTAGATAGAAGGTTGCAGGCCAGTAATTCTCTGTATAGTATTTGGCTTATTACTTTGCATTAAGTGGTAGGTGCTCCTGAGTTATACTGATCACCTGCACATTGACTTAATTTTTTTTTTGCCATCTTTGCTTTCACTTATAAAAGTGGTTTATCTTTAAGACATTTGAGGTTCATCTAATTTATTTGTAGTTGTATTTCTTCAGTATGATGGATAATAAGAATGGTAATGGAGCAAGGACCAACCAAGTGATTTACAAAGGAAGACAACTGGACTGGATAGAGTTGTTTACCATAGACACCGAATTATTGGGATGAAGAAAACTCTTGTTTATCACAATGGGCTGAAGACTTAACACACGAAATTACTCAATCTTTCTAAAAACTTATGAAAAAGTTTGTAGCAGCTCATGGCAAAAATATCACTAACTTAGAAAAATTTATTTACAAAAATCAAATTCAAAGAGATGGAAACATTCCTTCCACTCTTCGAATACACACACGGATATAAAATCCTAAACAAACTCCCAAATGGCAAAACCTAGATTGTTAGATCTAGATCCTACTTCAAGTATGAACTTCCACTGCTTGTGAACTGTACACACAAAACATATGTGATTATACTATACAGGTGATGCAGAACGAGATGGTATAACACTAGTGAAAACACTACAAGAGGAACATAGTTGAATAAACTCTACGTCCGGCGACTCACTTTGTAGGAACTCTCCAAGTTTTTCCGCGCCACTGGAATGAAGTCTGACAGCATCTATTTATACTCATAAAGCATGTTGCAGCCTTCTTCAAATAAGTGGTCAATTAGAAGATATGAAAACCATCCATTAACAGCGAATAACCAACCCACTACTTTGGGTAGTTATCTTCAACTTCTAGAATCTTCTGGACTTCTAGAACTTTACAGATTGCTCTTCAGTCTTGTGGATTCCATTCAGCACGTTCTTCATTCAACTGCTACAACCCTGAAAGAAACATTAAGCACAACACTATACAAACATGTTAATGGTTAAATAATAACTAGTAGAGGATCGATGTAATTCTAGATGTGACGACACTAGTCAAAACACTTCACATCAACAATCTCCCCCAATCACATCTATCTACAACCACACAACCTAATGTAAAGAAACAAGACAAAATAAGATATCCAAATGATATATCAGATGTTAGTTTGACATTTGTGCAAAATAACTATGCACTTCAAAACATAACTACTAAAGTTGTAATTAACCAATAACATCAGATTTTAGTTCAGAGCTAACAAAAGGTGAAAACTAAAGGTACTAAGAATCCAACAACTTAGTTTCAATAACTTCAGAACAAACTAACTGAAATAACTGAGTATCCATTAGGAATTAGAAATATCAGTTTAAACAATTCAACAACCAAATAGGTAAAGGGTTATAGAGTTAGAGCAAGTTAGAACAGCAACAGTCTTTATCAAAGCATCGACATCATGATCTGCTACTCTCCAAACTTCTAGTATGAAAGCATCAACAAACATGATCTGATCTTCTACTCTCCCAAACTCAATCTCCCCCTTACTATATGAACTCCTCCTAAGTTGCAGCATCATCAACAACAATAACATCAGCACCTCCAGCACGATCAGCATTATCTCCTTCTGGTTCTCCAATGATGTCTTCGATCACAACTCCCCTGAGCTTGAGCTTTCAATAGCAGTAATTTGAGTAGCATCAGGTACCTCTTCCCCTGTAGGCGTGGATAGCAAACCAGTCCAGAACTAAGCTCTTTGTTCTTGCCAGTCAGCTTATCTATTCAAAATAGAGGATTGGAGTCTAAGATGAGACACTTGGCTTGCGAGTGCATTAGCTTTCTCTTCAATGTACCTACGATGCACAGTAACAGAAACTACCTCTCCAGATTGAGCAGGAGTATCAGGTGTACAGTAATGTTTCCAGCATCAGAGGCAACATTCTGAGTTCCAAGTTTAGGTTCATGAGCAGGAGCAAGAACGGGGTTCACATATGTTATATCAACAATGTGGTTACCTTCTAGTAGTGGTTTAGCAATACCAAAACCAGAGCATTCAGAGATAGAAAATCACCATTACCCTTCTTAACACCTTGATCCGACAATAAGAGATGGATCAATGTAGGGTATGGTAAATTGCCAACCTTGGAAATGTTTCCATCATAACTTATCAAGTTCTTATAAATAACTTCACCAAGGTTAAAAGGTAGGTTCTCCCTATCTTATAAATCAGCACAGCATGCTAAGTAGTAACTCTAGTGATGTTTGTGTTGGATTGTATCCTAAAAGTCCAGTTTTAGTATGAACAATATTTCAACAATATTTGAAATGAGAATCATTGATCAAATGATTACGTCTTATAATTTATTTATATATCTGATGCAATAGTCCACTTACTTTATAAAGAAGATAATATGTTGTGCGACAACACGCGGAAGATCATATCATCGGTTTCCTTATAAAGTATAAACAGAAGCTCACAATTGAGATAGACCGAGACTCTCTATCGAAATGGTTGTAGTGTGATTTGGTATTAGTTTGTCTTGACTATAGAATCACATTAGTGCACTTTGTGTATTGAGCAGGAAGCTTGAGATTGTTCGATTTATATTGACTATATAGGAGAACTTGATCTCAGTTATTTTGGATGTTCGTGCTCTTAATCCCTATACAATAACCTCGACACGTAAGACAATATGAATTTCTTTGATTCATCAATATGAGATTTAAATGTAATTAAATCAATAAACTCGGTGAGTTGGGAAGTAGTGTTATCTCTATGATGTGTTGTTGTTTGTAGAAGGAATCTGTGTCCTATTAAATAGGTTGATGATATCCCTTTGAGCAGCTCATAAGGATTATCATGTAAACCCTTCACGTGAATTTATCCTGACATGATAATGAAGTTGAGTGGTACTACTCTCTGATGAGATATTAATTAATGGAGTTGTCAGTAACTTAATTAATTAATGGGCATTGTATATCTTAAACATGGGGAGACTGTCAGGCTATAATAAGAAGGACCCCATAACGTAATTGTGGGATTAAATCGATAGTGCAGTACTAATATTTTAGTGGAATATATTACTATTATTGGACTTAAGTATAAGTTTTGGGCTAAACTTGGATACTTAAGCATAATGGAGGCCCGACTCTAATTTCTCCTCCTGATCCCTATTATAGCCCATATATAAGTCATCTCAGCTTATCCGGATCCCTAATATTGACACCTAACACATGACAGATTAAGGGAGGAAAGCTGATTGAGAGGATCTTGAAGATCGTCGCCCACACGATGTCAAGATTGGACTTGGAATTACAGCAGAAGATCAAGAGGTCGTTTTATGCAACTCTTCTTCTTCAACATACCCTAGTAAAAGATAATACAATTCTATACTCTTGCTTCCACCGAACGCCAATACTATACAATTCGAACTAATAATTGCATCAGAGCTTCGGTTTTGTGGCTAAGCTTCAGTTCATCATCATCAGTATCATCATCATCATCAGCATCTAGAGCAGCATCATCATCGGTAGCAGCAGCATCCTCATCAGATTCATCAGAGGTAGCACCTTTATCAGATTCCTCGGGTGCATCCTCATCATCATCAGACGATGAATCAGGGTCAGGATCAGGATCAGGATCAGAGGGATCTGTATCCGCATCAGCAGGTGTTGCTTTATTAATGGCAACATCAGCGGAAATATCATCAATCAGTTGGTCCAGATCTGCTTCAGTTTTTTCTTCAACTGTTGCAATAGAGGCGGCATCAAAAATAGTTTTTTTACCTTATCTCCTTTTCTTCAGGGCTTTTCAGAATTTAGCTATCGTGGGGTTCTCTCCAGGAGCATCCACATTCATTGGAATAGATTCATCATCAGAATCAGATAAGGAAATAGGAGATTTCCCTTTAGCAGTATTGGGAGCAATCTGTGAACCAGAAGTTTGACTCTTCTTCCAGACATGGATAGACCAGCGCATTGGTGGATCCTTGCGCTTAGGAGCAATCTTCTTGGTCACCTTTGACATAATTGGAACAAGCAGTGATGACGAAGAAGAAGACACGATTGGATTCTGCTCAGTACAAATATGAGAAACAATGGGTGATAATGTGAAAAGGACTTGAACAAGGTCAGATGGTTCAAAAGTGAGTTTCAGATGGAATTTCAAACGAAGGAACAGTAGTTTGAGTGGATTCAGAAGATGGAGCGGGAATATTAGATTGGACCATAATAGGAGGAGGTTCAAGCATCGGGACTTCGATCGAGACACAAGAATGCCTGAATCGGCGACCTGAGCCTAAAGTGAGAGGAATATAGAGTTGGGAGTACCTTGTGGAAGGACAATATGTCTAGGTACGGATGACTCTACAACAGGTCTAAGCGGCGGTGTAGCATCATTAGGATTTACATTCTGAGCAGCACCATTCGCGACATTCTCGACCATCGAAACTAGGGTTTTGAGTAGAGTGGATTTACGAGAGGAAGTAGAGGGCTTAGATAATGAGGAATGACTTGCTCTGGAAGAGGAAGGTTTGTCTTTGGAGGAGACATTGAGATACGTGAGTGAGACAACAATTTGAATTTTGAAATCAAAAGTATGTGAAAGAGTGTGATGTACAATGATTAACCAGGCATACTTCACACCATATCAACTCACACACCATACATCGAGAATATAAAGAGAAGAAGAAGGCATAAGGGGTGTATCTCCACTAATTGTAACTGTTGATAGTGTAATGCAGGGGATCAAATGCAGCAGTTACTAAGGCTCACTAACTTATATGATAGAAAAATTCGGCCTTAATAAAATAAATGAGAAACAATACGCATAATTAATAAATAAATATACTATAAATTTCATCATTTAATATATTGAAAGTAATCAATTTAATAACATATTTTCATGAGCTAAAAAGATTCTGGAGAAATCAATCAAGGTTGATTTTTTATGCAGGCACACATACATTTTTTATCTTTTTATGAATTTTTATGCATTTTTCAATCTCAAGGAACTTACCACCGTTTGAAAAGATCACATTGTGGTTGTCAGCCCCATGTGTCTGGTTACTCAGTGATAGTCCAAGACTGTTCTTATTCCTTTGTTGAAACTAAACGGCCTTTAAAAAAGAACACATCGTGGTTGCCAGCCCCGTGTGCCTAGTTACTTAGCATGTTTAGACCTTTGATTTTTTAGAACTCTTGCTTTTAGTTGTGTATGCCCATAATTGCACCTCAAGATTAAACGAGAATATAGTTAGCAGCAAGAAAATAAGCTACCAAATCAGTTAATTTCGACATAAAATGACAAAACATATAGTAGTGTCACTTCGAGAGTTGTTACACTCTAAGCAATATTATGTATGACTCATTGAATGCAAAGTCCTAGAGATTTCCTAAGTGAAGAAAACCTCTCAAAATCAAGTGCTTTCGTGAATATGTCAACAAGTTATTTGTCAGTGAAAATATACTCCAACTTAACTACTTCTTTCTCAACTAAATCTCTAATAAAATGATGTCATATGCTAATAAGTTTAGTGAATGAGTGCTGCACAGGATTTTTGAAAATATTTATAGCACTCGAGTTATCACAAAAAATCACTAAAGCATCTGTCTCAAGCACATAATCAACTAACATCTTCTTTGATAAAAGAAGTTGTGTGCAACAACTTCCAGCAGCAATATATTCAGATTCAGCAGTGGATTGGTATATATATTTTTGTTTTTTACTATGCCAAGAAACAAGATTGTTACCCCATATAGAAGCATCCACCACTTTTGCTTTTCCTGTCATCACAATCACGTGCCCAATCAGCATCACTGTATCCAACCAGGGAGCTGTTTGTATCCTTTGAAAACCATAAGCCCATCTCACTTGTTCCAGCAACATATCGGATAATCCTTTTCACAGCTTTCATATGTGATTCCTTGGGATTTTCTTAGTACATAGCACGTACACTGACATCTGTGAGATGAAGATACCACTTTCACTATGCTTGATTTGGAGCCCTAAAAATAATTTAGGTCACCAACCATACTCATCTCAAATGTGGTAGTCATTGCCTTCACAAATTGTCCATCATGACCTGTGATGTTGCTCCAAATACGATGTCATCAACATAAATTTGAGCAATAAAAAAGCCATTGGATTCATGCTTAACGAAAAGAGTTCTATCAGCCTCGCCTCTAATGAATCCAAGCTGAAGTAAGAAGTCAGTTATTCTACCATACCATGCTCTAGGAGCTTGTTTTAGACCATACAAAGCTTTCTTAAACTTATACACATAATCAGGGGAAAATGGATCAACAAACCCTTTCGGTTATTCAACAAAAGCTTCTTCAAGTAAGATACTATTTAAGAACGCAACTTTAACATCCATTTGAAATAGTTTGATATCAATAAAACATGCAATAGCTAAGAGAAGCCTGATAGACTCTATTCTAGCTACGGGTGCAAACGTTTCATCAAAATCTATTTTTTCAGCGTATCTTTGTGCAACTAGCCTAGCTTGGTTTCTTACTATGTTACTAGATTCATTAGTTTTATTCTTGAAAATCTACTTTGTTCCAATCACATTAGTGTTTGTAGGCCTAGATACTAGACTCCAAACATCATTCATAATGAATTGTTCAAGTTCTTCATGCATAGCCTCTACCCAACATTCATCTTTTAAAACTTCAGTAACATTCTTGGGTTCAACAGAAGAGAAATAACATTCAATACATACCTAATTGCACATGTTAGACATGCAAACCGATCATACTACATCTCTAAGTTTGCCTTTTCTTCTGGTTTGAACACCAACAGAGGACTTGACAATGATCTGTGATGAAGGGTGAACTTTATTATATCTGTGAGCAAGAGTATTTCTTGGAGTTCTATGGAGTTGGTTCACATTTTCTTATGAATCAACACGCGATGTTGTAGGTAATGTGATCACATTCGGCTCAACATTGTTCATTGGTTTGCAATTTCAACCAAGTAAAAGATATCATATTCCATCTTTTTACCTGCAATATTGGATGAATCATCAAACACAACATTGACAGATTCTTGAATAGTTCTGGTTCTAAGATTAAAGACTCTATAAGCTTTTTGTTCTTAGAATAACCTAAGAAAAGAACTTTATCACTCTTAAAATCAAACTTTGAAAGATACTCCCTATCATTCAGAATGTAGCACATGCAACCGAAAATATGAAAGTATTTCAGGTTTGATTTCTTCCTATACAGCAGTTCATAAGCAGTAGTAGAACGGCCTGGTCTAAAATAAATCCTATCAGACATATGACATGTAGTATTCAATGCTTCTAGCTTCTCAGGGGGAGGGGAGCAGGATTTCTCTCTCTAATTTTTTTCTCCCCTTCCCCTAAGCTTTTGCCCTAATTCCACTATAGCCGTCCGCCGACTATGGCTTGGTTTTACCACTGATCGAGTCTTCCCATGTGCCTCTATAGATATATCTACCTTGAGATTGACAGTCAATTCTCTCTTGTTGTGGGATTACACCGACTCGTTCTTATAAGTATCAGGCCACCTCACGATGGACCTACAAGATTTGCCTCAAGTGGGTTCCAATCGAAGCCCTATTTCTGCCAATCGAAGACCCATTTCTGCTTGGTGATGATTGTGCTTCATCCCTTACGATTTGGGGATTCTTCTACTCTGACATCGAAGATTTCTCTATTACATCGATTCTTCGATGGTTGTCGTTATATACTAGCTTCTTCTGGTTCCTAAGATTCGAACCGCGTCACTCACGGATATTTCTCTTAGTGAAATTGCGCATTTCCAGTCGTTGATTTTCCTGGAGCCCTAAATCTCTTTGCTGCAATCCGGCTGAACACGCACCTTCTAAGGCTCCTTCATTCCAATGCTACACAGCAGCGTGTTGTGACAGAGGATTCCCCAGCTGTTTGGTCGCGCCGCCTTACCTCTGATTTTTTAAATCTACTGCCGATTGATTTCCTCCTGGAGACTACAATTCTTCCTTATGTTTTAAAAGTTGCTGGGATCGACAATTTTGTCTTGTTATAGATAGATTTTAATGGGAATTTGTTCATCTCTTTCCCAGTCTCCCCTCATGCCGCCGCTGAATTCCACCAGCAGCCTTCCGCTGATTACTCTACCGTACATAGGTGGCTTTTTAATTCAGGGAGCACCTTGTCCAGGGGCCACAACTTCAGAGACTTCTAGCAGATTTCTCTGGTTCTTCATATACTCATACTCCTTCACTTACCGATTGATTTTATGGAGTGAGTATCCTTACCTTCTCAATTTTGAAGAAGATGTTTCAACACCAGGTCACTTGATGTTTTGCAACACGAGTGAGGCTAAAGCCTACTCACCTTGACTAATTGGTATCTCGAGGAATGGACTCTCGTTTCTCAATTTAGGAAGGGTAAAAGCTCTATGGCTTAATTGTCTGACCAATGTTAATACATTTTGTTGTTACTATTTTGTTTACTTTTATTCTTTTCTGACAACAAGTGATGAAAGATGTACTATGCCTTATTCTAGTCTTTTGCTTATGCCACTGGATGTGGATTGTGAATTGGGTAAAGGTTTGTTTCTTGTCTGTTTTTTATTTCAGCAGCTAGATGGGATTGGAATATGATGTATTATGCTGCTTTTCTTTTAAAGCAGCTAGATGAGATTAGAACATGCTGGTTTAAGCTGCTTTTTTACACAAGGCCGTCTGGTTTGGCCTTTCTTTTTAAAGGCCCCTCGTGGTTTGTTGATGATTATTAGGATTTCTGGGGCATATGTACTGCATCTATTTTGCAGATTTTTATTGCTTGATTCCCTTGAAGGAGCAGGTTCGTTTTGATTATGACATCAAGCTCTCCTTGGAAAGCATCTATGAGCCTTGGTTAATAATCTATGCAGATTAGATTGTCTTCATATTTACAGCCCCTACGATGCAGATTAAATAGATACGACTATAGAGTAGGGCTAATAGTTTTCTTTTACGAGGCCACCTGTGTTGGTCCTCTTTTTAAAGCCACATAGTTTGGCTCTTTCAATGATTACTTTTGGATCATACAATCAATTTCTTTCGTGTACTCTTTTATTTTTTTCCTTCTTATAATATCATCTATTTACTGAAAACTTTTAGACACATTTATTAAAGTAAGCATGATTCTATCCATTTCTTGCAGTGTTCTATTCTTTCTTTAAGCAAACACATTCTAATATGGAGTTTTAGAAGATGAAAACTCTTGCATAATGCCTTTCTTTTCACAAAAATCAACAAACATGTTTTCAAATTCTCTACCATGATCAGTTCTAATCTTACATACTCTAAGATTGAAAGAATTTTTTAACCTTTTGAAAAAAACTTTGAACACATTAAAGGTGTCAAATTTTTTTCTAATGAATTCAGCCCATGAGAATCTAGAAAAATCATCAACAACAACCAAAGAATACCCCTTACTACCAAGACTTTCAGTCTCCATAGGACCCATGAGATCCATGTGAAGCGATTTAAAACACTTTGAAAATGTGCACATAGATGTAATTTTGTGCGAAGATCTTACATGCTTACCTTTTTGGCATGAACCACATACAGGTGGATCTTTGGAATTGAGCTTAGGCAATCCTTTAACAGCTTCAAACTTAACTAATTTCTGTAAATTTTTATAATTTACAAGGCCAAGTTTTTTATGTCAAAGTACACTTTCATCATGTTATGAGATGTTGCAGTAAATGTTGTTACCAATAAGATAATAATTATCAGCAAATCAACTACCAATCATCACACAATCATCTGTTTCATTCAGCACAAAACATGAATTCTTATTGAATTTCATATGCAAATTATCATCATATAATTGAATTATGCTTATCAAATTAGCACGTAAACCTTCAACATGAATCACACTCTACAGATTTGGAAAACCTTTAACATTTAAAGTTTCTTTACCAATAATGTTACCCTTAGAGCCACCACCATAAGTAACTTTACCACCATCAAAAGTTTCATAATCTTTCAAGTATTCAACATTACCAGTATATGTCTAGAACAACCACTATCAAAATACCATAGACCAGGTACACATGCTTGTAAAGAAGTACAGACAACATTACAAAGCACTTTTGGTTTTCTGACCCAAGCAAATTTATGTGTGTGTGAATACTTGTATGGTAACACTCCAGGAAAATTTTTTTCAGAAAATATATCATCTTTTAGTTTGAAACAGTAAGGACAAATATGACCAGGTTTTGAACAATAATGACAAACAAGGGTCCTACTGCCTGTTCTATCAGAAAACTTGTTGGAAAAATCATTTGAATTAGGTTTCACAAATATTGAACAAGGTTTCACAAACTTAACAGGACTTTCAAAACTAAAAGGCATGCATTCTTCAATGTATCCAAGACCAAACTTATCAGTTTTTCCAAAAGATAAAGCTTCATTCAAATAAGATGTACCTTTACTGTACTTTTTGAAGCTCAACGTGGAAGCAACTAACTGACCTTGGAGTTTAGCAATCTCAGCATCCTTCTTAGTAAGATATACCTCAAGTCTTGTTATGGTCTCAATTAAACCATCATTCTCTTAGTTGACAGCTTTCAGTTCTTTGACTTTCAGAAGTTCAGAAATCTTTATCTCCAGAGGTTCTTGTGTAGTACCTGCTCTAGAAGAGAAAGTATTAGTACCATTTATATTAAAATCAGAAGTAGACATAAACCTGCATGATGTTGTTTCCGATGTAAGCACACCAGACTCAACATTTGAGTCACTCTCAAATAAATCTTCCTTCACACATTGTGTTAAGAACGCAAGTTCTTCTTCATTTGCATCTGGTTCTCCTACAGAATAATCATCACTCAAACAAGCATTTAGGCTCATCATTTTCTTCAGAAAAGTGTTAGTACATTCATTTGCTTAATGATTGAAACCAGTACATTCATCACAAATGATCTTTTTCCTAAACTCAGGATCATACCTAAATTTTCTTTTTTGAGTGGGTTTACGAACATGGGTATGAGGGGAATGTTCTACCTTAGTCTGAATGTTTTCTTTAGACTTGTTCTTCTTTTGTTTAAGATAAGACTCGAATTTCTTAGCAAGTAAAGCAATGTTGTCAGTAGCATCAAGAATGTTGTCAACATTTTCATCAACTTGTTTGATATCAGTTATGGTAAATGTCTTATGATGCGCATTTTCTTTGCACGCAAAATTAATTCCCAGTATTAAGGATATCAGTTGCAGCTTAAGCAAGCGACCAAGTGAATATCGAACCCAAGGGACGGCGTATTATCAATTTAATTATTAACTAAATTAATTAAGACAAGAAAATAAGATCAAAGGTTTAATTATTAATCTACTAACAATTAAATTAAATAACAAATAAAATAAAAGATCACTCGAAGAATACGAAAGTGGATCAAGTAGGAGAATATGTAGCCCTAGGATAATCTAGTTTCACGCATTAATTTTTCTTCCGTGTGTTGATGTCCGATTCTGAC
This sequence comes from Pogostemon cablin, assembly GCA_023678885.1. Classification (NCBI taxonomy): domain Eukaryota; kingdom Viridiplantae; phylum Streptophyta; class Magnoliopsida; order Lamiales; family Lamiaceae; genus Pogostemon; species Pogostemon cablin. Next base: position 14,881,302 of record CM042994.1, on the reverse strand, counting down.
TTTTGGAATATGGACGCATCAATAAACCATGAATATCTACTCTATAGATACAAGTAAACATATGTGTAACACGTGTGAATAACCTTGGAGCAAGAGATATAATTTCACCTCCCTTTCTATGTACTATCAGTATCAATTATTTCCCTGGTCAATTGGTATTCTAACCCGATATGATCTCCCTTTATAGGTACTATAAAATTATCCTCTTTATCCTACTTAATAACTTGAATTCAATTCAATTAATAAGTATTCATATATGATTGTTCCAATGAAACTTCGGAGTCCCCTCACTTAGAATCATAACATGGAATCCTGTTCAGCGGTGAACGCACTCAATCTACAATCAAGATATATATATTCAGACTCTATATACCAATTGAAGATACACAAAACGACCGTGAATATGGATTAAGAAAGCACAATCATATATAAAATAAATCCACAAGTAGTGTTGTACGGAGTTTACACACGAAAGTTCAATTAATTCATAAAAACCTTCACAACCCTAGTTCTACCAAAAAGGCTCAAGCCCATGATGTTACGAAGAACAATCATGGATGTTGGATATGTCTTACCCGGATGTCTAGAAAAGTACAAGATAAATTAGGAAACGAAATAAACCCTAGATGTGGGAGTCGTCACGTCCTTCTCCATCTTGAATCCTCCTCTTGGTTCTCCTTTTGATTCCACAAATGAATCTTCAAAGTAATGGATGGATGGAAGAAAGGATGTGGATGATGGTTGGGGGATGATCCCCCTTTGTGGGGTGTAGTATTGTTGTGGCCTCTCTCCAATCCAATCTATTGAATTCAACGAATAATGATGTGATCTACATCCCCTCTTATACTTGTAAGCTCTCCTTATAGGCCTTGGATGGGCTTTACTTGAGACATACACCAAATTTGGTAAAAGAAACCCGAAACTACCAAAAATAGCATCAGGGACATTCCGTTCGACAAAGCCTTCAGAAGTCGAGCAAGGCCTCCAAGTCGAGCATTGGTCGAGCAAGCTCTCTGTAAGTTTTTGCACATTTTTCTCCACCAAGCCTCATCTAATTAACCAAGATGATGTTGGTCGAGCAACATCTCCAAGTCGAGCAAGATTGCGCAGTCTCACCGTTTCGCGCATAACTTCCACATCCGACCTCCGATTTGAGTAATTCTTATGCTCACATGATCTTCTCTTCCTTGGTTTTCTATAAATATGAAGAACTCACAGAAATTCCAACTTTTGAACGTGTAACAAGTCATGAAAAATGGACAGTCGTTCTGTTCGACACATCTTGCGTGACGTCACTTGTGCTAATATATAATAACAATTCCAATCAAGAATGTGTTAAATTGGACACTAAAACACGCTTATTTTCACTCTCATCATCTAACTAGAACTAGAACAAACACCAGTTTCACCTTTAAAAACAATATCTTTTCTATCATACACAGCTTCTTGTTAAGACAAATTCATTTCATAAGTTTTTAAAATACTTATCAGCTCATTATGACTCAACAGATCAGTATTAATAGACTCTTGTACAGCATAAATTTTACCATTAAATCTCCTAAGAAGCGTACGCAGAGTTTTGTTTACTAACCTGATGTTAGAGATAGGATCCCCAAGTAACTCCATCTCATTCACCACCTCGTAGAGTCGCTCGTTATGCGATAATATTATCTCGTCTTCCTTCATCCTCAAGCTCTCAAATTACGTATATAACATCCTCGCCTTTGCCCTTTTGACACTTCCAGATCCTTCACAGTGCTTTAAAGCTTTTCCCAAGTATCCTTTGCTGATGTAAAGTTTTGGATCAAGTTGAACATCATTGTATCAATCGATGAGTTGATTGCATTGAGTGCTCTGATGTTCAACATCGATTGAGTATTTTCCTCAGCGGTCCATTCAAGCTCATTCTTGATGATTTGATCTCCATCACTGTCTTGAACTGTGGGGGGTGTCCAGCCTGCCAGAATGGTCTTCCAAGCACGTTCATCCATGGATTTGATGTGACTCCTCATTCGGCTCTTCCATAAGACTTAATTGGTTCCATTAAGTATGGGAGGACGGTTGATCGATCCAGTGTAGTAATCCATTATACTTCAACACTTAACACCGGGAATCAACACTTAGTACTGTCAAGTGTTAGCTCTGATGCTACTTTTCGGGGTCCGTCGGATGTGTAAGTGTGTTTACGTTAGAGATGTTGTCCTTAGTGTGGTGACACTTAGTACAACACTAACTCTTATCAGAATGAAACTTGAATACGAATATTCAAGTTTGTACAGTGGAAGACTTAACACACGGAATTACTCAATCTTTCTACAAACTTATGAATAAGTTTGTAGCAGCCTCATGGCAAAAATATCACTAACTTGGAAAAAGTGATTTACAAAAATCAGATTCAAAGAGATAGAAACATTCCTTCCACTCTTAGAATACACACACGGATATAAAATCCTAAATAAACTCCCAAATGGCAAAATCTAGATTGTTAGAACTGGATCCTACTTCAAGTATATACACTTCCACTGCATGTGAACAGTACACACAAAACGTACCGGATAATATTATACACGTGATTCAGAACGAGATGTTACAGCACCCGTGAAAACACTACAAGAGGAACATAGTCAAATAAACTCTACGTCTGACAACTCTCTTTGTATGAACTCTCCAAGTTTTTCTGAGCCACTGAAATGAAGTCTGACAACTTCTATTTATAGTCGTAAAGCATGCTGCAGCCTTCTTCAAATAAGTGGTCCATTAGAAGATATAGAAATCACCCATTAACAGCGAATAACCAACTCACTACTTTGTGTAGTTATCTTCAACTTCTAGAATCTTCTGGACTTCTAAAACTTTCCAGATTGCTCTTCAGTCTTATGGGTTCCATTCAGAACCTTCTTTATTCTACTGCCACAACCCTGAAAGCAACATTAAGCACAACACTACACAACTATGTTTGTGGTTAAATAATAACTGGTGGAGGATCGGTGTGATTCCAGATGTGACGACACTAGTCTTAACATTTCACATTAACAGACTGAGAACCAATTGGTTTATGCATGAGCACTGGCTTGCTGACTTGGAGTTGGAAATAGCGTGCATTCATCAGGTGAGATCTGGTGATCATTTTATATGAGATTCTTTGTTGATGGTCTTGGAAAAAAAATAGAGTAACTGATATGAGAATTGAGTTTAGATAGTGGATTAAAGTAACTAAAACAGGAAGAGAAAATGTCCTTTTTCTATCAAGTCAATTTAAGATAATATGGGGGCGATGGGCATCTCATGTATTGGAATGCACTTGTCAATTCCATACTAATATGATTTGTATTTCACTTACTCATTTTGATTGGTGAAACTCAATTAGTTTGATTGTTGTATTATGTTGAACAAAAGGGATTTGAAAGAGACTTTCTTATTTTTATGTAGCATCAAAGGTGAATTGTGCTTCTCTTTAGTCAAGTTCAGAAAGTTGTGCATGAAACTACAAAGTACTGTAAATAAATCATACTCTTTGCAAAAAGCAGTTTTAAATAGGAAGGAGATGAGTGAAAAAAATCTTATGCGACCAACTTGTAACATAATGGAAAAACTTATTGATCATATTTAATTGAAATACTAACCTATCGGAAGTACATGTAAACATCCGGGCTAGTACTCATTTAACTCATCAAATGAGGTGCTCCAAATCTAGTGTGTGTATATATATATTCCCTTCGTCCCTCTTCCTTTTTGCACGTGGATTAAGGGGTATTATTATTTAATGTGTAGTGGATCGTTGTATTAATGAGACTGTGGACCCCATATTTTAATTGTATTAGTAGGTGTATAGGTCTCATGTGTGTAAAAAATGTAAGGAAATTCTTTGGGTGAGACGTTCAAAATGAAAAAATACGCTCTTTAAAAGGGAGATTATGTTTTGTTAAAGTTTCGAAAATAGATTTTGATTTTCAAAACCTATTTTAAAATTAACCCTAATCTACTACCTTATAACCACATAATATCCATCTTTCATACATAATTTCTTATCAATTAATATTCTCTATCTTGTTCTCTCTCCTCTTTGATATATTTTTTATACGTAAATTAATACATTTTTACATATTTGACTTGAAATAAGCTAAAATATACTCTTTCCATCCAATATTAAATTTCACACGTTCTATTTTCTTCGTCCCATATTAAATTTCACCATCCAAAAAAAGAAATGTCACATTAATTCTCAATCTTAGAAGTACGTCTTCATTACAAATTTATCATTTTCGCTTAACATAAATAACATAATTTATAATTTATTTATTATATAAAAATACTACATTATCGTCTCAAAGTCAATAAAATTTGTAAAAAAAAAGAACTTTTCTTAAATTTCATACCTACAGTAACGATGCAGTTTAATGTGGGACAAAGAGAGTATTTACCAAAAAGCCAAAACAAACATGGTACTCCCTTCGTCCGTCTACAAGAGTGTCATTTGTTTTTTGCATGTAGATTAAGAATTATTATTATTTAATGTGTAGTGTAGTGTAGTATGGTGTGTGAGTCTTATTTTTTAGTTGTATTAGTGATGTTCGTAAATCTCTTATCTCAAAAAAAAATTAAAAAAAAATACACGAGACTCTTGATAGTGGACGAACCATTAGTTTTCAAACCCTAAAAAACTTTAACCAAACATTATGGTTCAAAGTTTACTCTCAGTATAGTGTTAATTTTTAGAACATAATTGTTGCTTCACAACTATGGTTTATAATTCTATCTTACCCTAGCTTCACGATTAAGGTTATAATTCATCTTACCTAGTAATTCACAGTAAATATCAAAATTGGTCATGTAAGTATGACATTTTTCAACTTAGTCCTTTATCATTTGAAATTCTTAATTTTGGTCATTCTTTGTCCACTTTTAGTCTTTTTTGTCCATATTTAGTCTTTTTGGTCAAAATTTAATCCTTTATGTTAAAAAATGTACAAAAATGGTCCGAAAGTGTATACATTTAGGACCAAAAGTGAACAAAAAAATGACCAAATTTTGAAAAAAAGAACCAAAATTTAACCAAAATGACTAAAACTAGACAAAAAATGACCAAAATTGAGAATTGAAAATGATGAAAGACTAAAGTTGGAAAATATCATACTTACAAGATTAATTTTGATATTTACACTAGTAATTCATGATATATCTTACCCTCGCAGTATTCTCACCACCGTGGTTCATGGCTATAATTGTCTTTTAGATTCCATAACTAAGAAGGATTTATGTACGCTATTTCACAAGAGACAAAGCTAAAACTAATATAAACTCATTATTGATGTACGAGTGTTTGTGGCTAATTTCATCAAACTAGAATAACAAGAAAGATATTGGCTCGCTTCTCGCTTATTTTATCTGCTTGATGAAATTCGAAACCAAAGATGTTTACATCCTATCCCTGATGTAAGCCTGATTCATGTTTGGAATTTGGCGTTCAGCTCTCAGCTTCTTGACATTCACAATCTTGGTGCACAACTCGTATAAACACAGTCAATGGGCATCTTTAGAACTCACAGTTCCGAATGCAGTAGGGATGAATCAGTGCTGAAGCTCTTCAAGTTGAATGATGTGCGATTGAGCTGCCCAGGGAGTCTTGATAGGATGAGGCGTGCTATGTTCTCAGCTGCAACAGCACTTGTTTCCATCGTGCTAGCTGCATTCTCAAACGCATTAACATAGTATAGATGATTACCATCTAAAATGAATGGAGCATATGTCTCTGGCGCCTTGTAATGAGGATAAGCACCCCAGTTGATTCTTATTGTATCCACTCTCTGACTGTACATTAAAGGGGCAGGATAATTCATGAGAAGAGAATAACAACTGCCATTGAAGAGATCAAGCAAGTTTTAAATCACTAAATCAGGATCACTACCATTTTTGAAAGCATCAGGATCACAATCTTTCGAGGCTATGTTTGTTATTGTTTATGGAATCCAGTTCTTGGATTTCAAAAACTCATTAAAATTCATACTTGGGATTTACATCTAATCATTCACATTATCCTGAGATACCTATATTCTCTTTCTCACATTAATTTGACATAAAATTAAATCTCAACCTACTCAAAATCCCAAATCAAACACACACTCACTATTCATTGGATATCTAAATTCGCTGAAGATTTTAAAATCTATATTTCAATAACCCTCTAAATTCCGAAGAAAACATCTATTAGGTAATGTAGAATTTAAATGATCATGTAATTATACCAGAAGTGTCAATTAGGCCTCAGATCCCAGCAAAGCCTAAAATAACAGCCTTCCCATTCCTTTAACTGTTCAATTGACTCACTATTACTCTTCAAACCATGTTTTAATATTAGTGGGCATGTATTTGTGTCCTAAATTTTCTTAATGTGAAAGTTTTATTTTCAGCTTTGTAACCTTATTACTTTCGCGATACTTATAAGCAATATGGATAACTCAAAATCAAACTCTATTTTCTATAACTTATCAGTCTGTGAGTCAATATGGTTTAATTTGTCATTATTACCAATATATAGTCTGATTAGTCAAGTATCAAGCATGCTGTCATGATGAGTACGGAACTTTTATAACCACGGCGCATTAGCAAATGTAATTATTCTACTATATTTCAACACATAATGTTACACATTTCTTTAGAAAATTGCATTATTAATTGAACAAAACTCTTCTGTGTAAATACAACCTACTAATGTTAAGACGCGATCCTTGTATTTTAAAGTCAACTAATTACTTAGAAGTTAGTATAATATGGAGAAGGAAATTCAGTCTATGAAACTAACTGGAGACCGGAGCAAGTGGGTGGGTGTTTGGGAGGGTGAATGTTATAAAGCAATGCTGGGTAAGAGTGCAAAGATGAAGTGGAATCAGTCCTATTTAGAAGAAAGTTTATTTTGGAATACCAGACATGTAATATTATGCAAAAATAAGAATAAAATGGATATCGTTTACAGCTCTCATCCATTAAGGAAAGTCTCAATGATATTTTAATTTTACCTGAATAAATCATCCAGTAAGGCATCTGCCAAAGGTTCACGTGAGAATATCTTGTAGGTCATATATTTCTCGTGTTGCTTAAGAATGTTGATGCTTGTGAATGGTAGATCAGCAGACTCAATAGTGCCCACCAGTTCTGGGATATCTGACAAAACATCCAGACCAAAATATGCCTGATTCGAGCAAAACCTTAAGTTAAAAAAGTAATCACAACAAATCAGGTCATGTTAGATCAAATATATGTTGAATGCTCACAGGATTTAACAAGCCTCTAATAAAAGTAGCATGAGTGTGCTGTAATTTTCTTGGAGGTACTGAAATTCCTGGATTGAAAAGAATGTTTAATTCATCCAAGGGTGTTGCGACCACAGTGATTTGGCAATTATGAGTTTTTCCTTGAGTGGAGTTTAGCTCATAAACACCTCCCAGGTTAGAGATGGATACTATTTCTTCATGAAGGTGCAATTCAGCATCTGATCGGTTGATTAATCCAGCAGCCATTTGCCAGTTCCCTCCTTCAACTGCCCACAAACCACCACCAGACCCAGCCAATGAAACTGCACCAGCAAGCCCACTGATGTTCATACTTTGCCCGTAATTTATTCTGGTGATCACCTTCAAAAGCAAGAGAAATTTTTCATCTAATTGAAACAACACTTAATAATTTTTAGCATAGAGCACTAAGCATATAATGGATAGCCTGCCTCAAAGCAGTACCATTACATGTACGAGCCACAAGTAAGTTCTAAAGATAATAGTGCATATAATGGAAAGCCTGCCCCAAAGCAGTACCATTACATGTATGAGCCATAAGTAAGTTTTAAGATAATATAATAGGTGTTCGCATATGGAGGATAGAAAAGGTTACTTTTTTTAGGGCCAATTCTACCCACAAGAATGCCCACTTCCTGCATTTTTTCCTTCTAAGTATTTAGTTAAGTGGTTGGAAGGAAAACTACAGTGCAGAGGAAATAAAAAAAGGATGTAGATGACATAAACAGGAGGACAAAAGGAAAAAAATACATGTTAAAGTATTTTTGGATATTAGACCACAAAAGAAAAAATCATGATCTTGTGGGAGGTTGTGTAAATTCATTACTCATCTGCATGAGGAATGTCCAGCTCAAGTTAAATTTATTTACTTTCAATTGAGAGTCTATAAGCTAATATCTTTTATCTGATAGCACTCTAAAAATCAAACAAGTAAAATTATCATTTATATTGTCAACATTGTGCAGTATTCCAACATAGAGAACAATAAACTATTTAGTAAGTTCGGAGAAAAATAATTATATTCTTCAGGAATGTACCCAACGTACTTTCAAACTCCCTTGCCCTGATTCTCATTTTTGTCCATTTAAACAATCAACAACCAAACAATCCTGAAACATTAACATGATCTTGAAACATTAACATGTCTTGAATCCATGCCCTTTTTTCTTTAACATTAACTGATGTCAAACCTTAAAGCAGCATGTTTTGGCTCGTTTTTCTCCATTGTAAATTTACCAACCTCCCAACATACTCTTGTAAAGAAATTATAGCAGTTACACAGGATTACTGCAGAAAAATCTTTCACTAATTAGAAGTATTTCTCATTCTCTAAAATATGGTCCATAATAGAATATTATTGTATCAGTGGCAGAAAGAATTGAATAAATCCAGATTATAGAACAAAGAAAGAAACCAGATTCTGCACCTTAGAGTTGCAGAGCCACAGAGCAAAATTTATTTCTTTCTTTATTTTTTATTTATTTTAATTTTATTATTATAGGGGGAGATGAAAGAAAGGGAGTAAAATCATTTAACACACACAGAGTATTCATAGAGGAAGTCGGAGAAAAAACTCAATGAGAGACATAATAAGAAAGTTTAATTTGCTTAACATACAGTTAATTCAGTATTTTTTTTTTTTTCTTCATTGATATGTTCAAGCTATGACCTATATTTTTCAGATTACTTTAATTGAGAAGATTAGGAATACTCTATCTGATGCAACTATTTAACTGAACTTTTTTTAAGGCTAAATATACTAATTTATTAGAATCTGTAAATTCAATTCGAAAATTTCTCAATACTCTTGCCTGACAAAAACTCGTAGCAGAATAAAATTAAAATTGGTTAAAACCTACCATCTTATTAAAAATGTATGGCCATATCTAAATTCAAATACAGGAAAAAGGGAAAAAGGAATGACAAAACAGCACTTGAACGGTTGAACCAACCATTACATGTGCTAGCCTCAAATGATGGTCTACAGACCGAATGCAAGTGCATAAAAAAAAAAAAAGAGCTAGCCTCAAATCAAGACCAGGTAACTAATATCCCAATGTCCATAAAACTACTGCACTGGTAGAACAATATTCTTATAGCAAGATTGAACTCTTAACAAATTAAAAGCAAAATTTCTTACGTACAATGCTTATCTTTTACTGTAAACTTAGGTCCATGACAATATTCTATGGACATTAAATCACTTTCATTGAATTGCATTGCTATCGCAGTTGATAGAGTTGATACTCCACTAAAAGAATAGCCTTCAATGGAAGATATTAAAATGAAAAACAGAAAAAAAAAATTCAGAAAAGAACCGCTAAATGATGATAAGCAAGACTCATTTGAGGTGCATTCATCCAAAATACAAAACTGAAGAGAAACACAAGATTTTCAAGCTGGAGGTCAGTGATAGTTTGCCTTTGTCATCATTTGAGAGGAGAGTAAAACCATGATAACAAAGAGAAAGCCAAAAGATATATGATGTACAACAAGTACGACAAGAGAGAGTTGAATGTCTCACAGTTGCAAGTTCTTCAATAAGTAAAGGAGACAATCCAACTTCCAACAGTTTCTCTCCCAATGTCAAAGTTGTGAGATTGTACAGTCCAGCCCATTTAAGCATACCCTCCACACTGTCAAACACAGGACGGGATTCCAAATCTTCATAAAACCTCAAAAACTTATTGACTGTCGCCTGCAAACAATTTGTTAAACCATATTACGAAAAGAAGCTGATGCAATAAATTGAAGGGATAGTAACCCAATAATACGCTGTGCCATCACAGAAAATGAACAAGCTAAATGTCATCTTAGTGGGCATATGCAAGTCAATGAGTTCGTACATTTTAAATAAACATATATGAGAGGCAAATTTATTTGGATAAAAATATAAATTGGGCTTCATTTAGATATCCATTTATATCCGGATGCAACCAGAACAGCAACTTTTTGAATGCTAGCTACTATCATAGCATAAGTTCTACAAAATTGAAAGCACATACTAAAGATAACTAGAAAATGTTACTTTAAGAATCGTTAATCGTAGGAAAAACAAACAAGAAATAAAGAATCCTCAAAATCTGAAAAGAATTCCTTTCGAACTTGAGATATCTTGCGTAAATTTGCATACATGTAATATTCTGAATACACGGCTCATATTGTGAATACCAATTATAGCAGCATCTACAGACCTACCTCAACGAAGCTACCCATCCTCAAAAGAGAAAAAACCCCGTATCTCAACATCATTCTGATCGAATTAGCAATTGACAATAAGCGCTGAACAATAGGGCTTTTAGAGTTTGAATTGAGCGTCTTGTAAACGAAATTATGGCCGTTCCAAATGCCCAAAGAGAGACAATCATCCCCGCCGGGGAATCTCACATTGAGGTTGAGATATTTGGTATAATTTAAGGCGTGGTAGTTTTTGGGGTGGAGAATAGAGGCACCGGCCTCGAAAGTCTCGCCGGCGACAGTGACAGTAGCCATGCGGCCTCCGACGACGCCGTTTCGCTCAAATATTTTTATCTGACCAATTGTCTGCGGCGAGGAGTAGTGCCGGAGGAAGTGGGCGACGGAGGCGCCGCCGATGCCGCTGCCGATTATGCAGACTGTGTGTGCGTGTAAAGAATGTAGAGATAGCAAGATGCAACAGATTACGAGGGCTGTGATTCGAGAGTTATGCTTGTTCATTCTGGTCTGGTCAGTGGGGTTGCTGTTGGTAGGAAGCTCTTACGGTATTGAGTATATTCTATTGAACGCAATCTTTGGATTACAGTGGTGCTCTTTCGACTTTCCGGTGTATCTGAATTTTGGGATGGTAATTTGTGGTTATTGCTCTGTAATTTTGCCTTTTAAGACGTTGACATTGACAATGAATTATTGGTATGACAAGTGCCTTACACTTGCTTAGACGGATGCACGACCGTAGGTTAAAATGATGGGAAAAGGATCATTCTAGTCTTTTTAACTTATTCTTGAAGATCAATTAAACCCCTAAACAATTTTTTTGTTCAAGCAGACCACTTACCTTTCTTAATAGGATCAAGTAAACCCTTTATTTTTTAAAATGGGATCAAGTAAGCCCTTTATTTTTTAAAATAAAACATAAGAGCTCTTTTATATTAAATATATTACTATAAATATGGAATGGAACTTACTGTTAGATTTTTCTTTCTTTTTATCTTTTCTTTTCTATTTTTTATTAATTATAACTTTAATAATATATAAATATACTATATAATAGTCTTTTTTGACGGAAATAAATATATATAATATGTTACTATAGTTTAACTTAAACCTTGTGTTTTATTTTTATTTTTTTTGTGTTTACAAATTTATATTTATTTTATATTTTAATGTTAATTCTAAGTAAATAATTTAATTTTACCCTATGTTATATGTAATATGATTTTTTATTTATTCTTGGGATTTAGTATTAATTTTAAGAGTGTTGTAATTTTACTGTTGTAAAAAATGAACTATCTTACTCATAAATTTTATTATTTATTTTTAGAGTTTAATATTAATTTTAAGAATACAATTATAAAAAATTGAGTGGAATGAACAATAAAATAATATTTGATGTAAGCTCCCAATCTATTATTACTAATTATATTTATATTTGATGTAAGCTCCCAATCTATTATTACTAATTATATTTATATTCTTAAAATTAATGCTAAATCTAAAAATAAATATTTATTACTATGGATAAAATGGATCATAAACTGCAAAAATAAAATTATAATTAAATCATTTGAAACTCTAAAAATAAGTATATATTGATATATAGGGCCAAAATAGATTATGATTTAGAAACTACAATTATATTCTAAGAATTAACACTAAATTAAAATAATAATATTAAACTTTGAGAGGGAAAAATTTATAAACCACAAAGATAATTAAAATTACAATTATATTCTTAGAATCAACATTAAACACTAAAAATAATAAAACTAAGAGTAAAATAAAATAAACCATAAATCATAAAAGTACAATATTACATAAACTGCAAGTAAAATTAAATTATATTATTATATTTAACACTCGATTAAAAGGATAAATATTAAAATGTAAAGGAAAAAAAAGCCACAAACACAAGGTTCTTAAATAGGTTGGTAAAATAAGTCATGAAATATAATTAAATAATATATATATATAAATTAAAGTTATAATTAATAATTAAAAAGAAAAAATCTCGAACAGTATTCCATGGATTATAGCAAAAGTGTTTCATGCAATATTTATAGTATTATTTAATAGAAAGGTGTTTTACTTTAAAAATAAAGGGCTTATTTGATCTTGTAGAAATAGATAAGGGGTTTATATGTACAAACAAAAAGTTGGGGGGCATAGTTGATCCTCATGCATAAGAGCATCCGCATCCGTTGCTCAGTTTAAACTCAAATATTCCACTCAATTCACTTTTACACATTTTCCTATTAAACTCAACTAACACCCACATTCATTTTTCAATTTAAACTAACTATTCATGGGACCCACTATTTCACTTTTTTTACTACATAATATAACTAAATATAATACTTTTATATATTCATTTAATATATTACATAAATATTAAATACTTCTAACAATAATTTATGATTATTCTTAATTTAATTTATTTTAAATAAAATTATATATTTATATTATATAAGCTTAACATAAATAAGTAAATATATATATGTATAGTAATTTCATTAAAATGTGTTCAAAAAATTAAAAATAAATTAGTACAATAATCAATACAATGCATAATACGAAAAAAAATACATGAGTACAATATGAATGACAATGCATAATACCTATAAAAAAAATGAGAATGCATAATACAAAAAATAAATGAGTACAATAATTAGGAATATCCATAATACTAGAAAATAAAAGGTTATTAATTGTTACCAAAGTGTTGCCAAATATGTTGAACCAAATCAGCACGAAGTTGGTGATGAGCATGATTATCACGCAATTCGGAATTTCTTCGAAGATATTCTGGTAACTCTCGATTCGAGCCTTGAATAGGTTGTGCAGGATCATCACCTTCGTCATTTGACCAATTTGTGACCAAGTCTCCTTCATCTTGAACAATCATGTTGTGTAAAATAATGCAAGTTAACATTATAAGTTTCAATCTCTTTCTATACCAAAAACGAGCTGGTCCTCTCACGATTGCCCATCGAGCTTGTAGTACCCCAAATGCTCTTTCGACATCTTTCCTTGCAGCTTCTTGTTTTTCCTTAAACAATCGTCGTTTTTGATCTTGTGGACATGGAAATGCTTTGACAAAAGTTGCCCACTCCGGATAGATTCCATCAGTTAAATAATATCCTTGTGTGTATTGCGTTGCATTCACGGTGTATTCAACAGTAGGAGCATTTCCTCGCAAAACATTGTTAAACAGAGAAGATTCATACAATACGTTAATATCATTGCGTGAACCTGCAACTCCAAAAAATGCATGCCATATCCATAAATCCTGAGATGCGACTGCTTCGAGCACAATTGTAGGTGAGCCATGACCTCTTGTAAATTGACCTTTCCATGCAACAAGACAATTTTTCCACTCCCAATGCATACAATCAAGACTGCCCAACATACCAGGGAACCCATGTTTCTGCTCATGCATTTGATAAAGACGTTGAATGTCATCATACGTCGGTCTTCTCAAATACTGATAACCAAATATTTCAACCACGTTTTCGCAAAATTGGAAAAGGCATTTCATTGCGGTTGATTCTCCCATTCGAAGATACTCATCAAGATGATCGGCGCAGACTCCATAAGCTAATTGGCGAATAGCTGCTGTACATTTTTGTAGTGGTGACAAACTTTGTCTCTTCGCAGCATCGACTCTTTGTTGAAAATAGGGAGAGCGACTCTCGAGTACTTCTACTATATGAATGAACAACTCTCTCCGCATTCGAAATCGTCTTCTAAATAAGTTATCCGGATACACAGAGCTTGTGCAAAAATAATCATGCAAAAGTCTTTCATGTCCGGATTCTCGATTTCGTTCTATGAACCTTCTTCGTTGTGGTATCTCGAATTGTCGTTGATATTCTTATAGAAGTTGTCGCCCTTGATTGACTAACATTAACATGAATTCTTCGCCTGGCGAATTTGGTCTCTCGTAATTTTCGACTTCATATTCTTCATCACTGGATGAGTCAGAGCTGTTATTGTTAGAGTATTGAGACATTGTAGGGTGGAAAAGCTTTGTGTGAGTAGAACAAAATATTTGAGAATGCAATAATGATATTGATGAAGCACACATATATATAGAAAAATCACCTTGCAACGGCTATATTGTAACGGCTAGTTTTACAACGGCTAGTTTTACAACGGCTATATTGTAACAGCTATATTCCAACGGATAATTTTTAACGGTCAACTATGAAAAAAAACTTATATAATAAAATATTAATTTAACAATGAAAACAAATAATATTTAAAAAGAATATTACTATAAACTAGTGCAAATTACAAACATTAAGAAAAAAACATTAAGAACATTCTACAAATATATAATAAACAAATACAACAATTAGTTCTACTTATTTTGAGAGTTCCATTTTTCCATGATCTTCTTACAGAGTTTCTCGTGTAAGATGAGACGATCTCTAGACATTTTTGATGTATCTGCATTTATAGTTTCCCACTCTTTCATCATGATGTCACGCTCTTTTAACTCAACTTCTTTTTTCTTCACTTCTGTATATTCTGAAAACCTCTCGAGCACATTTGAGAATTTCATGGACATATCATCAAATCTTTCCAAGTTTTCATCTGATTTAGCTTTTCCTTTTCCTTTAGCTTTTCGCTTTGCTGCCTTTTGTCCAATTGGACAAGGTTCATCATCATTTAAATCAATATTCAGGTGAAAATTTCTATCCGATGAAGTGTTGCTTGCATCCGACTCCGACGTCCTCGCTTTCTTTGATGTCCCACGATAATCACTATTTTGTGGACAATACATTGGACGATCCTTCACTATTTTCCAGACATGCTCGAGATTAAATGCAACACCATTATTTTCTTCTGCATATTTAGCATAAGCCTTGGACAACATATCTGCATCACTATGACCACTTCTATATATATTGTATACACTGTTGTAGCAAGCATTGAATTTATTTACCTTTCGATTAATTGTTGTATACCAGTGTGATCTCATCACGCTTGCATTTCTTTTTGTTAAACCTGCGGGACGATTTTCGTTATAGTAGGCTGAAATTCGCTCCCAAAATGCACTTCCTTTTTTATCGTTGCCGATTTTTGGGTCATCACTGATAGTGATGAAAGAATAAGCGACTAGTTTATCTTCTTCTTTGCTCCACCGCGACTTTTTTTTACTACTAGCACCGCCTTCATCATGCTCTTCTATCTCTACTTGAGTTGGATTGTTATAAAATTGTGTTTCTGGAGTGAATGATTGAAATTGAGTGGATTGATTGAATAGGAAATTTTGAAAATTTTGTGGAACTTGTGAACTTGGAGAAGAAAATGATTCATCGGATATATTTTGAGAATCCAAAAAATTTCT
This sequence comes from Pogostemon cablin, assembly GCA_023678885.1. Taxonomy (NCBI): domain Eukaryota; kingdom Viridiplantae; phylum Streptophyta; class Magnoliopsida; order Lamiales; family Lamiaceae; genus Pogostemon; species Pogostemon cablin. The sequence goes on along the minus strand of CM042994.1, from coordinate 14,865,465 downwards.
AAAAAATCCATTATTATTCTTATCCATGTGAGTGGACTATAAATCAAGAAGAATAATAAGAGAAATGATAGAATAGAAAATATTTGTGATGGAAGAAATAAAATGTTGTGATATGTATTTAAAATAAATTTCTTACCTCATATTTATAGAATTTTTTCTAAAAAAATAACCGTTGAGCCAACGGCTATATAAACTTTTTTCTGACAAAATAAATGTAATCTGTTTTTGGAACAATACTTCCATATTGATTTAAATAATAATATTAAATAATAATGTAACGGTAAAAAATTTATTAATACATACTAATGATAATTTAATGATAATACATATTATAATGATAAGTGCAGTAGAGAAAAGCTTTTATACCTTTATTATTGTTAAAAAATAATATAAACAAAAATAATAATGCATAAAAAATTATCTTTAAAATTTTATGATAATAACTCAATTAGTTATGAGTATTTTATTATTTTGTTAAAAATAGGTATAAAATACATACGAAGAAATTAAATGTAAAATTACATCATGAAATTTTAATTGTAAGGAAAATAATTTTAGTATAAGTAAATTTATAAAAATTCTAAAAAAATTATAAGAATACGTTAACTAAAATAATAGAATACTCAAATATATATAAATACAATTTTAAAGAAAATGTTACAGTATCTTATAAAATTATTTTTGGAGTACACTCTTTTCACCACTATAGGCATCTTCACATTATTTCTTTATGCGTGTAGTACACTCTCTTCTGCAATTGTGCGGTGTCCCTCACGCACGTGAATGGAAGAAAGACATTGATACTACATTTTGTAAATAAACTCAGTTCATTGTTTTGAACTGTCAGGAGATATTTGGATTTAAACTCACCCTCACATTAGATAGTTTAATTCAAAAGTGAGTTTAAACTCAAAAATATAGCACCAATGTGGATGCTCTAAGTTAAAATGCTCAATTGAACCTTTTCCCTAAAATGATCAAATCCAATTTGGGAATCTATTTGGATGATCCAATAATGATTCAAATTTCACCCTTTATTTTCTGTTTAGAGAGATTCACCCTTTTTCTTTTCTTTTAGCTAACTAGTATTTGTGCGCGGGGAATTTTTATATATATTAGGGTTGATTACTCTCTTATACATATTTTCAAGCTTATTTATTATGAGATATATTGAAAAAAATATATAATCAGATACATAATTTAATAAAAGATGGACAAAATTACCCTCCAACTCAAACTCACATTTCAAATCTTATGTGGAGTTCACGCTCAGATGCCCAAAGAATCCTGATCTAGATCTTCTTCAATCCATGGCCACCACATCCAACCTCCTACCATGGCACTATATGTTTCATGATCTTTCCCCATCCCTATCACTGCCGATTCTCCGATTCTCCCTCTCCTCCTTATATATCAATCTTATTCCTCAATTCATCTATTTTTCCTTCTCCACTCCTTATATATCAATCTTATTCCTCAATTCATTTATTTTTCCTTCTCCACTGCCTTTATGCTATATTCATAAACAACAAAAGGGAAAAAAATTAAATCCCTAAAATTCCACCGGCATTGGCGGTGGAGCTGATGATGAACCGCAGAGCCACCACCTTCGCGTCGGAATCCGAAGAAATCGCCGCCGCAGAAGATGCTTCCGGACTCCAGAGTGTGGAAAAGCTGATCCGATTTTCTCTTCTTAGCACCAGAAGAATCTCTCCGCCGATGCGGCTTCACACCTTCAACGTGCTTCACAGCCATCCCCATCCATCGACGGCGGGATAGCTTCATTACGCATAGAGCCTTCTGTGAGGCCTTAGCAAAGAAGAGTAGGCATCCTCAAAATGTTCATCCCCCATCTCCCCCTTCTGGTGGGATTCATTAGTTTTGCTTAATTTTTAATTGAATAATTTATATATTACAGCTGATTGGTTTCACATCAGTTGAATTGACGGAGAATCCACCGGCACCGTCAGTTACGGCAGACATATCTAATTATTTTTTTCTCGATTTTTTTCCTCAATTTGTATTTTAGTTCACGTTCTATATGTTGTTCTGTCGTGTATTTTTTGTGCTTTTTCTTGCTGCTTTAGGCATCTGTTTAATTTGAATTGAATTTGCCTTGTTTAATTCTAAGTCGATCACCTAGCTGGAAGGTTGTTGTGCAGTGGATCAGCAGACAAGAGTATATGCATATGGAGGAGAGATAATTAATGGGGTGTTTGATTAAGCATATGCTGATTAGATATTGCTCTGTTTTTTCTTGGAAATCTAGTGCCGATTAAGTATTTGTTAAAATGCCTAAATGGTAATATTTTCTTGAATTGCAGGATATGTTTATAGCAGGAACAGACACATAATCAGCCTTGGGATTTGAAGATGTTGTTGGGTTCTTGATTACTTTTTGGTTGGTTTAAGTTTTCATTGAGTGAGGTTGCTTTTTTAATTTCCAGCTTTAAAGTAAATTAAACGTATTTTAGTTCTGGATTTTTTCTTCTCCTAGTGAGGAAAAAGTGACCCATTAGGTTAGATGGTGATGCCTTTTTTGGGTTCTTCTTTCAGTTTGCTTGCTGAATTTGTTTCAATCCACCATGTTCCATTGGTTCCATTTGTTTAAATTTGCTACCAGGTTGGGCTCGTTGCAAGGTTTATGAGTCTGTGTTGTGATTTGGATTCCAAATTTTAATGCAAAAAAAATATTGTGTTTGTTCGTTTCATCAACACAATAAATTTGAATATTACAAAATTTTACAAAACAATAATTTGAGTATTACAAAATTGTGGAAAACAAATTGTGCAAAAAATTTGTGCAAAACATAATGTTCAAAAGAAATTGTGCAAAAAAAATTGTGTAAAATAAAATTGTACAAAACAAAATGTGCAAAAAAAATTGCAAAGCAAAATGTGAAAAAAAATGTGCAAAAACTAAATTGTACAAATTAAATTGTGCAAAATAAATTTGTGCAAACCCTACCCCACCCACCTACTGCCGGACCGCCGGCCGGTCGCCGGACGTCGACTGGACCGCCGACGGCCAATCGCTGGGACTCCGCCAGTCATCCGCCAGAACTTAAAATGTGCAAAAACAAAATTGTGCAAACCAAATTGTGCAAACACGTAGGGGTATTTATGGCATCACAGTCAATTGTGTAGTTATGTGTATTAGGGTTTTAAGTCATGTATTGTATAACAATTATGCATTATTTTATGTATCAAATAGTAAGTGACCTATATACTAATATTTGACATTGATATGACATGATGATTAAGAGTTCACTTTGATAACATGTAATTTTTCCCTTTTTTTAATTTTTTTCATATTTCCTAAATTGAATATTTTCTTTCTTTTAATGGTAATCAATCAATAATAAATTTTTTTGACCCAATTAAAATTAATACTGATTTTATTATAATTTTATAGCATTTAATTTTTTTTGTGTATATATATTTGAATCAATGATATAAAAATTACACTAATATTTCATTTCACATCCTCATCCTATGACTCACTCCGTCACTAATCTCTCTTTTCATTTCTTTTTTATTTTTTATTTATAAAAGAAATGTGAAGAGCCAATCAAAAGAAATGGAGCATTACAATTTTCTATATTTTTATTTTGTTTTTAAACATTTATGTAGTGATATAATTTCATTGAGACACTCTCTTGTGAGACGAGTGTGAGACGGGTCGACCCATTACTAAAGTAGACTTATTGTACCGATAAAATAAGTTTATTTGCAGTTAAAGTATGTCAGTAATAAATCAAATTATAACACAATAAAATCATACTTTAATGCATAATTCAGAATACTTTAAAAAACATACTTTAACAACCATTAAACATATTTTATCTAAATAATAGACATACTTTAACACGTCTTACAAATCGTCTCACATAAGTAATATCTCACAAGAGACTTTGTCAATTTCATTATATACTTTTGTAATTATTTTTACATATTATGTTTTTAATAATTTTTAAATTAGAGAATTATTTTAATATGGTTCATATCTACAAATTTTATTTATTTTTGTTAAATTTAATAAAAGATGAATTGCAATCGTCGAAGATTCTCCTCCGAGAAAGGTATAAACTCGAGGAGACAAGAAAGAGAGGGAGAAAGAAGTACAAACTAAAGAAAAAAATTTAAAATATTAGTTATCAACTCGATTGGTTAGTTATGAGATTATCATTTTATAATTTTTATTATAACCGAGAATATAATATTTTATAGGAATATTTTTATGTGAAGACCTAATTTTTAGTTTAGGTCGCAAAATAAGAATCCATTTTATAAGTGTTTTAAATTAAGATTTAAATTTAGTTTCTTTTCTCAAATTAAGGCATGGTTTTTTATATTTATTATTTTTTCTCATTTTGAGACTTGTCATGAAATTTAAATTTTCATTTCAATTCATACAAAATAATTTAAAAATATTATTATACACCTTCAAATCAAATCATAAAATTAAATATATGTTATTTTTGTTAATATTTTATATTATTTTATAATATATATTGAATTCGAAAAAAAATAAAATTACGACGGGCCTTAATTTGAGAAAAAAGATAAAATTGAGTCTTGAAATGAGACATTTCTAAAATGAAGTCTAAAATTGAGACTTAACTTAAAAATTGGATCCTTACATGAAAATTTCCCTATTTTATATAATAATGATTCATATACTTTTTTCAATTCCTAATTAATTTTTAATATCTTTTCTAAGTCAAAATATTATTTTTTGAGTTGATCTACTGTGCAATAGTTGCACACTAATAATGGATCCATATCCATAAAATGGATCATGTATACAAGGAAAAAAATTTGATTGCCCTCACAATTTTCGCTTCTATCTCATGACTTTTTCTTTGCTTTCTTCCTCTCTCTCTCCACTGCCCGCAGCTTCTCTCACACCCTCTCCTCCCTCACTCCGCTGTCCACCGTCGCCTCCTCCCTAACTCTGCGCCGCCTCGCCGCTTTTGTCATCCGCGCTGCCTTCGTCTCTTCAAATCTCAACCTCTGTCCATCATTTCGTCCGACATCTGCTCTACCTTTGTATCGCTGCCATCTTCGCTGCGTCTCACTTCCGCCATAGATTTACAACGTCATGCCTGTCTATCACTCTAGATCTGCAATGCTCTACGTGTCAAATCTCATTCCAACCTTCTAGATCTGCAATGCACTTCTCTTTCACTCTATATTTGGAACGTCACGCCCTCAATCACTTCAGATCTGCAACGTCACACCTTTCTATACCCAAGATTTGCATTAACTTATCCCCTCATTAATGATTTCTTCAGAATTTTGAAATTTAATTATGTAATTTACAATTGATTTGATATCAAACATGTTAATTTATTATGATGAATTGTATTGTTATTTGATGACATTTTAAATGACTGTAATAGTTTTACTTTATTAATGTTATGTTTACATTTACAAATGTATTATTCTTTCATGTTCTATTTAACTGTTGAGTGTAGTAATTAATTTTATAAATAAAATTATATTATGTTACTCCAATTTTTAAATACACATTTAAATATTTAAATAAACTATATTTAATCTACATTACATGCATTTTCTAATAAATATATTATATCTTATAATAAAATATATAACATTTTATATTAATATGTATAACTATAATTAATAAATATATTGATGAAAATAATGATAAATATAATATTAATATTATTTTTTATAAAATAATATATTTATAGATAAAAATGTACAAATTATTTGTTGGATTGTATACTGAAAGTCTAGCTCTTTGTATGAACAATGTTATAACAGTTTATTTGAAATGAGAATCATATGATCAAATGATTGTGTCTTATAATTTATTTATATGTACGATACAATAGTCCACTTACTTTATACTGTAGATAATATGTTGTGCGACAACACGCGAAAGATTATATTATCGGTTTACTAATAAAGTATAAACAGATGCTCACAACCGAGATAGATGGGGACTCTCTATCGGGATGGTTGTAGTGTGATTTGGTATTAGTTTGTCTTGACTATAGAAGCACATTAGTACACTTTTGTGTGTATTGAGCAGGACCGCTCGAGATCGTTCAACTTATACTGACTTATAGGAGAACTTGGACTCAGTTATTATGGATGTTCGTGTTCTTAATCCCTATACAATAACCTCGATACGTAAGGCAGTATGTATTTCTTTGATTCATCAATGGGTGAGATTTACATATGATTAAATCAACAAACTCGGTGAGTTGGAAAATAGTGTGGTCTCTATGGTGTGTTGTTGATTGTAGAAGGAATCCATATCCGACATAGGTTGATGATGTCCCCTTGAGGAGCTCATAAGGATTATCATGTAAACCCTGCAGGTGGATTTATTCTGGCATGATAATGAGGTTGAGTGGTACTACTCTTGGATGAGATATTAATTAATGGAGTTGTCAGTAACTTAATTAATTAATGGACATTGTATATCTTAAACATGGGGAGACTTTCAGGCTCATAATAAGAAGCAGCCCATAACGTAATTATAGGATTACAACAGTAGTGCAGTAATAATATTTTAGTGGTATATATTATTATTATTGGACTTAAGTATAAGCTTTGGGCTAAGCTTAGATACTTAAACCCAATGGAGCCCCAACTCTAATTTCTCCTCCTGGTCCCTACTGTAACCCATATATATAAGTCATCTCAACTGTTCTAACCCTAGTGAGACACGCCTAACACGTGAAGAGGGTAGACAGAATAGTAGATTGAGAAGATCTCAAAGATCGTCGGCCACACGACGTCGAGATTGGACTTGGCAATACAGCAGAAGACCGAAAGGTTGTTTGCTGCTGTTGTCCGTCAACTTGCATGATTTTTATAAAATTGTAAAGAAGTCATAATTCAACGTGTAATATACTGAAAGAAAACCACGGAAGAGAGAATCATTTTGGTGTGTAGATCACTCAATTCCGAGATCGGATGAAAGAGTTATATGCCCAAAACAGTGATGATGCGCAGGCTGCCGGCGAGAATCCATCTTCTCCAACATACCCTGGTGAAAGGTAATACGTTTCCTTTTTTCATGCTTTTGCTGACTATTAGAAACATATGGAACCTTAATGGTTCACGATAACCAAACGATCGAACGCCAACAATTGGTATCAGAGCTTCAATTTCGAGGTGAAGCGTGAAACGTTAGGCTATGGTTTATGTATGTACATGAATTAGGGTTTAGAATTAAATTTCTTGTTGAATACTCTAATTGTACACGGTGGCACACGAGCACCACACTACGGGTCAATGACGGCAACGACGGCTTGGTGGGGTGATGGTGAAAATGAAAGCGGCGGACATGTGACTATTTTCGGCAGGACAGATTGCGAGCGGTAGGTGGGCACGTTGCCGAGCATGGCATGGGTGCTTGTCGTGCGAGTGCTTGCTGGGGTTGTTGCCGAGAGGAACGTCTTGTCCTGAAACCTTCTGCCGGGCATCTCACATGGCGGCATGACAAAGACAGGCACTGGGCAGCGGGCGATCATGGCTGGAAACCTAGTGCAAGGTCAACATAAGCAAACTCTGGTGCTGGCTGATCGATGTGATGAACTACACAGCTTCATACGATTGGGTAGAGCATCAAAAATTCATTGTATGGGAAGCACGATTGAAGGAGGGCCACGGCAGGTGTGCTGGATATCATGAATCGTGGCTTGGCACGAAAGATGCTGGGCGGATGATTACGTGATTGTTCACGGCGGGCACTGAAAGTACCATTCTAATTTGACAACGAAGGGGCGATGAATAGCCCCATCATCGCTTAAAGGCGGGGTTGATGCTGACTGGCGACAAGCGGGATGGCTTGGCATGATTCACAGTGGACAAAAAAATATGGGGAGGCAACGGCTGGCATGGGCGAGTCCTCCGCGGTTCTAGTCGAGTCTAGTGTAAGTTCCGAGCGAGCCTGCTTGTGGTTCAGGGCGAGTCCTTCTATTGTTCCAAGTGGGTCTCACGTCTTACCGAGCGAGTCTGCTGAAGGCTGGCATTGGGCACTGCTGGTCGAGCCTGATGGCGTGCAGGGCTGCGCGAATAAGCGTGTGGAAGTTTGCCCATTAGTGTGTGGCGTCACTACAGGCGGGCTGTCTGCCGAGCATATTGCACTTATCGGCGTGCAGCGTACAGAATACCGAGCATCTAGGCGAGCGTGTGATCATGTGAGGTGCACACGGTTACTGGCGGGTGACAAGGTTTGGCGCACGGATTGCTACATGGATGCCGCTCAGTGTCGTGCTTGAATCCGAGCTGTTGGGCGTGTGGATTGCTAGTGTGCCGGGCAACAGAAAGGCATGCACAGATCATGCGGTAGGGATGAGGCTTGCCAAAAGCCAAGCGTCCTGGCCAGACGGGCATGCGACACGACCTAGAGTAATTATCGGCACGACTCCTGACTGCTGCCAGCACGAGTCGTGCGAAAAGGCATCCGGGATGTGTGTGCGGCGCTAGCGATGAGCGTGTGGTGGATGCTTGTGGAGTGGCACGACTTGTGCTAGTGCTTGGCATGAGTCATGCAGGCTTGTGATGCAGCTTCGCTCGTGACGTGGAGGCTGGGACGTGTGAAATATGTCGTGACGTGTGGTGGACCAGGCTGCGGGGCAAATAATCTTGAGAAAAATTCATGAAAATCAGCTTTTAATTTTCAGATTAGGTTTTGGAATACTGTCTCGAGCCCCGCGACCTGACCAGACAGGTCGATCCCTGCGACCTCACTGGGAAGGTTGAACCCCGCATAGTCGCAGTTGCCCCGATTCGTGCTTGGTGGCGAACAATCGAATTCGTCGATATATAACTGTTTATAATTAATTTAATTATCTAACTATTGTTATATATGTATGCATGTTTCTCCTTGATTTACTGTCTTATTTGCCGTAATAGGAGCTTGCTAGGTAGCGTATTCTATTATTGAATATTATATGCATGTAAAAACCTTCGGTGTTAAATTACTAAGTGGAAGAGGGAATTGGTAATTAATTCCCGCGGCCTCCATTATTGGTTTGTAAGTGATGTGAGTAAACTTGTGTGTTGGCAATAGACCATCCTCTCTAACGGATGAGTTTATTCACGGATCACTGGTACAGACTTCATTAAATAATTATTTTTGTAATGTGGCACATTAACTTGCGTGTTGGCATTGACTTCCTCCCTAATGGATGAGTTTATGTGCGGTTCACTGTTACAAATATATAATCGATGATTATAGGAAGTTATCCGTGCGCGTGTGTACTTCTCTAAATGTAAGGCACATAAGTTTGGGCCGCGGACTTGGGATCAAATAATGGTGTTCACTTATGTGTAAATAATTAGTATCCTCCCCAACGGAGTCACTGCTATTATTTGCATGGCTAAAGAGGAATCGATTATTAATTATTTTGTCATAAGATTAGGTTGACGAATGAAATTAATGGGTAAAACCTTCTCTTGTAAATATTCGGGTTTGTAAACGTCCACACTAACGTGGCTTGCAGACTCATAGTGCTTGAGATGTCGGTGAATTTTAATTTTATATTATTTTGAGTGAATCAATATAAATGGATAAATTCGCAGATTTGATCGGTGTATTTATTTATGATTCTCTGTAATTTCAAATAGTTTTATTTTACTTATTGTTAACTGAAAGAAATTATATTCACTGGTCTAAAATTAGATGATTAGAAAAGAATCTTAGTTTTGAATTTTACTGCTTAAGAAAATATAAATATGTGTTCTCATAAGGATGTCTCATGATGCCGATTAATGTCTCTAGTGGAGAGGTGAGAGGTTCATAGAAATATGATGGTCTCATGCAGCTCTTCAGATACTTGAGTAAGTAAAGAAAGGCAAGAGGTCATGGATAAGTTGATGAATGAATTGGGAATGCTTGGAGTAAAAATTAAAGGGGAAACCTAGATCAATTTATTCTCCATAATTTGCCTTGATGTTTTGAGCAAGTTCTACCTGAAATACGAGAGGCTGTATATGGTGGGGAACTTCTGACAAAACATGTGACGAAGGAAATCTAATATCATCAAGATGTGATCAAGTTTAGTATCTCATTCACTAGTTGTTAAAGCATGATTAGTGATGGCGTCTACTAACACGTTGTGTGTAGATACCGGAATCACTAAAAGCGTGCAACTAAGTGATGATGAGATTATTAAGTACATGGGTAAAACTACAAGAGTAGTGGTTGTTGTAGTGAGAGTTGTTTATTTATCTTACGATATGAATAAACGTTGGTTTTGAGAAATTATCTTTACATACATTTTTTATAGAAAGAATTTGATTTCAATTTCTATGCATTTATGGAAAGATACTCCATTTTATTTAAATGACATGATCATTATAATGAAGAATGTTGTTATAATCTGTTGTGGTACGTTGGTAATAATTTTAAACTCTTAAATTGTGTTTATCCCATGGATGTAACAAATAGTAATTAATAACGCGTCTTCTAATCCTAATAAGAGAAAAACTCTTATGGAAATGATTAGATGGATGATGAGTTATTTGGAATGATTAAATTCATTTTATGGGTATGCCCTAGAAATAGTATTTCGCATGAATGTTTATCTATTTGTGGGATATCATAGGAAAATGAAGGGTGATTTATTTAGTACAAAAAGGTCAAAGGGTGATTGTTAACACAAACACTAGATTTTTAGAAAAGGACTATGTAATAAATCACAAATCTATGGGTAAATTATTCTAAAGGAAGTGAGAGGAAAAACACAAAGTTTTAGTACCAATTGTATAAGAGGATATACCACAAGGTAAACTGCAACGCGTGTCATGTCTGATACACAATTGCGTGTAGTGCCTTGTCGTAGTGGGAGGGTTGTTCGACAACCCGTAAGATATATGTTTTTGGAGAGTCATGAGACTTGGTGCCTAGTAAACATGGAGTTGACCCACGGATATGACGAAGCACTACAAGATCAAAATGCGATATCTTAGCAAGTGCAGTGATGTTGAAATAGAATCGATGAATTCTAAATGAAGTCTTGGAGCTTGTAGGACCACTAAATAGTGTAAAATGCATTGAAAGTAGTGATTAGCCATTTTTATAGTGGGGATGACCAATTCATCAATTTATTGAACCACAGGGAGGTAGGTACTAGTGCTTGAGCGATCTTACATTTTTTATAATTTTATAGAGACGAATCATCAAAGGGTTGGATGTTGAATAAGTAAATAACAATAACCAAAGCAAGCAAGCAATGATTAGTAAACTAGATAGATAAGTGAAGGGTGATTTTCCAATTAAGTAAAAGTGAGATTAATAATAATTAAGAAGTGGAAATCCTAGGATACATGCATCAAATTCATATGAATCATGGGCATAAGACTAAGGGACAACACTAAGTTCACCTAAACTCCCTCTCGAGATGGATAGGATATGAATCTCAATTAGTTCAACGGATTAGTTCTCACACAAACAATTCCAACTAGGTACTAAGCTTGAAATGAGAGTCCCCTCACAGGATTAATCAACCTCTCGATCATACCAATCGAATGTCCTATCAAAGGGTTCTAAATTCCAAAGGATTTATCAATCTCTTTACAATTTATAATGCACATGAAGTGTTTGATGAACTGATTCGCTCAATTATCCTAAGCACATAATTGATTTCTCAATCTAATCACATATGTAGAACAACTAAACACACAAACCATCATAAACCTCAAGATCTCAAACATCAATGATAGAAAATTTATTTACCCAATAAACATATGAATTTAAATACACAAATCCAAAAATTATCCAACAACTCTCATGTTGCTAATCTCACAAGGGAGATTTGCCTACCATATTCAAAACGAAATCAATATAGACATTAAGATCCTTACAAAACATGATGAACAATAAGGTTTCAATACAAAAGTTGGATGAAAACTCCCTTGGATGCCTCCAATGGTGATCTTCTTCTTCCCCTTGCAAATCTCCTCTCTTCCTTGCTTCTTTTCCTCAAATGGATGGTAATTTTGATGGTGGGATGAAGGTAGATGGAATGGATGAAAAATGAATGAAGATGATGGTGTAAAATGGAGAAAATGGTGTGTGATGTGTGTTTTTAGGCTCCAACCCACGAAATCTGATCAAATATTGAAGTATTGAGTATTTATACCCCTTGGGAAGCTTTTAGAAAAATTCTGATATTTTTCTGATCCTGCAACAACACGACTCATGTGCTGCAACACAGCCACAGGGTGGCCGTGTAGGCATTCTGGATGTCAGAAAATGGCCAAGGCTTATAGGGCCGTGTTACGTAACACGGCTCGTGTGTTGCAATACGGCCTTAGGGTAGTCGTATAGGTGTTTTGGGTGCTCGAACACGGCCACCCCTTACAGGGCCGTGTTCGGGACACGGCCAGCCGTGTTGGTGCAACCCCTATTTTTACAACTTGTATCGGCTCGTTCTCTCTCGATTCAACTCCGAATTGAGATTCACTTTTTCCTATGTCTTTCTTTTCGCATCTAGAATCTCTTTTTACCTGAAAATCATACGTTTAAACTCATTATCATATATTTCCATAAAAATATAAAACACAACTAAAATACACCTAAATACGGATAAAATAATACAAAAACACATATAAAAAGACACAAAAATCTAGTGAAAATATCATTCATCAAGTAGTCATACAAAATAAAAGAGGATCATGCGGTGAGGTGAAAACCTTGGAAGCAAAGCTTGTTGCGAAGAGGTATATTTAGAAAGAAATGGTTCGACTATGAGAAAACCTGATTCGCCGGTAGCTATGCCTTTGTCGATCCAAATTCTTTTATCTGTTGCTACTCATATGAAATATGAGGAATAACAAATAGATGTCAAGACAACTTTCCTGAACTGGAAGTCTTGAGGAAAACATCTATGTGAAGCAACCAGAGGAGTTCATTGCAAATGGCTAAGATTATTTTGATTGTAAGCTTAAAGGTGTCCATCGATGGATTAAAGCAAGTTTCAAGATCATGAAACGTCCGTGTTGATGAGAAAATCCAAATATATGGATTCATGCGCGGATGTATCTTGTGTATTGTAAAGAGTGACGAAAACATGGTGGTATTTCTTGTACTGTACGTAGGTGATATATTGCTCATTGGAGAGAATGAAAGAGTATTCTCAGGCGTATGGGTATGGTTAATAAAGTAGGATGAAATGAAGGACTTGAGAAGAAGCAAAAGATATCCTTTTGATCACGATAATACGGATCACAAGAAAGGATGTTATGCTTGTCTCAAGCTTCATGAGATGATACGATCCTTACTTCTTTTAGCATGTGACTTTATCTAAGGAGATGTGTCTTGAGACACAAAAGAAGATAAAGGTGATGAAAGCAATTCTTTATGTTTCGGCGAATAAGGAAGCTTAATCTAAGGAATGCTATGCACAAGAATGGATATCTATTTTGCGGAACGCATAGACAGTGGGTATCAACGGTAACCCAAAATAAGAATGTTGAACTGTGGTAAGATATATACTTATGTACCTGAAAAGGACCAGAAATTATATGTGGACTTACTGAACATATTCAATACTTCTTATGGGTTACGTAGATTCGAATTTTTCAAATTAGATAGGGACGACAGTAAATCCACCTCAAAGGTTATGTATTTAAGTTTAGGAAGTTGAGTCATAATATGGAGGAGTGTTATATAGAAATATATTTCAGACTCCGGACTCCATCATGGAAAGATGATAAATTGGAGCCTATGAGGCAGCCAAAGTATCTGTATGACTCTAGAAACTTTATGATGGACTTTAAAATGTTTCTAAGTTTACCCAAGGTTATCACAATTTATTTTGATGATAATGGTGCAGTAGCAAACTTGAAGGAATCACGAGCCCATAAGGCAATTAAACACATGGAGCGCGAGTACCACCTGTTACGAAAAATCGTATGATGAGGGGAAGGCTGTTGTTGCCTAGATTACATCAGATGATAACCTAGTAAAATCCATTTACAAAGACCTTAAAGCAAGAGCTTTTGATGGTCATGTAGTGGGAGTGGAAATTAGATGTATGGCAGAAGACATGACAGCATAGTCTTTTAGTATAAGTGGGAGATTGTTGTATTGTATACTAAAAGTCTAACTTTTTGCCAATGTTATAACAGTTTATTTGAAATGAGAATCATATGATCAAATGATCAAATCTTATAATTTATTTATATATACGATGTAATAGTCCACTTACTTTATACTGTAGATAATATGTTGTGCGACAACACGCGGAAGATCATATTATCGGTTTCCTTGTAAAGTATAAATAGATGCTCACAACCGAGATAGACGGGGCTCTCTATCGGGATGGTTGTAGTGTGATTTAGTATTAGTTTGTCTTGACTATAGAATCACATTAGTGTACTTTTGTGTGTATTGAGCAGGAACGCTTGAGATCGTTTGACTTATACTGACTTATAGGAGAACTTCATCTCAGTTATTATGGATGTTCGTGCTCTTAATCCCTATACAATAACATCGACACGTAAGACAATATGTATTTCTTTGATTCATCAATGGGTGAGATTTACATGTGATTAAATTAACAAACTCGGTGAGTTGGAAAATAGTGTTGTCTTTATGGTGTGTTGTCGATTGTAGAAGGAATCTGTGTCTGACATAGGTTGATGATGTCCCCTTGAGGAGCTCATAAGGATTATCATGTAAACCCTGTAGGTGGATTTATTCCATCATGATAATGAGGTTGAGTGGTACTACTCTTGGATGAGATATTAATTAATGTAGTTGTCGGTAACTTTTTTAATTAATGGGCATTGTATATCTTAAACATGGGGAGACTGTCGTGCTCATAATAAGAAGGAGCGCATAACGTAATTATGGGATAGAACTGTAGTGCAATATTAATATTTTAGTAATATATATTATTATTATTGGACTTAAGTATAAGCTTTGGGCTAAGCTTTGATACTTAAGCCCAATGCAGGCCCAACTCTAATTTCTCCTCCTGGTCCCTGCTGTAACCCATATATATAAGTAATCTCAGCTGTTCTAACCCTAGTAAGACACGCCTAACACGTGAAGAGGGTAGAAAAATAGCAAATTGAGAAGATCTCAAAGATCGTCACCCACACGACGTCGAGATTGGACTTGAGAATACAGCAGAAGACCGGAAGGTTGTTTGCTGTTGTTTTTCATCAACTTGCACAATTTTTATAAAATCGTACAGAAGTTAGAATTCAACTTGTGATATACAAACAGAAATCCACGGAAGAGAGGATTGTTTTGGTATATAGATCACTCAATTCTGAAATCGGATGAAAGAGTTATGCCCAAAACAGTGAGGCTGCGCAGGCTGCCGGCGAGAATCCATCTTCTCCAACATACCCTGGTGAAAGGTAATACGTTTCTTGTTTTCATGCTTCCACTGACTGTTAGAAACGTATGGAACTCTAATGGTTCATGTTAACCAAATGATCGAATGCCAACAGTATTAAATTACGACTAATCTACATTTGATTATGAAAATTCATATAAAAAATAATTAAAGTTAATGCAATTTTTTGTACAAATCTAATGATACATTTAAGAGTAAAATATAATACATTTATATGATAAAACGTGTACATTGTCGAATTAAAATAAAAAATTCAGACGTAATTATCATCCTTTCAGAAAGATACATTTAAGAATAACATGTAATACATTTATATGATAAAACGTATACACTGTCGAATTAAAATGGGAACGTCCCACCCAATTCTCATCCCTTTTAGAAAGATACATTTAAGAGTAAAATGTAATACATTTATATGATAAAACCTATACATTTATACACTGTCGAAAAAAAATTCTCACCCAATTCTCATCATTTCAGAAATCACAATCCCGTCTCGAATTTGCCGGAAAGAAAAAAAGTGACTTTTACTTTGTTTCTTGGAATCGAGAAAGGAATTTTTCCACAATACCTCTAATCACATATCTATTTATTTAGTCACAAATCTATCTGATGAGAAATTCTTCTCATTCATTGAGTTTACAATGAAATCCTGACGTGAATCTGTAGAAGAGAGAACGGCGAATCAGATGGAAGAAGGTAAGAGGTGGTGCCGGTGACGTCGCGCGGTGGAGATAGAAGATCAAAATTCAACGTCGGAGCAGTGGAGAAAGAAGACCAAGCGGCGTTGGGCAGGTGGAGAGAGATCGAGATTCAGCGTCGTGGTGGAGAGAGAAGACGAGATTGGAAGAAAGAGGAAAGATGAGATTGAGAGACCAGATTTGGGGGAGGGACCGTATACTAGAGAGAGATAAATTGAACGATTGAATGACCCGTTAAACTGATTTGGAGTACAAGTATCCGAGTCATGGGTTAATTTGGACCCAATTGCACCTTAAAAACTATTGCACAATAGTATTTGCCTTATTTTTTATGTTCATGAATCATAATTTATTGGGATCCATTTTCTATATTTGTGTTTATTATGGGTAGTTGCACTAAATTTAATTACAAGTAAAATTATATTTATTTATTTATTAAATTAATGATTATTTAAATATAAATTTTTAGTTTAATTAGTGTCTTATGATATTTTTGGTGCTTTTAAAATTATTTTTTTCAACATTTCTACTACGTGTTATATATAAAATTTAGATTTCTATAAAATGTAAATAAATTATAAGAAAGTAATATTTAAAAAAAATTCAATGAACATAAAATTACTAAAATAATAATGCACCAATTACATTTTAAAAATAAATGGATAAAATCTTAAAATTAAAAAAAAAAGTTTACATAAATAAAAATTATATACATTACATTCTAAACTACTTAAAAATATAAAGCTCTCATCTAATGTTATATTATTGATAATATATTGAATGAATAATTATGCATTAATCATTCAATGCTAAAATTTACAATCTATCTATTATAATATAAGTTCATGGGAGCTAATCATATGGACACATTGAACAAATTATGATCACTATTATTATATTAATTATTTCATTTTATTATTACTTTTTATTATTTTTTTATGTCTCAAATTATTTAATCTTTGTAATAAAAAATTATTTTGTTTCGTTATTTAAATTTAAAATTATTTTATTTATTAATTATCATAATTTAGACTTATTTAATATTAATTTTTACATCAAATTTCTAAATTTCTACTGTTATAAATTTAGATCTACAGATTGCCTCTAAATATTAAATTTTGGGTTTAAATATAAATATATAAATTTCTACAGTTACTCTATTCAATGAAGCTCTCATCTAATGTTATAAATTTCTTATATTATTAATAATATATTGCATGAATGAATTTAATATCTGCATTCAATTCTAAAATCTACAATCTATCTATTATAATATCAATCAATGGGAGCTCATTTTAGATACACATTAAATGAATTATAATCATTATTATTATATTTATCATTAATTTTTATTATTTTTCATTTATATCTCAAATTATTTAATCTTTGTAGTAAAAATTATTTTGTTTCGATGTTTAAATTTTAAAAATATTTATTTATTTATTATCATAACTTAGACTTATTTAATATTAATTTTTACATCAAATTTTTATGAGATTTGTATTAGTATATTTGATCAAACTCATTTTGCAAATAATATTTATTATTATTTTATTCATTAAATTCAATTATATATGAAATTTTTGATTGATAATATTCATTTTTCAATAATGTTGTAGTTTTAGGAATTCTGGATAAGTATATATTACTAAAAAAAATATTGTTTTATCTCATCTATTATAATAGATCTAATACATACTAAGTCGACTTAAATGAAGATAAAGATCAAACATTCAAAGTGAATATTTAAGCAACTAAAACGATGATATTTGATAGTGTTAATAAACGAGTTTTAACTTCAATATGTAGGAAATAAATCCATTAAATCCTAATACCTTAAACACTATCATGATTAATGAGATCTAAACTTTAACACGGAAGCGTACCTTGATCTATTGAACCCTTTAGGCGGAATACGAACTCGGAGAAATAGATATTACGGCCTTCCTCAACTAAGTCTCTTTATTCCTTATGGGACCGTCGTAATCCCTTCCGATGGGGAGAAGAGAGAACTATGTGTGGCTTAGTGTATTGGGGACCATAACCTTGATAACCTTTATATACTATACAATTGGCCACCCATAATCACACAGTTATACAGTATTGGGTATCTACTTAATTGGCTCATATCATTATTATTATAGCCAATGGATTGGGTATCTACTTAATTGGCTCACATCATTATTATTATAGCAAATGGACTTTACACCTTAATTGGATCACTTAATTAAATTCATAAAATAATTATATAGCTAATATAATTGCATAATAATATATTGCCGATAATTAGATTATACAGGAAATTAAAAATTTCCTAACAATCTTCCACTTGGGCTGTATATTGTTCCCAAAGCAATTATATCAAGAGTCCTTAGTTGCGCAACTTTATGCTATTTCTCTTCAGGCTATATTTAACAATCTGGTCCATCTCATATACTAATAAGAAACTACCGCGGCATTCAGCACATTACAAATCATGGTTAAATCCCGACAATCATCAATATCAATATACTCAATGACATAGATCAAATATGGTGAGTAGCATGGAAATTACATGCAATATGATCAATATCATGTCTATTTCCAACTGGTCCAAATTTAATTAAGCGAGATCAATCCATAATGTGAAATATTACAAAATGAAAAATTACTTAAGTGAATTCACAATGAATTCAAAACCATCAACTTTATTCTACAGAAAATTGAATTATCCAAATGTGAAAACTTTAAAGAGTAATAAATATAAACTCCCACTAAACCAATATATTCTAAAACCATATAACACCCACATGAGTATCTAGCTCATAAAGTCCAAGGATATTAAATATATAGTTTGTGAATCCTCTTTTGGAGTCTATCACAATATGCTCTACTAAAATTTTATCCATACAAAACACTTTCTTTAACAACCAAGAATTCTATGTCAATAAGCTTAACTTATAAGAACTCTTTTTGCCAATACTTTATTGCGAACTAACTGTCACAATAAACTTTATGTGACAAAGCTTCGCAACTTTTATCTCATGTGTGAATGCCCCTTAGTGTGCTACTATTTCTATTGTCATGGTTAATGAGCTATAAGTGTTTGTTTGACACTTTTGCATGATATATAGCTCTCCTGACCAACAGAAGATATAGCCTGAAGTGGATCTTATACTATATTGACATCTAACAAACTCAGAATTAGAATTCTTTACGATCTCCTACAAATCTTATCTTTGATGTGCAAGCATGTTTTCTTTAGTTCTATGTAAATACTTTAATAAAGATTCACATAAAAGTTACTTAAATGTCTACTTAATATACCAACAGAAGTCAATTAGGTCTTCTAAGATTTCATAATACAACTTCCAACAACCAAAGTATATGGAATATTTTTACATTTCTTAAATCTTTAGTTTAACTTTAGGACACCTAATTGAGACTGCACTTGTCTCCCTTAGTTTAACTTTAATCTTCTCCCATGAATCACATAATCATCTACATTTGTTTCAAAACCAAACGAGATAATTATCTCATGATCATACATGTGATTCCTTTATGAGAAAGTTTACTTGAATGCATAGATGGATTTCCTTTTAGTTCTTTAAACAGTTGAGATTATTTCATCAATGTTACCATCAAGCAACTTTTGTTGGCATTCAATCTTTTGGTTAACGTGAACCATTAGATTTCCATACGTTTCTAATTCAGTGGAAGTAAGATATCAAAGAAACGTATTACCTTTCACCAGGGTATGTTAAAGAAGAAGGATTATCGCTGGCAGCCTGCGCAGCCTCACCGTTTTGGGCATAACTCCCTCGTCTAATCTTCGATTTAAGTGATCTACATGCCAAAATGATCCTCTCTTCCATGGCTTTCCGTCATTATATTACACATCGAATTATGACTTCTGTAAGATATTATAAAAATCGTGCAAGATGGCAGACAGAGCAGCAAACGACCTCTTGATCTTCTGTTGTATTCTCAAGTCCAATCTCGACGTCGTGTGGGCGACGATCTTCGAGATCTTCTCAATCTGCTGTTCCCTCACCCTGCTAACAGTGTTAGGAGTGAATAATCTCATAGATTAGGGTTTTCGGACAGCTGAGGTGACTTATATATGGGCTACAGCAGGGACCAGGAGGAGAAACTAGAGTTGGGCCTCCATTGGGCTTAAGTATCCAAGCTTAGCCCAAAGCTTATACTTAAGTCCAATAATAATAATATATACCACTAAAATATTGTTACTGCACTACCGTTCTAATCTTATAATTACGTTATAGGCTCCTTCTTTTTATGAGCCCGTTAGTCTCCCCATGTTTAAGATATACAATGCCCATTAATTAATTAAGTTACTGACAACTCTATTATTTAATATCTCATCCGAGAGTAGTACCACTCAATTACCTCATTATCATGCCAGAATAAATCCACCTGCAGGGTTTACATGATAATCCTTATGAGCTCCTCAAGGGGACATCATCAACCTATGACGGATACGGATTCCTTCAACAATCAACAGCACACCATAGAGACAGCACTATTTCCCAACTCACCGAGTTTGTTGATTTAATACATGTAAATCTCACCCATCGACAAATCAAAGAAATACATATTACCTTACGTGTCGAGGTTATTGTATAGGGATTAAGAGCACGAACATCTATAATAACTAAGATCAAGTTCTTCTATATAGACAGTACAAGTCGAACGATCTCAAGCGGTCCTACTCAATACACACAAAAGCATACTAATGTGATTCTATAGTCAAGACAAACTAATACCAAATCACACTACAACCATCCCGATAGAGAGTCCCCGTCTATCTCGGTTGTGAGCATCTGTTTATACTTTATAAGAAAACCGATAATATGATCTTCCGCGTGTTGTCGCACAACATATTATCTACAGTATAAAGTAAGTGGACTATTGCATCGGACTTATAAATAAATTATAAGACGTAATCATTTGATCATATGATTCTCATTTCAAATAAATTGTTATAACATTGTTCATACTAAAGCTAGACTTTTAGTATACAATCCAACATAATTTTCATGCTCACATTAAACTTTATTATCTTTCACAATTTAAATAATTTAGAATCATCTCGAGGATTCGAGCACAACATTAGTATCAAGTCTTTGAACAACAATACTAACTATAAGTGACACCCTCTACGTAATAGTCAAATACTGACAATAAAACTGTCAAGCAATAGCATTCCTTTGGGCCGACTTATTACTCACATGTTAAACCAAATAATTGTCACGTACTCACCACCACATGTGCTTGTGTATATCGGGCCAGATATTAATCTACCTTTGGGCCGATCAATACCCGCATGAAGATACTTTCATACAACATTATTAATTGGGGATCTATCACAAGATACCTTGTGCAGCATTAACCTCGTCTATGGACAAAAAATTAACTATAGGGTAATCTTGGTATAATAATCAAGTACTGATAATAAATTATGTCAAACAAAAGTCTATCTATGGACTGACTAATGCTTACATGAACAATTTAAATAATTATCACTTAGTTATTATCACATATGCTTATTATTCTTCCAAACTGTGCCTACCTGTGGGCCGAACACAGAACGCATAAATAATTCTACACTCATCTATGTAATTTCAATAAAGTCGTTCTACACACACAGAGGCTGCTATGGCAACATGATGCTTTGACTGACTAGATTGAAAAATTACTAGACCAATTAAACAAATATTTTTAAATATTTTTTTTTGTTTAATTGAACGACATTAAAAGTGTCACCCCAAATTTAAACTTAATGCTGAAGAAGGATGTGAGATGATTCATCCGTATAATGAAAGATTTCTTAATTAAATTGATTCCGAATATTAATTTAAGATAACATAAATTAGGTAAAATTTCTTTATTTAAGCTGATACAGGTAACAAATATCTTAACAATATTGAATATGTAAAATCAACTATCATGCCATAGTCCTGGAGAACATTATCATTATATAGTATAGACTGAATTAGGCATGCCGCAATATAGTGATAGATGGATCAACAACTACACATTCATGATACATTCCAATTGTCAAAACTACCACAGACTCATTAGTTACTCATTGCTAATAGAAATATCATATAACCAAATATGATACAAGTATCCAGACACGCCTATGTCGTCATCAATCAATCTAAATATTTCATAGGCCAAAATGGTGAGCAAACTTATTTAAATCATTATTGGATTTGCAAAATTAATATAAAGACACTAATGTCTACATGTACATATATGCCAATTCAATTCAATAGCCCAAGGCACATACATACAAAATTAGTTATTGTATACAAATCCCAATTAATATGGCACGTAATTGATTATTATAATCACTACACAAAATTGATTGAGTGCATAATTTGCAGATGCCACAATATTAATACCTTACTATTATTAACTCATGTTTCTCTACTGCACCAATATGATTCCTTGATTCAATCATGCCAAAAAATCACTTTGATAATTAAATAATGATTTCTATTATCATAACACATATGCTGTCCTCGGTTAATTGACAATAATTATCCAAATTAATACCTCTAATTATAGAACAATAGAAACCATTTTAATAATAGTAGCAACCCACTATTTAACATTATACAAAAGTAATTGTTCCAAAATTTAATTCTTGTCAATTACTATGATTTTTCTTAGAGGCATAAATCAATAAGAAAATGAGAGGCATAAAATCAATAAGAAAATATTCATTGAATGTGTCTTAATAGTCACAAGTCATTCGAATATATATATATATATATATATATATATATATATATATATATATATATATATATATATATATCTTAATGTATTCCAATGAATACCACCTTCCCAAATCAGAATCACAATACATAAGCATCCTTTTAATGCCAATTAGTATTAAATTATACATTGCCACCACAATTCAATTTAATAAAGAAACAGCAATGACCATATGTGGATAACTACACGTAATCACCACAATATAAATTGCAGTCAACATATTTTTTATGAACCCATTACTTACAAACCCACCATTAACAACATAAAATTGAAATTAATACAATTAATAGAATTGCGCAGCCAACACACGAAAATTGAATTTCAACGACATACATAATTTTGTGTCAATAGTCACAAGAATGAATAATAACAATGGTTATTAAAACTGGATCAAACAAACCATAATTTAAATTAATATATAATCCAAATGAATTATGAATACAAAAAGTTTATCATTTCTTAAATGAGAATACTTTGAATCATCGCAACGAGACAGAATTGCACAATTATCCAAAAGCTCACATAATGAGTAATGAATTGACAGCACATAATCGCAACCATCATGACTACCATTTGCAATCAATTTAAAATCCTCAAATATCACCATAGAATGATATGTGAAACAATAGCATATGTGTTCAAAATATGCTATACAGTATAGCATCAATTAAAATTGGCGATCACGGAAAATTGCTAAATAATTCCTCAATCTAAAATCCTTATCTTGCATAATGATTCAAACACATATTTGGATCTAAACATTATTCTTTCGAATATCAGAGAATCACAAATAGGGTGGCTCTGATACCACTTGTAGGAAATAAACCCATTAAATCCTAATACCTTAAATCCTATCATGATTAATGAGATCTAAACTTTAACACGAAAGCGTACATTGATCCATTAAGCCCTCTAGGTGGAATACGAACTCGGAGAAATGTGTATTACGGCCTTCCTCAACTACGTCACTTTATTTCTTATGGGACCGTCGTAATCCCTTCCGATGGGGAGAAGAGAGAAATATGTGCGGCTTAGTGTATTGGGGACCATAACTTTGAGAACCTTTATATATTATACAATTAGGTCACCCATAATCACACAGTTACACAGTATTGGATATCCACTCAATTGATCCATATCATTATTATTATAATCAATGGACTTTATACCTTAATTGGATCACTAAATTAAGTCTACAAAATAATTAAATAGCTAATATAATTTCATAATAATATATTGCTCACAATTAGATTATATAGAAAATTAAAAATTTCCTAACACAATAGAGATAAAGAACTTCAATGAAAAGTAAACAATGTTTATCAATTATATGAGTGTATTTTAAAAAATATATATATAAATTAAGAGTTTTTTTCTCATGATAATAAGTATGTAATTTCAAGAATTAGATTTTATTGTTTAATTCATTTTTATATTGATGTTATTTTCAATATTTAACTATCTTACCTTTTTTATATAGTTATTGCTTATTATTTTAGTAATGTAATTATTTAGTAATTGATGTTGATTTGGAGATATTGTTCTTTATAATTAATTATTATTAAAGAGATTATGAATTACTTATAAGATTAAATTATAGACATACAAATAAATAGATTCTTTACTAAAAATTGACGTGGTGTACTCGCACTTTGAAATATCTCATACTATTAATGAGACTTCTACTTTCCATATAAAATCGGGATGTGATTGATAATTTTTTTAGACACTTGATCAAAATTTAAAGGACGTCATACGTCGAATTCATATTGAATTTGGAGATTATTTTTGTGTTAAAAATATTTTTTGAGAAAAGATTTAATTATGACCACTTTGATTAATTTATTTATAGAAATGATATTATTTTTGGAATTATTATCTTTTTTGAGTTAAAAATAATTATTTTGAGAAAAGATTTAATTATGACTACTTTGATTAATTTGTTTATAGAAATGATTTTATTTTTGGAATTATTAACTTATTATATTTATGGAAAGATTTTCATATTTTGAAAGTCATAAAGAATATGAGTATATTGTAAGATAATTCAATTAAAGCAGATTTAATTGGATTTTAGGAAATTTTTTGATGAAGGTGTTGTTAAAATAAAAAAAGGTTATAATTATAGATATTGGTAATAAAATTAGAATTATCATTAGAATAATTCATTTGAATATGAATTTGATTATAGAGAAATTGGATATTTTGAAAAGAAAATCATTATAATACATTAGGAATGATTACTATTAGGTATACAAAAAAAATCCTTAATTATTATGAGATACAAATATACAAAATTATTACTACTAACTACAAAAATATATAGTGTTATTCCAATATTACCTCTACAATGTGCTGCACATAAATGTTGTGTGTAGCAAAAGTTCGTGTGCAGTAAAAAAAGTGTGCAGTAAAAAAAATGTGTGTGGTAAAAAAAATGTGTGTGCAGCAAAAAAGTGTGGTGGTCCAGCAGAGCTCCCGCGGCGGCGGTCCGACAACTTTTCGGCTATCGGCCGGCGGAGCTCCGGCAGCGGCGGCGGTCGGCCTCGCGGTCCGGCAGCGGAGGCGTTGGCGGTCCGGTGGTGGGTGAGGGTTTAGGTTTATATTTGATATTTTATTTTAATATTTTGTATGTGAGAGTAATTATTTTAAATCAATGTATCTCATAGTAATTAGGGGTACAAAGTGTGTACCTATGACTAATTTTTCCAATACATTATTTGACTAAATAAAAAATAGTAGAGTTAAATTGTAACTATATTTTGTTATTAGTCCCATATAAATATGGAGAATATTTGAGTTTTTATAGTATTTGTATGTTTAGGAGAAAGTCCAATACAAATTAAAAACTCAATTATTAGATTATTTATAATATAATTAGAGGTTTTGAACTTTTGAATCCTTAGTGAAAGTTATACATCAGTGTTTCAATAATATTTCTCAAAAGATATATTAGAGATCAGCATTATTTACAAGATTTAAAATGAGAAACTTATTACATATGTAATGGATACATACATAATCTTTATTATATTTAAATAAAAAATCATTATAAACATGTATTTTTACTTTTAAGATACTCACATGATCAATTTTATAAATACATATAACATTTTATATTTTAATAATTATATTAATAAATTATCTCATTAAAAAAAATTATCTCATGCATCGCACAGATTCTATACCAGTATATATATTTATTGAGACACTCTCTTGTGAGACGGATATTTTGTGAGACAGATGTGAGACAGGGCGACCAATTACTAAAGTATGCTTATAATATAGGTAAGATATGCTTATTTGTAATTAAAGTATGTCAATAATGAATCATATTATAACACCCTAAAATCATAATTTATGTAACGCCCCAGGTTACACTATGGGGTTGAGACGCTACTAGATACACAATTTAAATTATAATAATAAAGGGGTCAAGAATGCACAGTGGAAATAATATAAAATCCCCAAAGCGATAACGTAATAAAGTAAGAGTTGCATAAAAATTATTTTACATATTAGCATCTACTCACCTGAGTAGAGTAATATATCAAAAATAAGTACGGTCAGATGATATATTTGAAATAAAGTTCTAATAAAATACCAAAATATAAGATATAATATAAAGTCTTCTGAGGGCTTGAGACATCTGCATGGGCCTCTTCCTCTTCTAAACCTTGTTCTGAAAATCAATATGGGGTGAGCATTTAAAATATACTCAGTGGGTTAACTTAAATGATTGCACAGTTAAAAATAAATATGCATGAGAAATATACCATAAAATATAACATATGCCAATTTAATAAAATAATTTTGCACATTGTCGTTTGATCACTAAATTAAAATATTTTAAACCGAACTGTCATCCAATAACTTATGTTAGTTGGTATATGTACATCGAATCGTCATTCTATACGAGTATTAGTAGATTTAAAATATTTTTAGTACCAAACCGTCGTCCAATTTGGTATATGCACCAAGTCGTCACCCCGCACAAGTATTAATAAGAAATTATTTATCATCGAACTAAAAGCACATAGACACATAACTTGAAATATAAGTAACACATATCACATTTTAACATAGCAATCATGTCACATAATGTTGCACTCGATGAAGTGTGAAAGTAACCCCACCTTAAACTTTACAGGAAATAGTACGTTTGGCTAGACTTCCTCTTCAGTATCAGGTATGCCTGCAAGGGTATACTAAACTGAGTTCTACTATAATAATAATTTCTATTACTTAAACTAAATTTCTAATATTATATAATTAAAATAAACTAATTATTAACTTAAAAAATATAAATAGGGGTCACTTATTATAGGGTACACAAAATAATGCATAATTGCTATAAACTACATGAATTAAATTACTAATACTAACTACACAATTATAATTTTGATTCTAAAAATACCCTTAACAATAATAAAATATTTCCAATTTCACAAATTGGAAACGGGTCTATGGTTTCCAAATCCCAAAAATCATAGATCCCCTTCTAAATTTCTCACCAAATCCCTTCCAAATATCCTCCTGATTTCTCTCCAAACCGTGCAATTTGAATCTGATTTCGTTCTAGATTTCTATAATCCATTCCAAATTTGTGCTCTAATTCAATCGAGCAAATCTCCTTTCGATTTCTTCTAGATTTCTCCAAACCGTGCAATCTTAGATTTCGTTCCAGATTTTTACAAAACCCATACACATTACAGTCGCATGTGTATATTTTATCGCAAGGTTAAGTGCAATAGTCGTTCGTAACAATTTCTGAAAGTATTTTCGAAAGGGGTTTATTCTCGTCGAAGTTGAAGAAAGGTAAGCCATATTCTTACAATTGTGCATTCCCAATTTCTATTCTATGCGTGAATTTGTGCTCTCCTAATTATGTTGCATACTATTCTAAGTCTTTAAATTCTCACCAATGTTTGAAATTTTAATTGTGAATCTCGTAATTCTATTTTATTATTTGCTATTCTGATATGGACGTTTACTGATTCGATTGCATCTCCTAATCAGGTTGTAATCGGTAGTCAAAATTCAAAGTGTGCTTTTCTAATTTCTGTTCCCCGAGATTAGGATTTATTAGGGTTTTGGACTGATTCGATTGCATCAGAGGTATCACTTTGTTAAATTTTTTCTTATTCAATTTTGTATTCTATTTGAAAACGGTCTTGTATATGAAAAAACAGGGATCAATACTTGTATTCTATTTTATTATTCTGCATTAGAGAGCATCAGTGCAATGCTGAGATAAATGCACGAACGGTGTGTGTTGCGATTAAATGTAGCTTGAAATGAATGATTAGGGGTTCGATTAGTCAAGTTTGTTTGTTTGTTTCATGATGTATATATGGTCAATATGTTATGATATGGATACTTGCAAACAAAAATGTTTAAACCTCACAAAGTCTCATTGAGTAATCCCTATCTGTTTGTTTCATACTTGGAAGTTATGCATATGCATACATTCTGTGCATCCCTATAATTTTGTTTCGTGCTTGGAAATTATGCATATGTAGTTAGCACTAGTATATATATATCCTTTATTCTATCAGTTTGTTTCATACTTGGAAGTTATGCACATGTAGTTAAGGAGGGCCTGGCATGTTTTGTAATATAATCATAGATATTATGTATAAAATATATCCGTGGACATTTAGGCTTACATGATAAGTCAGCTTGCACTAAATTGTAGTGTTTGTAAGCCTTATAACCTAGTCTTGTACTTTCTTGTGCAATTTTCTCATATTTTTCATAATTTTTTCAACTACTCTAAAATCTATATTCATGGTGATTAAATGTGAGATATCTTGGTTTGTTCTTCTATGTAAAGGCACAAATGAGGCAGAGTTTTAATACTAATAAAAAACAGAGGGCAAAATCAGCTACAAACATTGTAGCAGTAACCTCACCAAAGTCTAAAGCTAAAGGTTGTTTGTAAACAATCATCTATATTTAATTTTATACTATTGTGTATATAAGCCTGATTTTTTAAATACTATTTACATATAAACAGGGAAGAAATCTATATTATCAGAAGATTCTGATTTTGAAGAATTTGGTACATCAATGATAAGTCGGTGTAAAGATGATTCGCTAAAAAGTGGGATTCCTCGCCCAATTAATTACTTTGGTGAGTTTATTATGAAATTTAATGTTATATTTTAGTACTATAATAACAGAGTATATTTGGAGTTAAATTATATTTTCTAGCTATTTTATTTTTTAGCATATTCATAGAGAGTGATGTGAATATCCCTTTTGATGGGTGAGAGAAAAACTTGATACCCCTTTTGATGTATGAGTGGATGGTGCTTGTTTTTCTCATATATCTGTGATACCCTCTCTTTGCCATACCCTTTTGCTATCTTATTCAGTGTATTTTTTTATCTACAACACTGTCACCCCCTCAATAATATATAAAATAACCTAGATACAGATGTCTGTAGATGCATCTAACTTAGAATTTCAACTTGTTTTATTTTTGGCGGTGGAGGATTCTTTTATTCTTTCAATACCATGAATCATATTGTCTTGGGTTGTATGGATTCCTGTTGGTACTGTTTGTCTACATTTTCCTTCTTGATATTTTTTTAACATTTAGGTTTTGTGATTTTATGATCTATGGTTTTGTTGGGTTATTTTAGACTGAATTTTGGTCAAGTCTTTTCCTTTGCAAATAAGTAAATATGGTCTTTTGTGTTACCAGTTCTGATTTTTACAAGTTATGTTTCAGTTTTAGTGCAAAATTGATTAAATTGCGCAAAAATTATTTTTGCACAATTATTTTGCACATTTCTTAACCTAGATCCTCTCTTACACGTATTCCAAGCTAACGTAGAAAATTGTGCAAAATTGATTAAATTGTGCAAGATTGATTTTTGCACATTTCTTAACCTAAGTCCTCTTTTACATGTACTCCAACTCCACATAGGAAATTGTGCGAAATTGATTAAATTGTGCAAAAATTATTTTGCACTATTGTTTTGCACATTTTTTAACTTAAGTCCTATTTTACACGTATTACGAGTCCACGTAGGAAATTGTGTAAAATTGATTAAATTGTGCAAGATTGATTTTCTCACATTTCTTAACCTAAGTCCTCTTTTACACGTACTCCAACTCAACATAGGAAATTGTGCAAAATTAATTAAATTGTGCAAAAAATGTTTTTGCACAATTATTTACACATTTTTAACCTAAGTCCTCTTTTACACATTCCGAGTCCACAAAGAAAATTGTGCAAACTTGATTTTTGCACATTTCTTATCCTAGGTTCTCTTTTACACATATTTGGACTCCACATAGGAAATTGTGCAAATTTCATTTTTGCACGATCTTTTTGCAAATTTCTACCAAAAATTACGAACAAATTAAATTATGAAAAAAATTGAGATTTGCCCCAATTTTATGTTCAAGCACATGCTTTCTCCAGATTTTCTTTTATGAAAATTATTTTATATCTGTGCTTATTAATATATCTGATTGAAATAGGTACTGTGAAAGCGAGTTCAAAAGAAAGCATTTTTAGAAGTAATTTAGGAGGGGCTACAAAATGCATAAATTCATTAAGCTACATCAAAATAGATTTTAGAGGAGATATGCAGGACACTGTTTTGGGTTTTATTTTATTCCATTAGAAAAACAACAATTGATTATTCAAAGAAATATCTAAGAAAGTGGGAGTGTGATGTTGAAAAAATATTGCAAAGGTACGATAAAAAATCAGGTTTGTTTGTTATTGGTGGAAAGCAGTTATTCTTATCTAAGGTGGACGTTCAGTTTGTGTTTGGGATTGGTGGTGGCTAAAATGTAGTTCCACTAAAAGGATATGATTGCACTTTACCTCCTTGGGTGATTAGATGCTTCAGAGGGAAAGATCAAAAAGGTGTGCTGTACCCATCTGTAATAATGGATAAGATGATAGAAGTGGTGGCTAGAGATGACAACCATAGGAGCAAAGATAAGGCAAGACTAATCATATGTTACCTCCTCTCAACCCTACTATTTCCTTGCAAGAATGGGTCGATGTCGTGGCATCTCACAGTTACCATGGAGGACATAAGTGCGCTTTGTAGCTATGATTGGTGCAATTATATCATTGAAATGCTGAAAAGTCATATAAGGGCCACCAAGAACTTAAAAATAGAAGGTTGTGCCATGCTACTGCAGGTATGTATTTTTTTTGAATTATTGTAATATTGAAATATAGCACTTAGCATCTTATTTCTTTGATAAATGCTTTGATTTGTACTTTTCTAGTTTTGGATTTGTGAGCACACGAATTTGATTGGTCCTCGTGAAGGCTTTCTATTCCCACGGCTGTTAAAGTGGAACTTGAACGAGCTACATAATGCAATGCTTTAGCATGAAAAATTAGATAAGATAGAGGTAAGTGAGCTCTATATAAGAATGCAAAATTCAATGGGTTGATCATTGTGTTACAGTATACTTTTATGATTTTTTTATTCTATCTTTATATTCAATTCATAACAGGTAAGTGAAGTTAGGTTGAGTCCAACTTTTGAAGAGGAAGAAATCATTAAAAAATACGAGGGTATCGTTCATGAGAACTCAGGTTACAAAAAGGGAGAAAGTTCAGAATTCAAATCTGCAGAAGGAATGAAATTGACGCTAGCGATTTAATTAAAAATCCTTGAAGCACAAATCAAACTCTCCTACGGTTCAAGAAGTTGTGATGGACATGCCATCATTCAGTATAGGTATATCCCAAGAGGAAAATCCAGCGAAAAGGGTATAATTTAAATTGGTTTATAGTTAACTTATTGTCTAAAAATCAAATCTTACGCATTCTTTTTTTTAACATGTGATTAAATATTTCAATTTTTTGTTTTTTTGTAGATGAAGGTAACAACCACAGTTGAAGATACTCCTACACGATTATCAGGGATGGAGTCATGTGTCCAACAAGAAAGTTATCTAGCCGAGGAAGATATTGCAAAAATTTTTATGATGAAAGATGTAGAAATTTCGAGGCTGAACGAGGAGAATGAAAATCTTCTAAAGTAGTTGAAAGCTAAAGTGGAGGAGTCAATTACACAAATTTGTGAAAACCAGAAAATATTAACTACATCACTGCAGTGGAGAATCTCCACAAAGCTCAGAAACATAATGAAGAATTGGTGGTTGAGAATGAGAAGTTAAAGCCTGAGGTGCGCAAGCAAATTGGTGTGTAGAGTGAAACATAGGACGACAAAAGGCGTAGAACCCAGAAGGAAATGTCACCAGAGATGGATAAGATAGACATAACTGAGATTATTGAGGGGTGTGATGAAGTATCCCCCCTCCATCACCAACAAAATCGTGGCACCTTCAAGTTAAAAGAAAATTTATTGGCTATGACAAGGACCAGAGGTGTAGTATTGAAAACCATTAAAGAACGTTGGGAAGAGGGAGTTAAAAGGTAAGATAAAGCTATAAACAATGGTTGAATTAGCAATATTGAATATGAATTTTCTTCTTCTTTTTTTTTCAGGATGTGTTGTTAGATGAATGAGAAGTTGGGTGATGTTACTATCG
This sequence comes from Pogostemon cablin, assembly GCA_023678885.1. NCBI lineage: Eukaryota > Viridiplantae > Streptophyta > Magnoliopsida > Lamiales > Lamiaceae > Pogostemon > Pogostemon cablin. Next base: position 14,833,067 of record CM042994.1, on the reverse strand, counting down.
ATAATATCGTTGATATGTTAGAAGGCAAAAGGATTTCAGACAATGTAAGATTTAAAAAAAGAATGTAATTTTGTCTTCTGATTTGCACAATGATGAAACTATTGTTGTTGTGCTTTGTAGGAGATTGATGGTTGGGCTCAATTAACTCATCTAAAATATAAACGTGTTAGATGCAAAAATTTACCCTACGTATTTTCTTCATGCTATTTGGTAAGAGTTGGACTATTGCATATCATTTACTAAATTTTGCAAGTGAATTACTTTATGTTTTGCAAGTAATCAATTTAATAGTATTTATTTTAAAATTTGCAGGAACTTATTAAGTGTAATCAAAATAGTAAAAGCAAAACACTAGGTGGCTTTGTTGACGCACATATAGATGAAGCAATCAAAAGAGATGCCTTGGTTTCCTTGTTTTAAGCACATTTGACCACTGGACAATCATTAAGCTTGACTTGAGCAAATGCATTTGGCAGTTTTTCAATTCTATGAAACCAAGAAGAGCAAATTCAGATAATAACTTGAAGAACTCCAAGATTTTGGTTAGAGCAGCATTTTATTAGAATATGTGTTGCTATATTAGATTATTCCCTCGGTTGATAAAGTTCATATTGGTGTTTTGATTGTTGTGATTAAGAAGGTTGAATATGTTGAGAATTTTTTGTTCAGCAGTTGATATCGAGTAAGCAGAGACACCCGTTCAGTAAATCTGCAATGAACAGAGTTGTAGTGGAGGATTGCATTCAACAATCAGATGCCTCTTTGGATTCTGGGGTGATAGTATGCATGCTTATTGAAAGCTTTTTGAAAAGTGAAGATGTGAAAATGGGGATACTTTCTAAAGAAGATGCTGCAGAATATCGAGCGAAGATGGTTGATCACTTTGTTGAACCTGAAGAAAATAGGGTCTTTTAGTTCGCTTGTAAACGTCTATGATAAGTTTTTTGGCACACACTTTCATATGTTGATTTTGTTGTGAAATTGCTTTATGGTTATGTTGGATTCTTGTTGTGCAAACTAGGTTACCTGCTCCTATTTGTTGTGTTGGCAGATGTGAAATTTTAGAGTTTTTGTGTTGGCAGATGATTGGTGAATGAAATGTAGTGAATTTTTTATTACTATTTTTTTGTGTTGGCAAGTATGAAATTTTAGTGTTTTTGTGTTGGCAGATGATTGGCATATCATGATATTTTCTGGATAATTTGCAGTAGCCTTCCATTTCCAATAAATGTTGATAAAATTAATTTGGTCTAAAAATTCATTATTCAATCACCACGTTCACAATAATGAGTTACATGGACAACAAAGAAGTATGAAAGCATTTACATAACATATATCATTCAGCTTACAAAAGGACATCCATATAACGTACTAATTATAAATTGGCAACAAAAAGAGCAACTAGATAGGTTCTACAAATTGCATAAAACATTCATTCTCCCTTGATTTGGATATCATACCTATCTATAATACAGATGATTTTCTTAAAGGATAGAATCCGATTAATCATCATTCAGATTTCATACATTCTATATTAAAAATATTTCTCCCTCCTTGGTTTTCACCACCTTTGAACATATCCAACGTTGTGAATTAAAGAATAACCAAACAATTCAACAATGAGCACAACAAACCCAATCACAATAGCTCAAAATAAACATTAGGTCATAAATTCAATAGCAACAAATTAATCCCCAAATAAAATCACACACAACACTAAATCAAATCAACAATTGAAAGAACCAGAAATCAAACAACCTTGCAATGAAGGAGCATAAGGGAAAGCAGATACAGGAATATACTAACAGACACATCATGCCCACATAATAAAAGCTATAAGACATATCAAGACAACCCTATCTACCATCATCCTGCCTTGCCACCTCATCAACATCTACTACATACTTCTTATCCTCCATCATGCTATAATTACAATCCATCATATAATTATCCACAAAATTAACATGCTCATTTTGCAGACTTATTCTAAATATGCTACTCATGATCTAATGAGTACAATGCATCACCACCCCACAGGCTGTTATCCATAGCCTCACCATTCCACAGAAAAAATTCAGACATAACTAGATCCACCTCCTCCGACCACATTTCACTCCATCTACATCTAATCACCTACGAGCATATTTATACTCCTAAATTCAGTGACATCATACAAATATTCAAGAAAAAATAAGTAATATATCAGATGAACACTTTAAAAGAAGCACAAATATTATTGAATAAAAAGAGATTAGAATGCACATGTTCTGAAAATGCATCAACTATAAAAGGCATCATGAAAATGAGTAGCAACTTTAAAACATAGCATATTTTAGTGTTCACTATACTCAATAAAGTGCAAGCTTGCTAAATTTAAAAGCACAATATTCATGAAAAATGAACCTAAACCAAATGAGAGTTCAAAAATAAAATGCAATAAAATGAGCAGGTTGTATTCCTTGATTAAATCAACTGACACACTTGATGGATTGAACTTAGCAACATCAACCCACTTTTGGTAGAAAGTATTTGCACATTTTTCCTGCATAAAAAGCAAACATCAATATATGAATATGGAATATCTTTTCTTAAACACCAAAATAAAGCTAGCTCAATCCAACAATACCATAACAGCATATAAGTATTATCAACTAATTATCTTACATTTTGGACAGCATTCTGTCATATAATAGCCTATTTTGGACAACATTTATTGATTATTTATTTAAACTAAACACCAGGAATTATTTACTATAATCTATAACCTATTCCCATTTCACATGATCCACTATTTATTTACTATTAGTCCATGGATCAATTCCAGCAAATAATTAGCAATAAAACCAATAAACCTACTGTTAAATGAGTACAAACTGAAGTGCTCATACGTGAAACGTAGATGCTGCACAAATTAGAGGGCAAAGAGGAACAAATCACCTCAAGTAATCATATTAATCGACGCAAAAACTAGCAATTGAATTTCAGAGCACAATATTTCAATCAATTGCTACACAGGAAAAGAGAGTAACCTGCTGCAACCATGGAAGATTACTAGATCATCAATGGAAATCAGAGCAAAGAAAATGAATACGCGTAACTTGCTAGCAAAGCATCTTCAACTTACTTTTCTCCTCTTACAAAACTCCCCATAGGATGGAATTCTACTCTTCTTGAGATGACCAGGTGGTCATTTCAATAATGGTGGATGAATAGAATTATCAATGATTGGTTTGACTTCAAGGCGATACGTTTCGGGAATTGGATGTATGTTATGCATGTAAGACTCCCGATATTTTGTAACAAAAAAATAATGACTGATGTAGTTAAAATAAGATCCGTTGCTCGCACGAATCACAGCTACAACATGTGGACAAAGGAAACCAAAAATTTGCCACAGTTCGCAGGAACATGCTTTACATTTTAAGTCAACACGAACTGAAGGTTAAGATGCTACCTCTTAGTCCCCAGCAGTGCATAAAAGAATATTCCAAGAGCGACCAAAGAATATCAAATCTTGCCATACTACCTCTTTTATGGGGTACAATCCTCCAGTCCATTTTGAACTTTCGATCCTCCTTTCAATAAACCATGAATTGATACATATTTCTTTGATCAAGTTGTTGGCGTTTGGATCTTTTGGTTAACGTGAACCATTAGGGTTCAATGCAATTCTACAGCAGCAGAAGCATAAGAGTAGAATCGTATTACCTTTCACCAAGGTTGATATACAAGTTGAACAGCAAGAACAAACGACCTTCCAATCTTCTGTTGTATTCCTAAGCCATGTCTTGACGTTGCGTGGGCAACGATCTACAAGACGAACTCAATCTGCATTTCTCTCTTTCTCATAATTTATGTGTGTGAATTAAGTTACTGAACTGCTGAGATTGGCTATTTTTAGGCTACAACAGGAACTAGGAGGAGAAATCAGGAGTCGGGCCTCCCATTAGGCTTAAGCATCCAAGTTTAACCCGAAACTTATAATTAAGTCCAATAATAATAAATTAGTCCACTAAAGAAATATTATTGCACTGCCACCCTAATCCCAAATTACGTTATGAGCTCCTTCTTATTATGAACCCGTCAATCTCCCCATGTTTAAGAATCAATGCCCATTAATTAATTAAGTTACTGACAACTGCATTAATTAATATATTTACAGAGAGTAGTACCACTCAACCTTATTATCATGCCGGAATAAATCCACTTGCAGGGTTTACATGATAATTATTATGAGCTCCTCAAGGGGACATCATCAACCAATTCCATTAGGACACAGATTCTTTCTACAATTAACAACACACCATAGAGACAGCACCATCTCCCAACTCACCGAGCTTATTGATTTAATATTCAAATCTCAGCCATTGAAGAATCAGAGAAATAAATACTGGCTTATCTATCGAGGTTATTATATAGGGATTAAGAGTACGAACATCCATAATAACAGAGATCAAGTTCTATTATATAATCAGTATAAACCGAACGATCTCAAGGTGGTCCTATTCAATACACACAAAGTGCATTAGTGTAATTTTATAGTCAAGACAGACTAATGTCAAATCACACTACAACCATACCAATAGATAGTCCCCATCTATCTCGATTGTGAATATCTATTTATACTATATAAGGAGCCTATAATATGATCTTCCGTGTGACGCCGCACACCACATTATCTACAATATAAAGTAAGTGGACTTCTGCAACATCATTATTGCAAAAGTTTAATAATGTGATTCTCATTTCAAATATTGTCAAAATATTGTTCATACAAAAGCTAGACTTTTAGTATACAATCCAACAATCTCCCACTTATACTAAAAGACTATGTTGTCATATTCCCTGCCATACATCTGATCACCACTCCCACTACATGACCATTAAAAGCTTTCGCCTTAAGGTCCTTGTAAAAGGATTTACTAGGTTATCATCTGATGTAATCTAGGCGATAATATCCTTCCCCCATTATACGATTTCTCGTATCAGGTAGTACTGGCTCAATGTGTTTAAGTGCCTTATGGGCTCGTGATTCCTTCAAGTTTGCAACTGCACCATTATTATCACAATAAATTGTGATAACCTTGGGCAAACTCAGAATCACATCTAAGTCTATTACAACGTTTCTAGAGCCATACAGATACTTTGACTGCCGTAAGACACCAATTTATCATATTTCCATGGTGGAGTACGAAATATATTTCAATATAATCACTCCTCTATATTATGGATCTACTTGCCAATTTAAACATATAACCTTGAGGTAGATTTACTGCCGTTCCCATGATTTTAAAATTTGAATCTATGTAACTGTCAAGAAGTAATGAATCTGTTCGGTAAGCTTATATATAATTTCTAGTCCTTCTCAGGCACTTCAAATATGTCTTACCACAATTCAATATTCTTATTACGGGTTACCTTGATACCCATGACTATACCATTGGCAAAACAAATATCCAATCTCGTGCATAACATTCCATAGATTAAGCTTCCTTATTGCCAAAGCAAAGGGAACCACCTTTATCTATTTTATTTTCTTTTGTGTCTTAAGACACAAATCCTTAGATAAAGTCACATGCTAAAATGAGTAAGGATTGTGTTTATTTATGAAGCTTGAGACAAGCACAACATCCTATCTTGTGATTACCATGATCACAAGGATTATTTTGCTTCTCTTAAGTCCTTCATTAAATACTCCTTTATTAACCATACACATATGCCCGACAATACTCTTTCATTATCTCCAATGAGCAAGATATTATATACATACTTACAAGAAATACCACCACGTTTCCATTACTCTTTTCAATACACAAGAACATCTGAGCATAGATTAAATCCATATGACTGGATTTCCTAATCAAAATGGATGTTCCATGATCTTGAAGATTGCTTTAGTCCATGGATGGACACTTTTAAGCTCACACTCAAAATGCTCTTATTCCTTTGCAATGAATCACTCTGGTTACTTCACTTAGATGTTTTCTTCAAAACTTCCAATCAGGAAAGTTGTCTTGAAATCTATTTGCTATACCTCATATTTGATATGAGTAGTAACAAACAAAAGAATCCGGATCGACTTAGGCTTCTAAGGTTTTCACCTTACCGTATGATCATCTTTTATTTTGTATGACCACTTCCAACGGCTTTTACACCATTTAGTGGTCCTACAAGCTCCCAGATTTGATTTAGAATCCATAGATTTTATTTCAAAATTTATTGCAACTTACTAAGATTCCACATTTCGATCTTGTAGTGCTTCGTCGTTATACCATGAGACGATTTCATGTTTACTAGGGACCAAGTCTCAAGACTCTCCGAAAACATAAATCTTTTCGGTTGTAGAACAACCCTCCCACTATGACAAAGCACTACAAGTAATTATGTATGAGATTTGACACGTGATGCAGTTTTACTTGTGGTATATCCTCTTGTACAATTGATACTAAAATTTGTGCTTCCCTTCTCACATCATTTAGAACATTTTATTTATAGGTTTGTGATTTATTACATAATCCTTCTCCAAAAATCTAGTGTTCGTGTTAACAATCACTTTCTGATCTTTTTGGACTATTAAATAAACCACCCTTCTTTTTTCTAGGATATCTCACAAACATCAATTCGACATGTTGTTTCTAGGGTTTACCCATAAAATGAATTTAGTAATTTCAAATAATCCATCATCTATCTAACTATTATCATAAGAGTCTTATTCCTTCTTTCCGCCACATCATTCAGTAGGGGTTTGTCCGGTGTAATCAACTTGGGATTCAATCTCAACCTCTGATAATTAGCTCCTAATTATCCTAAGAGATACTCGCCACCACGATTAAATCGTAATGACTTGATATATTTTCCATGACGCTTCAACGCATCAGTCATGCACTTCTTGATTGAATCATAGTACTCAGACTTGCAGGACATCAAATAAATATATCTTGTTTCTAGAATAATTGTCAAACAAAGTGACGAATATTCATAAACACCTCTTGTCGGGATATTCTTAGGATCGCATAAATTAGAATGAACCAATTCCAACATATCTTTACATGACTCTATACCCCTTTGCCTTGTATAGGCAATTTATCATATTCACTTCCAAGTAAGACTCACAAGTTCGATAGTTTCCACTTCCAATAAACCTTACAGTCTACCGGCTATCAAATTTTGAATCGTACTTAAGTAAAATGACCTAGTCTTAGATGCCAAATATTACTACAAATCTGTGAATAGATAACAGTGTATAGATATCGGTTATTTGTAAAACTGATATCTATAAGTTCAACAACCGATATCTATTCTACAACCGATATCTATAATGTTAACAATATCATAATAGATATCGATTATTGCTTGTTGTTATCTTTTAATGATGTCTATACATATTATATTATAGATATCAATTATAATAATCGATATCTTTCCATTGATATTAATTCATTTTATATTATATATTTAAATTTTTAATAATTTAATTGAAAAAAAATTAAAAAAATGAATAACATTTTCTATAGCCAACAAAATTGTTTGGAAACAACTAAAAGACGTGTTGATCTTCTAGAATAATGTTCTTCAACTCATAAAACCCCCAAAATCCATAGTCCCTAATTTCTTCCTCTCTCTCTCGCGTATGTTCTTCAGCCATGAATTCCCAATCTCCATGAACCCTAATTTCTTCATCTCTCGCGTCACCAAGGAATTCGCTCCGACCGCACCCACCGCTAGCCCCAACCGATTGTTCACGCAGAAAGTTTGCACAGTCCGCTCACGCCATGACTCGCGCCGCTCACTCCCGCTATCCTCTCGCACCGGCCGCCAACACCGAAGTTTGCGCCGCCTGCTCGCGCTATCCTCTCGCAGTGTCGTCTCTGGTTGTCGCAAGACGGTTGGTATTTTTCTGTTTCTCTCTCTTCTACGAGTGGGGTTAGCTCGCAGTGTTATTTTTTCCCATTTCTATGTCTGAAGTCAATTTTGATCCAAAAAGAGAGTAGATATGTCACGCCCCAAATTTTATTAAGGGAAATTTGAAGTAGCATTTGAAATAAAATATTAAATAGGGCATGGGTAAAATTTTTTTTCACTTAACGAATAAGAAATTTCTGCAGAACTTCAACAGACAACAAGTTTTGAACCCAAAATTTCTAAACTATAACCATACCGGACTTGAATAAACACTAACAAAATTAAATCCAACATGCAGGAAATCATACTGCTACCCAAAAAAAAAAAAAACAACCAGGCGAAGATTTGGATATGAGTAGGGTGAATTTAATAAGGGTTAGTCCTGTAAGTATTTATTTACTTGTCTTTTTAAGAATTTAATACTCACATCACATGACAACAGCCAGCTCCTAACCAATAATAAGCATTTCACAAATGCTAAAACTTCATTTTATTAACTCCCCCAAAATATTCGATAATCATCTAAAGAGAAGAAACCGAATGGAGTTTACACAAATCTATATTTTATTGCCAGCACATGAATCCACTGCTAATTTCAACCTTACCACTAAACTGGCTAAATAGACAATTAAATTGTGATTTGTTGCAAGTATAAGATTTCAGCAGCTGTTCACTCATGCATAATTAAATTATAACTTATGGCAAATATATAATCAACTCACCCCAGCAAGGCACGTATTACCCCACTATCACATAAGGTAGACAACTTGGACTTTGCTTCCAAAACAAACATCCTAAACTTCCGATTAAATAAATATTAAGTATTTTCATAATTTTGGAAACAGAGTAAGACACGTCCAAACACAGCAAGACCCAACTACACCCCTGTATACATGAAAAACTCGACAGATACTACAGATATGCAGCTTTGTCACACACCCGACAGTTGACTTACTTCACATAATTGCGAGAAAAATATCGACAGACAATGCACAAATGGTTATTTCCAATACCAGAAACAATAAGATTCATAAGTTCCAAATAAAAACAGGAAGTTTGCAACCCAAAATGTACTGCATTAAACTGAAGTTTTCACTATTAAGTCCACGCTCCTCCATTCGTACGCTTTGCCACGCTTAACCTGAGATAAAATAATTATCGGGGTGAGCAACCACACGCTCAGTGAAGACCTAAACATGCTTATATACATCGAATAATCCATATACGAGAATTGAAATTCACTTACAATACAAACTTATCATGTCATAATAAGGCACCTTTCGGCCCTTATCCGTGTAAACTTTACGATATCGCGATTCGTTAGTAAGGCACTCCTTCACAGCCCTTACCCATGCTATAGTATGGCACCATTACAGCCCATACCCGTGCTATAGTATGGCACTTATGCAGCCCATACCCATGTCATATAATATTTCATAACATTCAAGTATGATCATCAACTCTCAAGTGACAACAAATACAAGTTTAATTCAATTGGCACATACGTAATCATCTAACGCATATAAGTATGAAAGAATCCCCACCTTTAACCGAGTGATGTCCAACGTTCAAGTACTAACGACAATATCAGAGTCTCCTTCGTCACCTACATCATCATGTTCGACCATCACTACACGACTTCGATAAACTACTATACGACTAATCTACATACTTATTCACGTAAGACTTACAAATTGAGAATATTAGGGTTGGCGGTTTTAAGTTTGCAGAAACAAATAAAGAAGGAAAACAAGTGTTTGATCGAAGGAAGAAGAAAGAAAATGAGAAGAAAAAGAAAAGAAAATAGAAAGTCAGTCTGTGCGTTACCTCTTACTATGTGCAGCCGTATGAAAGTGTATCGTGTGTGTGTGTGGAGTAAGATTGCAGTAGAGGTATAGACTTATACTTCTACGGTTGGTACAAGATATGCTTTAATAGGATTTAACTACTTTCCTAAGATATAGGGTGTTGATAAGTGAAAGATATTATCTTCCTTAATGGATAAGGAGATCACATATATTTATTTCTTGGGGAGTAAGAAACTTATCTATTTTAAGTTCTCAAACTCACGGTTGATGAATGGGCTGAGTGTGGATGTGGGCTTCGAAGATTTGGGCCATGGCAGAAAAATCGCTGGTGAACTTACGGGGTATTACATTCTACCCTCCTAATAAAAATTTCGTCCTCGAAATTCCATAATTATATAAATATCTTACCCGTAATGAAACAGGGGTATCTTGTTTGAATTTCGTCTTTCTTTTCCCATGTAGCCTCATCTTCCGTATGTCGACTCCATTGAACTTTGACGAGTGGCACGTCTTGATTTCGAATCCTTTGGACCTTTTGATCCAAAATGGACACAGGTTCTTCTTCATATGTCAGGTCCTTTCCAATCCCCAATGTCGAGAAATCCACAACATGATTGGGATCATGAACGTATTTTCTCAACATCGAAATGTGAAAAACATTGTGCACGGAGGATAACTCGGGTGGCAACGCCAAACGATAGGCTAGATCTCCAACTCTATCAAGAATTTGAAATGGACCAACGAAACGAGGTCTGAGCTTTTCTCTCCTTCCGAATCGTATGACACCCTTCGTGGGAGCCACCTTCAGAAAGACATGATCTCCGACTTCAAAATACAAATCCTTTCTTCGTTGATCAGCATAGGACTTTTGTCTATCTTGAGCAGTCTTGATTCTTTCTCGAATTATTCTGACCTTGTCCACTGCTTCTTCTATTAGCTTGGGGCCTAGAATAGCTTTCTCACCAACATCATCCCAATATAATGGTGATCTACATTTCCTCCCATAGAGCGCCTCGTAAGGAGCCATCTTGATAGTTGCTTAATAGCTGTTATTGTAGGCAAATTCTACAAGAGGTAGGAACTTCTCCCATGCTTCTCCCATGTCAACAGTGCAGGCTCTTAACATGTCTTCCAAAATTTGGATTGTTCTTTCGGATTGCCCATCCGTTTGTGGGTGATAAGCTGTGCTGAAATTTAGTTTAGTCCCCATCGCCTTGTGCAGACTTACCCAAAACCTTGAAGTGAAACGCATATCTCTATCAGACACTATTGACATTGGTACGCTGTGTAGCCTCACTATCTCTTGAATATACAACTGCGCATACTGCTCCATCTTGAATGTCATTTTTATGGGCAAGAAATGAGCTGACTTGGTCAATCGATCGACGATGACCCATATGGCATGATTTCCCTTTGAAGACCTTGGTAAACCTACGACAAAATCCATGGCAATTTGCTCCCATTTCCACTCGGGGATCTCAAGTGGTTTAAGCTTTCCGGCTGGTCGCTGGTGTTCAATTTTAACTTGTTGGCAAGTTAAACATCTTTCAACAAAGTATCCAATATCTCGTTTCATACTTCGCCACCAAAATCTTTCCTTCAAGTCATGGTACATCTTCGTTCCTCCAGGATGAGCGATGTATGGCGCTCCATGCGCTTCACTTAAAATCTTTTCTCTCAACTTCTCAATCATTGGAACACACAATCTTCCATTTAAAGTCAAAAATCCCTCTTCGTCCACTTTGACGCCATTGTATTCGCCTCCAGCTAGTGCCTTCTTCATCATTCCTTGCAAGAAATGATCTTGTTCTTGAGCTTCCTTTATCTCCATTTTCAAACTCGACTGAATTTCTAATGCCGCAATGATCGCCTTCGTGCCGGAGGGTGATGCCACTAATTCAATTTGCATCTTGGCGAACTCTTCGACCAGCTCTTCTTGCTTGGTATACAGGCTATTTAACTCCACTTTGGTTTTCCGACTTAAAGCGTCGGCCACTACGTTAGCCTTGCCTGGATGGTACTCAATGGTGCAGTCATAATCGTTCACCAACTCTAACCATCTCCGTTGTCTCATGTTGAGCTCCTTTTGCGTGAACAGATACTTCAAACTCTTGTGGTCCGTGAAGATCGTACATCTCCCACCATAAAGGTAGTGTCGCCAAATCTTCAAAGCATGAACTACGGCCGCTAACTCCAAGTCATGAGTAGGGTAGTTCACTTCGTGCGGTCTCAACTGTCTAGAAGCATATGCAATAACCTTTCCATGTTGCATCAATACACATCCGAGTCCTTGTTTTGATGCATCACTGTAGATCGTGAACTCTTCATTCGGGTTTGGGATTGTCAACACGGGTGCTGAAGTCAAATCGTGCTTTAACCTTTGAAAGCTCTCTTCACACTTGTCAGACCAAATAAACTTCTCTCCTTTACGAATTAATCGTGTCATTGGGCCGGCTATCTTGGAGAATCCTTCTATGAACCTTCGATAATAGCCAGCTAATCCCAAGAAACTACGAACTTCTTGAACATTTGTAGGTGCCTTCCACTGATTCGAGACACTTCACACTTCTTGAACTTCGCGTATAACCTCTCCTTGCGAAGTGTCTCGAATACTAATCTCAAGTGCTCCTCATGTTGTGCTTCATCTTTGGAGTACACCAAAATGTCGTCGATGAAGACTATAACGAACTGATCGAGATATGGGTGAAAAACTCGATTCATTAGATCCATGAATACTGCAGGCGCATTACTCAACCCAAATGGCATGACGACGAATTCATAGTGCCCATAACGCGTTCTAAAAGCAGTCTTAGAAATGTCTGACTCCTTCACTCTCAACTGATGGTACCCGGATCTTAAATCGATTTTGGAAAATACACTTGCTCCTTCTAATTGGTCAAACAAGTCTTCAATTCGAGGTAAGGGATACTTGTTCTTTATCGTCAACTTGTTAAGCTCTCGGTAGTCGATACACATCCTCATGGATCCATCTTTCTTCTTAACGAATAGGATCGGCGCTCCCCATGGAGATACGCTTGGGCGGATGAACCCCAAGTGCAAGAGCTCTTGTAGCTGAACTTTCAACTCTTGTAGTTCCACGGGCGCCATTCGATACGGAGCTTTGGATACTGGTGCTGATCCTGGTATCAAGTCTATTGAAAACTCTACCTGACGATTTGGAGGCACGCCTGGTAAATCTTCCGGAAAGACATCAAGATACTCTCGGACAATAGGTATATCACTAGGTGGTACTTCTGTGGTCATGGTGTCTACAATGTTGACTAGAAATCCCTGGCAGGACTTCTTTCTAAGCATCTTGGCAGCTTTTGCAGCAGATAATATTCTCGGTACTACACCATTCTTGAGCTTGTGTACCACTTCTTTCTCAAATTTTGGTTCCCTTAAGATCATTACTCGTTCCTTGCACTTTATATTGGCTTGATGATAGGTAAGCCAATCCATTCCTAGAATCAAATCAAATCCATGCATATCCATAACATACGGCTTGACGCTAAAGTCTACTCCTTCAATGTGTACGCTCACACTTTCTACTAAGGTATTCACCACAACTCTCTCTCTCGAAGGTAGACTAATCTCAAGAGGTTCATCACTCTTGACTCGTTTACAGTTAATCTTATTACAATACTTTGCGGAAATAAATGAATGTGATGCACCAGTGTCAAACAAAGTGAAAGCTCGGGATTTACCCACTGCTAACGTACCTGTCATAACATTAGGTTCATTGTCCCCTTCAGCTTGGTTCATGGCGAAAACTCTCCCTCTTCCCCCAGTGCCTTGTCTTGTATTTCCCCCCGGAGGTGGTCCCTTACGATCAGGTTTAACGTTGGACGGCTTTGGACAGTTCTGTGCTTGATGGCCAACTTCATAGCACCTAAAGCATTTGTTTTGTCCCATGAGACACTCTCCATAATGATTCTTCCCGCACTGTGTGCAGAGAGGCTTTGGTCTTTGTGCGTTGGCCGGCGGGTTGTTGTTCGTTCTAGCTTGCCTTTGATTGTTGTTTCTACCTTGGTTAGAATTTTCCCATTTCCGTTTATTTGGGTTCTCCATCGGCTTTCTGTTCGCTCGCCCTTTCAGTAAGCAAGCTTCAACCTTCTGGGCCCTCATGAACGTGTCGGCGTAGCTCATGTCGGGCAGTGAAGACATTCTCTCTTGTATATCCTGGTGCAATCCATCCAGGAACTTCTTGGCTCGTTTCTCTTCAGTATTGACCAGCTGTGGAGCTGATCTACGCAGCTTATTGAACCGCCGTTCATACTCAATTACGGTCATGTTCCCTTGTTGGAGGTTGTAAAATTCATGCTCTACATTATTGCGGTAAACTTGAGGATAGTAATTGGCCATTACTATATCCTTGAACTCTGCCCAGGTAATAGCTTCCCGGTTCTCATTAGGTCTCATCTCAGTATCCGTCCCACCAATGATCGGCATCTTCAGTAAATTGGTAGGATGCGCAGATCACACGCTGCTCATCATTGCACCTTAAGAGACGAAAAATTCTCTCAAGTGCTCGTAGCCACTCTTCCACGTACTCGGGCCCTTCACTTCCCTTGAAGAAGGGTGGATGGTTTTGGCGAAACTCATGTACTATTCTTGTATGAGCGTCTGCATCAGCGTTTGGAGCATTCGGTGCGTTTGGAGGGTTTTGAACATCCCTTCTTGGAGGCATCCTTCAATTCCACCATGAAAAATAATTTTAGTATTTATTCAATTTAATGAATGAAATCCTAATGCAAATCATATTATTGTACAAGGTAGCCAATGTACGATATAGGCATAGACATCATAAAAAAAAAAAAATTTTGATCATTGAACGAAAAATTGTCTTGAACTTGCAAATTTAATTAAAATCAAATGCTAAATAATGAAATAACGAATGTTAAATAATGAAATAAATTCAAGTCCCTAACATAAGGGATATTGTTTTTAGTTTTTTTTTTTAAAAAAAAAATGGAATTTAAAATTTAAGCAATTTAGTCTCCATATACTCCCGAGTCCTCGGACGGGTCTGACTCGAAATTTTCATCCATTTCTCCTTCATTCATGGCTCCATTTGGCTCGTTATTGGGTTCCGGTGCCGGTGCCAGCTCTGCAAGCTAACCTACCAATCGCTCTTCTTACTCATTATGAATGTCCCAGATGTGATGTCCAGGAGGGGGATTCGGCGGATACCATCTTGCGACTCTCATGAACAAAACGGCTGTGAACTGCACGTGGTCCACTTGCGGAACTTGGTGTTGAACCGAGTGATGCATAAGGTCAGCATGTATGGAATCGGCCATGTCTTTCCAAGCCCATGGTAACGTGCTGATGAGCTTTAATCCAGCCCAATAATCAGTAATACCTTCACCTACATCTTTAACTTGTCTCCATAATTGTAGCATGTGAGCGATGTGGGTGGGCAAGTCATGTCTGACGTCCCGGTGATAATTCATGTAGGCTTGTTGTCTTGCCAAGTCACCCATCTAATGCGATAATATCTTTACTAATCATATAGGTTTGCAATAAAATTCTAAATATTCATCATTTATCATAAAGAAAATCCCACATTATTCATATAACATAAACTTTCATTTTATATCTCGCATGTCATCAATTTACGCAATTTATACTTTCATACCTTGGTTGAAGCGGGCGTCGTACTCGGTGGATGCGTAGCAAGAGACTTTATTTAAACTTTTATACATTTGCAAAATCATATCATTCAAGCCACGAAAAATTCACTCATGTGCGGAAATAAAATTTTAAAAAATTTTTTTTTTAAGCAAGTATACAGAACCGCATACCTGCTCTGATACCAATCTGTCACGCCTCAAATTTTATTAAGGGAAATTTGAAGTAGCATTTGAAATAAAATATTAAATAGGGCATGGGTAAAATTTTTTTTCACTTAACGAATAAGAAATTTCTGCAGAACTTCAACAGACAACAAGTTTTGAACCCAAAATTTCTAAACTATAACCATACCGGACTTGAATAAACACTAACAAAATTAAATCCAACATGCAGGAAATCATACTGCTACCCAAAAAAAAAAAACAACCAGGCGAAGATTTGGATATGAGTAGGGTGAATTTAATAAGGGTTAGTCCTGTAAGTATTTATTTACTTGTCTTTTTAAGAATTTAATACTCACATCACATGACAACAGCCAGCTCCTAACCAATAATAAGCATTTCACAAATGCTAAAACTTCATTTTATTAACTCCCCCAAAATATTCGATAATCATCTAAAGAGAAGAAACCGAATGGAGTTTACACAAATCTATATTTTATTGCCAGCACATGAATCCACTGCTAATTTCAACCTTACCACTAAACTGGCTAAATAGACAATTAAATTGTGATTTGTTGCAAGTATAAGATTTCAGCAGCTGTTCACTCATGCATAATTAAATTATAACTTATGGCAAATATATAATCAACTCACCCCAGCAAGGCACGTATTACCCCACTATCACATAAGGTAGACAACTTGGACTTTGCTTCCAAAACAAACATCCTAAACTTCCGATTAAATAAATATTAAGTATTTTCATAATTTTGGAAACAGAGTAAGACACGTCCAAACACAGCAAGACCCAACTACACCCCTGTATACATGAAAAACTCGACAGATACTACAGATATGCAGCTTTGTCACACACCCGACAGTTGACTTACTTCACATAATTGCGAGAAAAATATCGACAGACAATGCACAAATGGTTATTTCCAATACCAGAAACAATAAGATTCATAAGTTCCAAATAAAAACAGGAAGTTTGCAACCCAAAATGTACTGCATTAAACTGAAGTTTTCACTATTAAGTCTCATCGCCCACGCTCCTCCATTCGTACGCTTTGCCACGCTTAACCTGAGATAAAATAATTATCGGGGTGAGCAACCACACGCTCAGTGAAGACCTAAACATGCTTATATACATCGAATAATCCATATACGAGAATTGAAATTCACTTACAATACAAACTTATCATGTCATAATAAGGCACCTTTCGGCCCTTATCCGTGTAAACTTTACGATATCGCGATTCGTTAGTAAGGCACTCCTTCACAGCCCTTACCCATGCTATAGTATGGCACCATTACAGCCCATACCCGTGCTATAGTATGGCACTTATGCAGCCCATACCCATGTCATATAATATTTCATAACATTCAAGTATGATCATCAACTCTCAAGTGACAACAAATACAAGTTTAATTCAATTGGCACATACGTAATCATCTAACGCATATAAGTATGAAAGAATCCCCACCTTTAACCGAGTGATGTCCAACGTTCAAGTACTAACGACAATATCAGAGTCTCCTTCGTCACCTACATCATCATGTTCGACCATCACTACACGACTTCGATAAACTACTATACGACTAATCTACATACTTATTCACGTAAGACTTACAAATTGAGAATATTAGGGTTGGCGGTTTTAAGTTTGCAGAAACAAATAAAGAAGGAAAACAAGTGTTTGATCGAAGGAAGAAGAAAGAAAATGAGAAGAAAAAGAAAAGAAAATAGAAAGTCAGTCTGTGCGTTACCTCTTACTATGTGCAGCCGTATGAAAGTGTATCGTGTGTGTGTGTGGAGTAAGATTGCAGTAGAGGTATAGACTTATACTTCTACGGTTGGTACAAGATATGCTTTAATAGGATTTAACTACTTTCCTAAGATATAGGGTGTTGATAAGTGAAAGATATTATCTTCCTTAATGGATAAGGAGATCACATATATTTATTTCTTGGGGAGTAAGAAACTTATCTATTTTAAGTTCTCAAACTCACGGTTGATGAATGGGCTGAGTGTGGATGTGGGCTTCGAAGATTTGGGCCATGGCAGAAAAATCGCTGGTGAACTTACGGGGTATTACAAGATATATTGCTTCTCTGGTTTTATTACAAATTTCTTTTCCCTGCCTCTGTATGCTGAGTTCATCTAACCTTTTACCGTCATCTCGTGTTTTCTAAAAAGAGAAAACACACCCATTCCTAAGGCGTGTAACTCCTCAAAGCTAGCACTGTGTATGCTAAGTTATGAATTCTAAATTTCTCTCTCACTTTTCATTCTTCACTCACACCTGCACTCTCACTCCACCCTCACTTTATTAATTCACAAAGCCATGCCTGTTGTAGTTGTGCACCCACTAACCCTTGTGCTGCCCCATTTTAATTTGAATTCTACTCACACATGACACATACTCGCTCGTGCACTTGCACATTTGATTACACAAACCATTAATACACTGCTACTCCACGCACCCTAAATCACTTGAATTCATCCCACATTCATTCCATTGCATTTCATCTCTAAAACTCGTGTGGATTTTCAAGTTATCCTGTGAATCAGTTTCATTCTTTCTTATCATTTAAAGTTTTCATTCAAAGCAATCAAGGTACGTATTTCTAAACTTTCAATTCAATATTTTGGTGTTAGAATAAATTGGTGCTTGTTATAACATCTTACAGTTTTTCCATCAACTGCAACTTCTATATCTATTAGTTTTAATGTCGTGTGCTTTGTTTAAATTTAATGCTTGCTTATGCTTTCAATTTTGAATAAAAGTATTGAATTGACATGAGAGTATGTTGCTTTTGCTTGATTGAAAAATGAGGCTACATTGCATTGCAAATGTTTATCATAATCAAATGCTTTTGAAAATGTATGCAAGGTGTTCGATGAAATGCCTAAGTGAAATTTTTTGCTTTAAGTAGCTCAAATGCATTTTAAGTTGGTTCTTTAAGTTGCTCAAAATTTTACTCTCGTGGTTTCTTATGCTTTGAATTTAAATCTCGTGGTTCATAGTAGTAATGAAAATTTTTGCTTTAAGATGCTCAAAATAAATGTGTTATACCCTTCCATCTCAGCTGCTTCGCGAGAACCAATTTATCTTCTTTCGCTTCATTTATTCTCCCTTTCTCTCTTTCTCTACATTATTCATTTATTATTTTATTAATTTTATTTCATTTCTGATTTTCATAACATATTGAAGCATGTGTTTTTTTCAATTATCTAGCAATATCTCATGACACATCACTCTAAATGGAGCCTCCATGTATGGTTTTGGAAGTAGACTTCCCTTCCTCTTTTGTTGATGGGAATGCACGTTGATGCCATGCATATGGGGGCTTGTTATAAATCTGTATATTTATTCACTTCCTTTGGACAGGGTCATGAAGTTTATGCATTTAGAATTGGAACTCATTTGGTTACATGCTATGCATAACCCGCCCTTGTAGTTGTTTTCAAGTTGTTCGAAATAAATAATCAGCCTCGTATCAAGCTATATGAAGTGTTTCAAAGATTTGATTAATACTTCTTATATCACCTTACATATTAATTCTGGGAATTTATTAAACTTTTATTGAGGTCTCCATATGTTGCAAAAAAAGGTGTTATAGACTATGTGGGAAGGAAAGTTATCCTCTTGTAGTTATCATGACTGGAGAGAATGAATCTCCTCGTAAGGTACTCTTTAACTTGTCTGCATTTCCATCATATTTGCTATAGTATTGTATTTTGTATCTCCTCCTCTATTTCTTTGTGGTAAATAATCCAACACTATTAGGTTTTATTGACTTATCTGTAATCTTAACCAGTTCCTTCCTGCTGAATATGACATAAGTATCTACTAGTGAGTTTGATTTCATAACTGAACAGGTTCTTAGAACATCTACGGTCCACCCATAGTCGAAGCATGGGCCAATATGATCAAGAATATAAGAAATTTCTTTTATGCATGCCTACATACTGCTTTAGGTACAGAACACAGTTCATTGTAACACTTGGATGGTTGTAAGTGCCTTGACTTTTATCCTGCACTATACTGCAGGCAGGTGAACGCATTTTATGTCGCCATCCTTTTTAAGAACCAAGAGGGCATATGTTGTACCACAGCATGTTGAGGACCTGAAGATGTATTTTTGGCAAGGCAGATCAGGTACAAAATTTTGTGTGTGTAATATTTTGATTAGGACGTTCCATATGTGAAGTGACTTCAAATTGTTTAATATTTGTTCCAATATTAAGAAACTGGTACCAACAGCTGGGAACATTGACATGAAAACATACCATTATCTGTGCAAGCTATTAAATAAACAGTGCCTTGATGGATTAAGTGTAGTCAACTGAATTAAGCACTACTTTCTCTTGTAACTTCATGTTGTTACTTTTTGTTCATGTCCATATCATGTTGCAGATGATCTATTTGTGGGAACTATTGATCTTACTACATATTTTAGAAATGTACAAATTGTTACTGCAATGTGTTTATATCACTACTTATTTTTAATGATAAATTTACTCTTTATCCCTTGTCTTTGTATCTTTTTATGACATTAACAGTGAACTTGCTAATATGTAATTCTTCAGACTCATTGCAGATAACTGAGTTTGTGTCACTATTGGTTTATTTACTTTTCCAAAAAATATCTATTTGTGATGATCGTGGATTGAGGAAAGTTGTGGACGACATTATTATTAAAGCTTTAATTAAAGTTGTATTTATGAAAAGCTGTTGCATGCTTCTAAAGTATCTTTTTCCTTCTTAATTCACAGTCAGTTTGCCATGTTATCAAAGAATGCAGTTCCTAGCTAGAGCAGTTCAAATAGTCATGCAAGGATTATTTCATGCATACATGGAAGAACTGAAAGATGGTAGGTCTCGTACAAAGATAACCCGGAGTTATTATTCTGATGCTTGATTTTGCAAATTCAAATCCAACTTCATTTGATAAATGGAAGGTAACCATCTTTTTTGGTGGATAATTTCCTTGAAGTTTTGGCGTTTCATGGCATGCTGAATACATTATGTTGGTTCTGCAGGACGTATTTCCTGATGAGCACGTTAAATCAGTTTTAAATGCAAAGGAGAGCCTCAAAATGGCCTCAGTGAAGCTTTTATTCCATTATTTACTCCTCTATCATATGAAGATTTTAAAAAGGTACTGGTAGATGTGAACAAGAATGGCCTTCTTTTCACATCTCTTCAGTATTGGCTAAAGAACTCATGGTAAGCTTCTTTCTTAATTATAAGGTTAAAAAATGTCACACAGCCTCTGCATCTTATTCACTTCTATGTAAAGTAACATTATATTTGAGACTCAATATGAGTTGAGATGCAGCAAGCAAGTTTGGTGCATCGATTGGTGAACCCATACATAATTTCTACAAATTAGAATTAATTAGCTCTTGTTGGAAATACTCAAGTGAATGTTCAGCTCTGTTAGTCCTGTTTTAGAACTGGAATGAGGTATCTGTTCTGTTCATGTTATGTTTGCAGGCGAAGAAAGATCATTCGGGTGTTTTAGAAGTATGTAACGCCACATTTCGAAAGGGTCGTGGACATTTTCAGACCAAGATCATGGATGGCAAGTTTCTGACTGTACTGCAGAAGGATTGAAGGTATCCCATCTTTATCAAGAAAGGATATTTACTGCACAAATGAAGAATTTAATGTTTTATACTAGCTTTACTTGTTACATATACTATTTATGATTTGGTTTTGAGTTGTAATTTTCTCTCAATGCTGCAGATATGTATAGCTAGTTGTGATATATTGGATTTTATCAATAAAAAAGAACATCATTATTTGTGGTTGGGATAGAACTCCATGTAGAGCATTATATGTGTTTTGTACTTTATTTCGGTATTAATTAAGTAATTTGAATATTAGAATGTTTGACATTGAAATTGGATATTTCCCTAATTAGTTTATGAATAAAATATTTGTATAATGGATGCGTTATTTGAAATTCAAATCTAAATTGATATTAGTGAAAAACTGATATCTATTTGGCCTTATATTTAATATTTTTTCTAATTATATCGATGAATTTAGCAATAGATATCGGTTAATAGTCGATATCTATACTATACAAAGATATCGATTGTTCACTGATGTCTATTCATCAATACATTTAATATCAGACTAATTAATGTTAATATATTCTTCATAGATATCGATCAACGATATCTATACTATACAAAGATATTGATTTTTCACCGATATCTATTCATCAATACATTTAATATTAGGTTTATTAATATCAATGTTTTCTTAAAAGATATCGGTTAATAACCGATATCTATACTACATAAAGATATAATTTTTTCACCGATATTTATTCATAAATACATTTAATATCAGGTTTATTAATATCGTTGTTTTCTTAAAAGATATCGGTTAAATAATCGATATCTATTTAACAGACCTATAATATCGCCTTTATTTATAACGGTCGAATATCTTAATAGATATCGGTTAATAACTGAATTCTATTCACAGTTTTGTAGTAGTTAAAAGTAAGTTTGGTTCATAACTGAAGGTTCTTTTCTTTTACTAAAATTAGAATATGCGTTATTAATTATTATTTATTGCATCCGTGGGATAAACATTATTTAAGAGTGTACAAATTGTTTACCAACGTATCAAAACATATTATAGCTCCGTCCTTCATTATTATGACCATATCATTTAAATGAAATAGAGTATCCATCCGTAAATGCATAGAAACCGAAATGAAATTCATTATCTGAAAACGTACATAAAGACAATTTTTCAAAATCAAACGTTTATTCCTATCATAAGATAGATAAACAACTCCCACTGCAACAATCACTACTCTTGTAGCTTTACCCATGTACATAATACTCTTCATCACTATGTTGAAAACATTTAATGATTCCGGTATCTACACACTACGTGTCAGTAAACGCCATCACTAATCATGCTTCAACAACTAGTGAATAAGATACTAACCTTGTTCACTTCTTGATGAAAATGGCTTTCCTTCACCACATGTTTTGTCAGAAGTTCCCCATCGAATACAACTTCATGTAATTCAGGTGAAACTTGCTCAAAACAACTAGGCAAATTGTGGAGAATAATATTGACTTGAGTTTCCTCTTCAATTTTTATTCCAAAGACATCCAATTCATTCATCAAGTTAACCATGACCTCTTGCCTTTCTAGCTTTCTCAATTATTCGAAGAGTCGCATGAGACCATCATATTTCTATGAACATTTCACCTCTTCACTAGAGACTTTAATTGGCATTAGATGACATTTTTAGTGAGAACACATATTTATTTTCCTAAGCAGTAATAATTAAAACCAAGATTCTTATCATTCATTTATTGTGGACAAGTAAATGTGATTTCTTTTAGTGAACAATAAGTGAAATAAACCATTCGAAAATCCAGATAAATCAATTAAATAATACAATGATCAAACACTTCAAATTTAAATTTTATGTTGATTCCCTCAATAAACAATAGAAAATAAATTCACCGACATTATAAGCACCGTGAATTTGCATGCCACGTTAGTGTGGACGTATACAAACCCTAACATTCGCAAGAGAAGATTTTACCCATTAATTCCATACGTCATAATTAACCTTATGACTCAATGATTAATAGTCGGTTGTCCTTCAGCCATGCAATTTAATAGCAGTGACTCAGTTGGGGAGGATACATATTAATTGCACCTAAGTGTATACCATTATTTGATACTAGGTATGTTGCCCAAGTTTGTGTGTCTTACAGTTGGAGAAGTCCACACGCGCTCAAATAATTTTCTATAATCATCAATTATATATTTGTACCAGTGATCCGCAAATAAAACTCATCTGTTGGGGAGGAAGACACTATAGCCGACTCATAAGTTCATGTGCATCATATTACAAATAATAATTATTTAATGAAATTTATTCTAGTGATCTAAAAATAAAACTCATCCGTTGGGGAGGAAGACACTATTGTCGACTCATAAGCCTACTTGCATCACACAATAAATCAACAATGTAGGCCACAGGATTTATTAATCAATCACTCTCCCACTTAGTTATTTAACAAGAGAGTTTTTACATGCATACAATATTCCAGTATAATACGCAATTTTAACATGCTACTATTTAAAGTAATAAATCAAATAGCTCATGCATCCAAATATATTACAATAATAGACAAATAATCCAATTATAAGAGTTATATGCCAGCGAATTTGATTATTCGCCTCCTACCACGAATATGGGCAAAGCAGATAGGGATCGACCTCCCCAATGAGGTCGCGGGGTTCGAAACCTGAACGACATTCCGGAAGAATCTTATGTCGAATTTCCTTCAATTTCTCGCCCGCCATCCCAACCACACATGAACCGTGCTTGCTTTTGCTCGCCATCCTGCACAGTGCCCACACTTGGCCCATCAACAAGCTCAATATCCGCTCATCACTGCTCCACTCGGCAGCCCGTGCCTTGCACCTTAAGCCACCATGCGCCGTACCCTACGCGCTAAGCCACCAAGCGCGTCGCATGCTGGCAACTCATGCCAACATCTGACGTAGAATACCTTTGCCCAGTAGCCGCCCGTCAGTGCCAATAACTGCTCGTCAACACGCCTGATTTATCGTGCCACCAAGTCCTGCCGACAGCCTCGAGTCACCTGTGTAGCATCGCCGGTTGGGACCTGACTCACGCCACTCATCGCGACAGCGTCTGCACATCGATATCTTGCAGCCACCAAAGACTGCCATCGACGAGGTGCATCGCATGCACCATGCGTGCTGTTGATCATACTGTTCACCAGGGACGATCATTCCGCGGACCCTGCGCCTATAATTTTGCATCTGCACCGTCCGGCCTTTGTCCCAGCCTTGCAAAATCGAGGAGACTCTCTCAGAAAATAGGCTGACCTGCTCGGAATCTCTCAACAGACTCGTCCCAGTCAAGCCTATGACTCGCTCGGAGATCAACCCTGACTCGATTAGAACTCAGCTGCTGACTCACTCAAAAATTGCTGAGACCTGCCCGGGACGTAGCTTGATCCTCCCGAAAATGTCACCTGAAACGCACTGCATGCAGAGTACCCAACATGCCTGCGATCATCTATTCGTATTGGTCGCCACCATCAGCCACGCCACCGTTCAGAGCCGTCCGTCAGCCTCTTCATGAAATAACGATACCTTACCCAACACTCGACTGATGAGCATTTCTCAACACACAATTTAATTCCCAAGTGTGAAGGACGCTATTATAGTTTTGATAAGTGACCAAGTGTTTACCAAACCCACAGGACGGATTATTACTAATTTAATTATATTCTACTTACTAAGACTATTATGGCAATAAGATTGGTATAATTAAGTAACTAATAGGAAACAATGAAAAGAACAATTAAAGTAAATAAAAAGTAAAGATTAGAACGAAAGTGAATAAGTGAGAAGATATGTAGCTCTTCGGGCCATCCAGTTTTACTTATTAATCTCCCTTCTGTATATTTATGTCCGACTCTGCCTTGTGGAATATGGATGCATCACTAAACCATGCAAATCTACTCAATAGACATAAGTAAATAAGCGTGTGACACGTGTAAATATCCTTGGAGCAAGATATATAATTCACCCTCCTTTCTAGGTACTATCAGTATCAATTATTTCCCATGCACTAAGTACTCTAACCCGATATGATCTCCCTTTATAGGTACTATGAAACTATAATATTTATCCTACTTATTAACCTGAATAATATTCAATTAATAAGTATTTATATAAGATAGTTCTTATGAAATTTCAGTATCCCTTTACTTAAAATCATAACATATAATCCTGCTCAGCAGTAAACGCACTCAATCAATAACCTAAATATGTATTCAAACTTTACATAATAGTTAATGATGCACAATACAACTCTGAGTATGAATTAAAAACACATAGTCTTATATAAAATAAACCACAAGTAGTATTGTACGGAGTTTACACACGAAAGTTCAACTAACTCGTAAAACCTTCATAAACCCTAGAACTACCGAAGCGGTTCTATCCCATGTTGATTGAAGAGCAATCATGGTGGTTGGATAAATCTTACCCATAGTCTTGAAAATTACAAGATATATTAAGATGCGAAGTAAACCCTAGATGCGGGTGCCGTGGTAGAGGCTCGAATGTTGTATAGAATGAAGGTGGTGGTGGTCTACCCTTTTCTCCCTTGCGTAGAGTCGTACTTTTATACTTGTGAGCTCTCCTTATGGACCTTAGATGAGCTTTTTGAGCAAAAACATGCACTGAATGTGTAAAAATATGGATCCGGTCGTCTCCAGCTCATCAGTTCGACCAAATGTCCTAGTCAAACCACTTTTTTCATGGTCAAACCACATGTCGAATCGGCCTGTAAATCGTCTTCATGTCGCCGGTTCGACTCGAATGGCTGGTCGAATCAGATACTTCCCGGTCAAACTGTAACTACTTCCCTTTAGGTTTCTCGTTCGACCACGGTTTGACCAAATGGCTTGGTCGAACCACAATGTCGTGGTCGAACCACACTTCCGACGATCTTCCAATACCTGATTCGACCATAGGTTCAGGTCGAACCAGTTTACTCTTAGTCGAACCAAGCCCCTGCTTGGTCGAATCGAGCACCTGAACCCCTATTTCAGATTCTGATCACTTCTATCATATTTTCCTTCGATAATCCACTCAAACATACTTAAACACACATGATTCATGACTTTCCACTATACCACACAATTTATCTTGACTTAAGACCAAATCATACATCATTATCACATAAATCTGAGCATAAAACATGCGAATTCACACTCATCAAACCCCCTAACTTACATGTTGCTCGTCCTAAGGCAACAAAATCAAAACCATAAGAGTAAGTGTAAATTCTATAAGTCCATCCAGTAAAATATTAGTCATATTCTGTCATGCAACTCTATCAATTAAAACAAGTATTACTCGCATCAGACGCTTCATTCATACAAAACATAACTCAATTATAATACAATTCGGAGTACTAAGTCATCTTGCTCACAGGATAAGTGTTTAATCTCGCTCTCAAGTGTAGAAAATGTACACTTAAACATGTTAGTATATACGCTCATATTCAATTTATATTCCCGCGTAACCATAAACTTGGCAAATGTCTAAAAAATCAACTTATAATCAACTCGTTACTAGGATCACAAATGACTTTCTTTTGGGTTGAATGTTGGCTATTTGGTAAAGGTAGAAAATCTAGATAAAAGTGACTAATTCACTAGTAGAGAATTACTTTCAAGTCTTGCTTTTCATCAAACAGCTCTTCCTCTCCTTCTCCTTCTCATGATCTTACAATTCAACTTTTCCTTCTTTATTAGACATCAACATCATCTTACTTCAAAGCATAAGGGTACCAATTTTAGGCACTACCCATCCAAGCAATCAGGGTACCGGTTTCAGGTACTACCCCTAGGCAAGATTTAACCATATTTCTCTTCTAATTCATTCAACTCAAACAAATTTTCTACTCCTTACTTCAAATTCAAATTAGCATATATTCACCTCAACTCTCTACTAATGAATAGGGTATTCAACAAGGCTCAAGTAAAGGATAAATAAAGGCTTCTTAATCAAGGCTTGCCAAAGAAAAAGCTTTTGAGGCTCAACGAGGCTTCCAATGATTCATTCAATAATCGGGAAGGTAAAATTTTTGCTAAGTAACTCAAATAAACAATAATGGCCTAAGATTATGTCCTATTAACTAATCAATTATAAGTCTCACACAAGACTCCAAGCCAAGTTCTAGAATACGGCCATATGAACGATTCTCACAAGAATAAACTATCATGCATGAATATAGCATGATTTCATAGGCTCAAATTCTCACATAGATAAAAAGAATCTTAAGTACTCCTTAAGCATATAATCAAGATCAATTTCACAATGAACTCCACGTACTAAACAAGTTGTACATGCTTCTCATCAATAAAATTAACACATGTAAAATACGAATGCAACTTTCTTAACAAAGAACTCATTAAATCAAATATCACCATCCAAACCAACCTCAAATAATCAAGTATCACACATCCATCAAATCTCAAATCAGTATTCATACATGCCACTCACACCACAATACCCATCCCGTAAAGAGAAAAAGAGAAGGAAGATGAGATGAAACAGAAAAATGGTAAAAAACCTGACGTAATCTACTCCTCTGGAGCATCATCCTCGTCATATTCATCACCATCACTCATCTCCTAGCGCCAATGATCAAAATATCTATGAAGATTATTAAGCTTTCTATCCAACTCACGCTCATCAGCGTGCATCTTCCCCAATCTCCTATCCATCTCCACATAGTTAGCATGCAAAGCTGTGTACCTCATGTCAAGCACGACGTAACTAGTAGTGAGCAAGCCCAGCTAGCGGTTCGTCTCGTGCTAATTATTATTCAAGTTGACCAGGTGCTCATTCATCAACCTGAACTGCTCTCTAAAGTACTCATCAGGGCCGCCCCAATACTGATGCTGCGACACTGCTGGAATGGCTAGTGGTGGAATCTCATGCTGTGGTGGCATCTCACGCTGCTGCGGAACATCCATCTCAGGATAAATATGATCCTCTCCATGATGCTATGGATGCGGCTGATGCTAAGGATGCTGCTATGGCTGCTGCTGACCTTCGTCAACAATCCTTTGTAACCCCTGATACATCCCCACAGCGTACATCTGACCCATTGTCCTCTAGTCTACATTCCTCAGGCATGTAACTGAGATAGCCTCATATGCCAATGAGTTCATCAACATATTTTCCTCATGCCAGATTGTAATCAACCTTTGTACATCATATGGATACATACAAGAAAAGGGCTTAGACCCCCTAGTGTATAACCAAACTCCATTACGATGATAAGCAAATCAACCCTTCACACAAGCACTCATAACTAGATCAGGGTCCTCCAGGATAGGTGTAACACCAGTAATGTCCATGTGACAAGAGTCAGCAACCAGAATAAGCAATCCTCCAATGTTCACTCGTTGAAACGAGGAACTCCTAAACCTATAGAGTTGCTGAATCAGGTACGACCCCACATTGAACCTTATCCCATTCAACATGTACCAGAGAACATACAACTCACCCCTCAAGACTCAACTTCTTTCAGACCGAGCGAACGTTGTGTTGCCCAATACTCGATCCATATATCAAATCACAGGATTCCTAATCAAGGAAGCGTGAGCATCCTTGGTCTTAAAATCCATATCCTCACTCTCCAAAAGTTATTTGCATTGAAGTATCCATTCTCATTTTTGGAGATCCCCCTTGGCGTCTCAAAATGCACATTAAAATCCTCCGCAGACCAAGTTCTCATCACTCCTCCTAGCTGAAACGAACACTCATAAGGGAAGGACTTGTTCCATTCTTACAGTAATCGAACATAGCACCTCACCAGTTACATGGAAATACGTTGGCCTTTTCAATTCCATGAAGAGACGTATCCCTACTTGTTCGAGCATCCACATAATATCCTCACGGATATTCATTGTTATCACTGCCCCATCATCCTGGTACCTCATCCGGGCGATCTTATCAGATATATTCCCCCATCGCTCCTTAATATCATCCCAATTCTCCATTTGAATCTTGAAGTTCCTAGGTAGCCTCTCCTTAAGGCTAAGCTTCTTGGTAACTTCATCCTCACGAGACGACTTGTCTTGCCTCTTTTTAGATCAAACTTCGACCTCCTTTCCATTTCCTACAAGAACAATATTTCAATACCACACAAAAAAGAAAAGCAAATAAGCCCTATTCAAACCATCCATACTTGCAACGCTACTCAAGACTTCAAGTAAACAAGTATAACCAATTCAACAAGTATGCTTCACATTCTATGTGTCGATAGTTTAATGACAATGGATCACACACTTGCTACTTCAATTTCATTAACAAATCATAATTCAATTCACTCCAACATCAACTCTTGACCACAATTTCATCACTTTCCTAAGCATGCATCTATCAAAATCCATAGTTCAACTCAAAATTCAGAATTAACATGCTTCACTTCAACACTCAACTTGCTTATCAATCTCACATAAACATCAAGGTCTAACAACAAATCGACAATTAAAATCGGACCCATCATTTATTTATATGAAATTTCAAACAATATTTCCATTTGCACCGTGGATTCTCCTAAAACCTAGTTCAATCGACTTACCCATTTCAAAATCAAGCAATAGAACTTCAATCCTAAGGTAATAGAGTCAAGAGAACGTACCTTTTGATCAGGCCATGGCTTATATGAACAAGTATGAAAAATCCCAAAATTTGGATGAAGAACCCTAGTTTTTGCAACTAAATTTCTCCAAACAGTGAGAAATCAAGGGTAGGAAGTGCGGACAGTGGTTTATCGGAGCAAAATCACGTAAAATCAAAGTTTGGAAGAGAGGATTTTTTATTCGGAGAGAATTTGAGTGCGGGTGGTGTTCAAAGTGATCGAAATAGGGGTGAAAAACACATATAAAACCTTACTTACCTGTGCGATTCGACCCGAACAGGTGGTCGAACCACCTTGTCGTGGTCGAATCGTGCTTCTGGATGCTTTTTAGCATTTGGTTAGACCCGAACCACAGGTCAAACTAGGGTGTCGTGGTCGAACCCACATGTTAAAAACTTTCAGGTGTATGGTTTGACCAACACATTTGGTTGAATCACTTCTCCTTGGTCGAATAGACCTGTACCAATGTTTCTGATCGCTGATTCGACCTTCACGCTTGGTCGAAGCCTAGTCGATCGACGGTATTTTGGTCGAATCTGCCTGTAACAGCTTCTTTGATCCTTGGTTCGACCCGAACCGCTTGATTCGAGCTTTCTCTTTGATCGAATCGAGCCCCTGTTGCTCCGAAATCAATTTTTCTTCGCCCTCTGCAATCTTCAAGCTCAAAAATGATCATTAGGTACCAAAACAGAGCAAAACTAAACTCCAGAATCACAATTAAGACTAAAAAATAAAGTGCATATACTCCGCATACTACTCAATAAATAAAACACCACCGAACATTAGACAAATTGCAAAAAAAATTGACACATCCAAACCGGTTAAAGTTTAAATATGCCGCAAAAAATCAACTCCCCTAACAAACGTTACAAAGAAAATATTATACTCTTCGTGCTACGATGAGGTAAGTACATCACGCACCCCCCAAATTTAGTAGAGACTATAGTCGAAACTAAGTTTGAAAGAAGATGTAATTTCCGATAAGTCTGCACGTCAAATATAAAAATTTTTTACTCACATCAATGAAATAAAACAGGAGGGAAAGCCCCCAACAGGCGCTCTTATTTAACGTTGGAGAGTCACGACGTCACCACGTCAATGCAAGGTATCCTCAAAGATGACGCAAGCCTCATCTGACGACTTATAATGCTTCAATCGATGCCCATTAGCCGCTATGATGTCTCCATCTTTGTCCATGAGTTCAAAACCCCCTCCATAGGCTCTATGGATAATGAATGGTCCCGTCCACTTTGACTTCAATTTTCCCACAAAGAGCTTCAAACGTGAGTTAAAGAGTAATGCCTCATCACCTTGCTTGAATTCCTTATAAGTAATCTTCGAATCATGCCATTTTTTCATTATTTCCTTATAAATCACCGAATTCTTGTAAGCTTGATTCCTGAACTCATCTAGTTAATTGATATGAGTCATCTTGAACTTATTTTGATCCTTAAGACATAAGTTCAAATTTCTCAATGCCCAAAAATCTTTATGCTGAATCTCTACGGGTAAGTGGCACGTCTTCCCATAGACGATTTGATACGGCGACATATCAAGCACCATCTTGTATGTAGTTTGGAACCCCCACAATACATTATCGAGCTTCATCGCCCAATCATTTCTATTAGTTCCGACTACTTTCTCCAGGATTTGCTTCACTTGTCGGTTAGAGACATCCGCTTGCCCATTTGCTTGAGGGTAATAGGGTGTAGTAACCCTATGATCCTTCAGCACTTTCTCCAAAAGTTTGTTGACGAAGGGTAACCTCCATCACTTACTAGTGCTCTAGGGACTCCATAGCGGGCAAAGATATGCTTCTTCAAGAAAGACAACACAGTTCTTGAATCATTCATGCGGGTAGGAATGACCTCCACCCACTTAGAAACATAATCCACAGCTAAAAGGATGTAGAGAAATCTATTAGATGGAGGAAATGGCCCCATAAAATCAATTCCCCACACATCGAAGATCTCAACGACAATGCTCGGCTGAAGTGGCATCTAATCTCTTCTAATTATGTTTCCCATCCTATGACATCTATTGCATATAGCCACATAGGACTCACAGTCTTTAAATAAGGTAAGCCCAATATAGAGCAGATTGAAGTACCTTAGCTACTGTCTTTTGAGCTCCAAAATGCCCCCCGTTAGGTTGTGCATGACAAAAATAAGAACACTCTCCATCTCCATTTCAGGCACACACTTACGAATGATATAATCCGTACAAATCTTGTAGACGAATGGATCATACCATATGAAAGTCTCAACATCCCTTTTAAACTTCGCAATTTGATACCTATTGAGATCTCTTGGAATTTCTCCTACGGAAATATAATTTACATAATCCACATACCATGGATCCACTCCTTGAGCAGCCACTACACAAGCTCTTTCTGCTCCTTCAAAAAACACCGCCATGATCTTTTCATCGAGGAATATCTCTTCTATGTAGTTAAACGAATCATCACAATGCTCCATTGTCTCCAACCTTGATAGGTGATCCGCCAACAAATTTTTTGTACCTTTTTTTATCTCGGATCTCTATATCAAACTCTTGCAGAAGAAGGATCCATCTAATGATCCTTGGCTTCGCTTCCTTCTTCTTCATCAAGTAACGAATCGCAGAATAATCCGTGTACACAATGGTCTTCATGCTAACTAAATACTGTCGAAACTTATTGAATGCATACACTATAGCTAGAAACTCCTTTTCAGTGACAGTATAGTTATTTTGTGCTATATCAAAAGTCTTACACGCATAGTAAATGGCGGAAAACTTCTTCTCTCTCATCTGCCCAAGCACCACTCCAAGTGCTTGATCACTTTCATCACACATAAGTACAAACGGTTGAGTCCGATCCGGTGTGATCATGATAGGTGTAGTAATAAGTGCCTCCTTCAAAACCTGAAAAGCTGTTAGACATTTATCATCAAAAATAAAAGGAACATCCTTTTCAAGTAAGTAAGACAACAGTTTGGAGTATTTTGAGAAGTCTTTAATAAATCTCTTGTAAAATCCTACGTGTCCAAGGAAGGACCGCACTCCCTTTTCATTAGTAGGTGGTGGAAGCTTCTCAATCGCCACCACCTTTGCTCTATCCACCTGCAATCCCTTAGCCGATATATGATGCCCAAGAACAATTCCATCTCTCACCATGAAGTGGCACTTCTCCTAACACTACAACATAAGTTACATTACATAACACCATCTTAGTAACACTTTTAATTTATTTAACAAAAATTGGTAATATTTTCTAAATTATTATAATTCAAGACAAGACTAGTTTCTTGGCATCTCTTCAAAATAGTAGAAAAGTTAGATAAACAAATACCAAAGGAGGAACCAAACACAGAAAAATCATCCATAAACACCTCCATGATCTTTTCTATCAACCCATCAAATATGGCCATCGTGCAGCGCTAAAATGTAGCAGGTGCATTACACAATCCAAAAGGCATCTTCCTAAAGGCAAAAGTTCCATAAGGGCAAGTGAAAGTAGTCTTTTCCTGGTCCTCAGGTGCAATCATGATTTGATTATAACCCGAGTACCCATCTAAGAAACAATAAAACTTATACCCTGCAAGACGATCAAGCATTTGATCCATGAAAGGAAGGGGAAAATGGTCTTTACATGTATTTTCATTCAATTTCCTGTAATCAGTATACACACGACATCCCGTAGGAATCCTAGTAGCTAAGGTCTCACCATCATCGGCTTTCACAATAGTCATGCCCCTTTTTGGCAACAACATGCAATTGACTCATATGGGGACTATCACTAATTGGATAAATAATTCCTTTATCTAGCCACGTTAGAATTTGCTTCCTAATCACTTCTTGAATAGCGGGATTAACCCTCTGCTGATTCTAAATGCTACTCTTTGCCTCATCTAACAATCTTATCCTATGCATGCAATATGATGGACTAATACCCTTCAAATCACCAAGAGACCAACCTATGACAGACTTAAATATCCTAAGCACACCTAACAATTCTTCAAGTTGATCATCAGTAAGGGAAGAAGATACAATTACCATATATGTTTCATTGTCACCTAGATAGGCATACTTCAAGTGCTCTGGTAGCTGTTTCAACTCCTCTTTCTTTTCTTCTTGAGTTGTGCTCTCTCTATCCAGTGGCAGGTACTTCCTAATCCACTTGACCTCTTCGATCTTGATTCTTTTAGGCTCATAGCTATCATCACCCAAAGCAAGAAAATTTTCAAGAAATTTAATACATACCTCATTGGAGAGCTCATCTAGCTCAGTGGTGGGAAAAGTATGAGACTCTATCAAGCATGTCTTCAAGGGATCCTTTGAAAGGATCAAGGACATATCCTTCTACACGATCCACATCGATGCTGTGACACTGTGTCTCCACTGGCATCTTCATTGCTTTATCAAGGTTGAACAGAACCTCTTTTTTATCTATGTGCAGCCTTAACTCACCCTTTTAAACATCAATCATCTCTCCAGCAGTAGCAATAAGTGGTCTCCCTAAGATAAGGGGAACATTATCCTTGTCATCCTTCATCTCTAAGACCAGAAAATCAACAAGAAAGACCAGTTTCTCTACTTTCACCAG
Source organism: Pogostemon cablin (assembly GCA_023678885.1). NCBI lineage: Eukaryota > Viridiplantae > Streptophyta > Magnoliopsida > Lamiales > Lamiaceae > Pogostemon > Pogostemon cablin. Next base: position 14,798,706 of record CM042994.1, on the reverse strand, counting down.
AACATCTTCAATCATTCCCTTCGAAAATGTCATAGACCTATCCACCAATTGTAGAGTAACTGTTGTGGGAGTTAACTTCCCCAACCCAAGCCTTTGAAAAATTAACAAGGGCATCAAATTGATGCTTTCCCCAAGATCGTACAAGGCTCGACGTGCCGGCTCCTTTCCAATTACACATAGAATAGTGAAGCTTCCCGGATCCTTCAACTTTGCTGGTAGTTTCCTTTTATGATCAAGCTGTAGTTTTCAGAAAAGTTCACTGTTTTAATTCCGTTCAAGCTCCTATTCTTCAACAGTATGTCCTTTAGAAAGCGGGAATAGTATGGCATCTCTAAGATTGCTTCCGAGAAAGGAATGCTCAAGCTTATCTTATTTATTATATCTGAAAACTTCTTGAACTTCTCTTCCAATCCCTTCTTGACTAGCTTGAAAGGAAACGGAGGGGGTATCTTTGTTTAGGGAATCCCTCATTCATCATGTTCCACCTTCTCTGCTTTATTCTTCTCGGTCCTCAATCTCTTTGCTCTTTCCCATTTCTTTTCTGCTATGATCTCAATGTTCTGCTCTTTGGAAGATACGGGAGTGGCATCAACATCATGTAAAGCATTCAGCGTGCAAAATGGTACAGAACGATGGGGTTCGACCATGGTTCGACCAGGCATACCGATCGAACCAGGTGAGTAATGGTCGAACTGTGTGTTTGAAAATGCATTTTCTCCCGAATAGGCCTGTTCAACTAACAGGGTTGGTCGAACCATGATAATCGTGATCGAGCCATGCTTCTAAAATAACAGGGTGCTCTGGACAGGGCGATTCGACCATGGTTCGACCAACAGGTCTGGTCTAACCATATTGATCATAGTCAAATCGATCGGCTAGGCTCTTCGGAGGTTGGCCAAGTGACTTGTTCAACCTCCTCTACTAGGTTCACCAGCTATTTTGGTCGAATCGAGGTCGAATCGAGCTCCTATAGCTTCTGAACTCGTTTTTGTCATCATCGGTCCCTCATACTGCATTTCAGACCTCAACGTAATGGCGTGACATCAATCTTTGCTTCCAGCTTTGCCTTTAGGTGATCTACTCTTGCATCATTCCTTGCCATGTACATGTTCACCATATCCTCAAACCCAGGTTTTCCTTCTTCGACCTTAGCACCCGGATCAATTCCACTAGGAGGTTGTATTGCTGTATTGGGATCTCTCCATGAAAACTCCAGCCTCCTTGGTTGTTGATAATTACCCGGGGGACCATGATTATTGTAGCTCCCTTGATAATTCAGTTTTATTGATTTTGGAATCTTGTTCCTTGAATACTTTGACCCATGGCATAATTCACCTCTTCCACATCCTCTTGGTTTGTTCCTTCATTACCAACATCCTGCATAATTGGTACTCTCTGAGCTATGTCAGTAATCTGCTTTTGCTGAGACTCAAGTAGCTTGTTAATATTAGCCAAACTAGAGATGATTTCATCTTCTCTACTCGACTTCACCATCGTGTGCTCCACCTACGCTTCTTTTCCAAGAACATAAGTGCCTCTCACTCTATCAGTTGGCCAATCTCTTGAATTCATCGAAATATCCTCAAAGAGCTTTTCGGCCTCAACGGATGACTTCGTAAGCAATGCTTCATAAGATGAAACATCTAGTAAAACTCGAGAATCACAGCCCAATCCGTTGTAGAAAATGCTGATGTATTGAGCTTTAGATAGCCCCATGCTGTGGACACCTTCTAAGCATGTCCTTAAATCTGTCCCAAGCCTCATGAAACTTCTCATTACTATTGATAGCAAATTGATTAATTATTGTTTCATCTTAAACTTCTCATTGCCACTGCTGAGGATCTTCAAAGGTTCCCCAGAAAAGGGACTCATTTCAGTCATGCTGATCAAAGTAGGGTGAATATCAAAATCAGCTCCGGCCCTTCTTTCTCCTAAGATCCCCGCATTGCCTCCTCCGTTGTTCTTAAAGACTTCATGGATGGAAAGATTATCTGGATTCACCGCCATGTTGATTGCTTCTGCTTCCAAATTCAAATCGGTTGCAGCTTTAGTCGCTTGCGAGTTCAACTCGTCAACTTCAACTCCTAAATTAATAGATTCAGTTGGTTCTACTTTCTTGTTCCTGTTCTTCTTCTTCTTCTTCCTCGATGATACACCGATCTCAGGATTAAAAGGTGCTAAATCTCTTGCCTTTGATCTAGTGTGCATACACATAAGAAAATAAGTGTTAGAAAACTATGACAAAAATAAGATAATCTCAATTGAACTAGAAATAATAAACTAATAATTAATGTCGTCCCTGACAACGGCGCTAAGAACTTGATGAGCATTTTTTCAACACACAATTTAATCTCCAAGTGTGAAAGATGCTATTATAGTTTTGATAAGCGACCAAGTGTTTATCGAACCTACAGGACAGATTAAAATTAATTTAATTATATTCTACTTACTAAGACTATTATGGCAATAAGGTTGGTATAATTAAGTAACTAATAGAAAATAATAAAAAGAACAATTAAAGAAAATAAACAGTAAAGATTAGAACGAAAGTGAATAAGTGAGAAGATAGGTAGCTCTTCGGGCCATTTAGTTTTACTTATTAATCTCCCTTCCGTATATTTATGTCCGACTCTGCCTTGTGGAATATGGATGCACCACTAAACCATGAAAATCTACTCTATAGACACAAGTAAATAAGCGTGTGACACGTGTGAATATATTTGGGGCAAGATATATAATTTACCCCCCTTTTTAGGTACTATCAGTATCAATTATTTCCCGTGCACTTAGTACTCTAACCCGATATGGTCTCCTTTTATAGGTACTATAAAACTGTAATCTTTATCCTACTTATTAACCCGAATAATATTCAATTAATAAGTATTTATATAAGATATTTCTTATGAAACTTCGGAATCCCTACACTTAGAATCATAACATATAATTCTGCTCAGCATTGAGCGCACTCAATCAATAACCTAGATATGTATTCAGACCCTACATAATAGTAAATGATGCACAAAACAACTCTGAGTATGAATTAAATTAGTCTTATATAAAATAAACCACAAGTAGTGTTGTTCGAATTTTACACACGGAAGTTCAGCTAACTCGTAAAACCTTCGTAAACCGTAGAACTACTGAAGGGGTTCTAGCCCATGATTGATTGAAGAGCAATCATGGTGGTTGGATAGATCTTACCCATAGTCCTGAAAATTACAAGATAAATTAAGATGCAAAGTAAACCCTAGATGCAAGCGCCGTCTTGTCTTTCTCCGTCTTGAATTTTTACTTGATTCTCACTTGATTCAATAGACAAATCTCTCTCCATAGCTCCGTGGATGGTGGTAGAGCCTCGGATGTTGTATAGAATGAAGGTGGTGGTGGTATACCCTTTTATCCCTTGCGTAGAGTTTTCCTTTTATACTTGTGAGCTCTCCTTACAGACCTTGGATGGACTTTTTGAGCGAAAACATGCACAGAAGGTGTAAAATACGAATCTGGACGCCTCCAGCTCATCAGTTCGACCAAGTGTCCTGGTCGAACCCTTTCATCATGGTCGAACTGGCCTGTAAATCACCTTTAGGTCATCGGTTTGACCCAAATGGCTGGTTGAATCAGATGCTTCCTGGTCGAACTGCAACTGCTTCCCTTTAAGTTTCTGGTTCGACCAAATGGCTTGGTCAAACCACAGTGTCGTGGTCGAACCACACTTCCGATTATCTTCCAACACCTGATTCGACCACAGGTTTTGGTCGAACCAGTTTACTCTTGGTCAAACCAAGCCCCTGCTTGGTCGAATCGGACGCCTGAACCCCCATTTTCTGGTTCCGATCACTTCTATCCCATTTTCCTTCGAAAATCCACTCAAACGGACATAAACACACCTGATTCATGACTTTTCACTATACCACACAATTTATCTTGACTTAAGACCAAATCATACATCATTATCACATAAATCGGAGCTCAAAACATGCGAATTTACACACTAATTTGTTTAATGAAGAACAAAATTTCAAATCTAATTTGTTTTACTAAGGGGCAATTTGGTCACTTTGATACCAATTTGTGTAGTGGAGGATAATTATTTTTAAAAATAATAATTTAACAATCATAGTTTACAATTTTAGTAATAAATCGTAACATTAATAATATAATTACAAATGAAATTAATTTTAATAGAAACGGATATTAAATAAAAATTCTACACTTAAAATAGTATTAATAGTAAAATTATAATTAACACTTATAAAAATATTAAGTTAAATATATAATTATGATATTAATATTTAATTAAAATAAAATAAAACAAAATAAAAAAATAATATAATAAATAAAATAAAATAAAATAAAAGCATGAATATCTATTGCATGTTGTCGACGTCAGAAGTTTAAGTTCTGAATTTACTATTATTACATTTATATATATATATATATATTTATAAATTACATTCAAATCCCTACATTATATTAAATTCTCATTTAAACTTACCCTAAACTTTAACCTTATTACAAAATGACCCAACTTGAGTTATACAACTCCGTTTGAAAATCCAAAAAATGCGTATGGAGTCCTAACATGGCGAGGATCACATGCATACCAATTTTTAATGCAAATAACGAAGTTTATAGGGGACAAAATTTTAACTCGAAGTGGGTTTCTTCTCGTCTTTTTCATTTCACGTACAAACTCTAAACTAATTATATATTTGTGATCCTCGTGAGGAGGGCTTCAAAATGGCCTATAATATGAAAGTTATGTCCTAACTAAATGAAATACGCTATTAAAGAGTTAAAACTTCGACGGTGTTTTTCTAATTCATACAAAATCCATTTCACAAAAGAGTTATATATTTGGCATCAACGCATCGAGACGGTCATTTTCGTATATAACATGATAAAGATGACTAAGAATATAAAATCTCCAAGAATTACAGAAGCTTGTATATACAAAAACGGTTATACTTTATATATATATATATATATATAATTATTAAACCAAATATTCACTTCATTCAAGGAATAAAATTTAAAAGATAGATACCTTTCTCTTGGAATTAACCGTGTATTCTCTACCCTCCAATTTCAGTGTGTGGAGTGTATGTATATATATATATATATATATATATATAGTAGGGTGAAGGTTAGATAAATGGAGAAGTTTTGAGGATTCACCAAATCTCAATAGATAGATAAACGTGATAAATTGAGAGTTAACGTAAGCTGCTTTTGTCACCCATGTCCTTTCTACAATCCAACAAGATTTCCTTCTATTATAATATATTATAATTAATATATACATATTCACATATTATGTATATAAATATCTATACTCATATATATATATATATATATGTATATATATTATAAAAATACTATTATTGTTGATATTACATCCACCCCTATTAAAACAAAAATTTCGTCCTCGAAATTTCACTTACTAGATATGGGTAAATTCGGATATTTATTTCGCATGTTGTCTTCGCGTTCCCATTTTGCTTCTTCTCCATTGTGTCTGCTTCATTGAACATTGATTAAAGTAACTTCACGATTCTTTAGCTTATGAACTTTCTTGTCAAGAATGGCGATAGGAAATTCCTGATACGCCAAGTTGTCGTCTATTGTTATAACCTCGTGGTTAACAACGAGGCTTGAGTCAAATACATATTTCCGTAGCATGGTCACGTGAAATACATTATGTACTCCAACTAGTTCAGATGGTAAAGCTAATTTGTATGCCAACTCACCAATTCGTTCCAAAATCTCATAAGTCCCAATATATCTTGCCTTAAGTTTTCCTTTCCTTCGAAAATGAGAAATTCCTTTCATTGGTAAGACTTTGAGAAAAACTTTATCTCCTTCCTGGGACTGCAAATCTTTGCATCTCTTATCAGCGTAGGACTACTGTCTATTTTGTGCTGTCAAGATTCTTTTTCTGATCTTTTCAATCGCTTCCACTGTCTTTTCTACTAACTCTGGTCCTAGAACTTTCTTTTCACCAATTTCATCTCAATAGAGGGGAGATCTACACTTCCTTCCATTGAGTGCTTCGTAAGGGGCCATGCCTATTGTGGTTTGAATACTGTTGTTGTTAGCAAACTCTATCAGTGGTATGTATCTTTCCCAACTTTCCCCAAAATTTAGGACGCATGCCCTCAGCATGTCTTCCAGTGTTTAAATAGTCTTTTCAGACAGGCCATCGGTTTGAGGATGAAACGTTTTGCCAAACTTTAACTTCGTGCCTATCACGTTTTGTAAGCTGTGCCAAAATTTTGATGTAAATCTTGGATCTCGATCCGAAACTACAGAAACTGGTACACCATGTAATCCGACAACTTCTTCTAGATAAATTTGTGTAAGCTTATCCATTACGTGAGTCATTTTGACTAGAAGAAAATATACTGACTTGGTCAAACGATCCACTATCACCCATATAGCTTGATTTCCTCGCACTGATCTTGGTAATCCAGTAACGAAATCTATTGTAATATGCTCTCATTTCCACTCAGGAATTTCTAAGGGCTTCAAGAGTCTTGAGGGTGGTTGATGCTCTACTTTTACTTGCTAACAAGTCATAAACTTTTGGATAAACAAACCTATATCCCTCTTCATATTTCTCCTCCAAAATGAATTCTTCAAGTCTTGGTACATCTTGGTTCCTCCTGGATGTACCGTGTATGGAGTACAATGAGCTTCTGACAAAAATTCTCTAATAAGATCCTCATTTTTAGGAACACATAATCTTTTTCCAAAGACGATTGCCCCATCGTTAGTGAGAGAAAATCCATTTCCTTACCCAATCTTCATGTGTTTCTTAATTTTCCTGAGAAATTCGTCTCCATCTTGGAGTTCCTTGACTCTATCTAATAAGAAGGGTTTAATCAGTATGTAGTTAATAGTGCTTCAATGGTACTTGGAGGTATTACGACTTCCAAACTCATCCGAAAGAACTCAGCCACCAATAATTCTTGGTTTGTTAATAGTAGGCTAATTCCCCTTTTTCTTTTCTGCTTAGAGCATCTGCTACCACATTTGCCTTCCCTGCATGGTACAGTATTGTACAATAGTAATCCTTGACTAATTCCAACCATCTCCTTTACCTCATGTTTAATTCCTTCTATTCGAAAAAGTATTTTAACCTCTTGTGATCCGTATAAATTTGACATTTTGATGACTCCAAATCTTCAAGGCATGTACCACCGCTTCCAATTATAAATCATGAGTTGGATAGTTCTGTTCATGGATCTTGAGTTGTATAGACGCATAGGCAACTACTTTATTACGTTATATCAAAACACATCATAATCCTTGCGTTGAAGCATCACTATAGATGATAAATCCTTCTATTCCATCAGGAATTGTCAGTACAGGTGCAATGACCAATTTCTGTTTAAGAAGACTGAAACTCTTTTCACACTCTTCCGTCCAATAGAACTTAATTTCTTTTTTAGTTAACCTCGTCAAAGGCCATGTAATTTTCAAAAATCCCTCAATAAATCTTCTATAATATCCAGCCAATCTAATGAAACTCCGTACTTCTCCTACATTCATAGGTGTCTTCCATTTCTCTATTGCTTCTACCTTGGTCGGATCCACCTCAATAACTCGAGCTGACACAATGTGCCTAAGAAAGACAACTTTGTCTAACCAAAACTCACATTTCTTGAATTTGTCCAAATATGAGTGGAAAACACGATTCATCAAATCCATGAAAATTGCTGGTGTATTGCTAAGTCTAAAAGGCATCATCATAAATTCATAATGCCCATAACGTGTTATAAAAGCAGTCTTCAAAGTGTCGCTTTGCTTGATTCGCTCTTGATGACATCCAGACCTCAGAACTATCTTGGAAAACACGCTAGAACTGCCCAGTTGATCAAATAGATCCTCAATCCTTGGTAATAGATACTTATTCTTGATTGTAAATTTATTTAGTTCTCGGTAATCGATACACATCCTAAACGAACCATTTTTCTTTTTCACGAACAAAACGGGTGCCCCCAGGGTGAAACACTAGGGTGTATGAAACCCAAATCAAGAGTTCTCGTAATTGGATCTTAAAATTATTGTAACTCCTTTTGTACCATTTGATAAGGTGCTTTTGAGACTTGTGCTGCTCCTAGTACTAGATCGATTATGAATTCTACTTGCCTTTTGGGTGGCAAGCTTGGTAAGTTTTCTGGAAACACATCTTTGTATTCCTGCACAATAGAAACATCCTCTATGCTCATCTTTCTGCCTTCACTTTCCACGATACTCACTAAGAATGCTTGACATCCATCTTTCTTCATAATTTTGATTGCTTTCATTGTAGTTATAACTCGCGGTATTACTCCAGCTTTAGCTCCGTGAAAAGTAAACTTCTCATCTCCTGGAAGTTGGAACTGTACTTCTTTCTCACAACATCTAATTACAGCATGATTAGCTCTAAACCAATCTATCCCTAAAATTACATCAAAATCTTTCATCTAAATTACGTGAAGGTCTGCAAGTAGGACTTTGTCATTCATCCCTATCTTCACATTCTTGCACAACTTTATGGTTCGGATGGAGTTACCAGAAGTTACACTAACCTTAAGAGATGATCTGTCTAACTCCTCATAATTATTTTTTACTTTCTTATACGTCTTAGCATATATGAATGAATGAGTGGCTCCCGCATCAAAAAGTATAAGAGCTAGAGTGCCAAATACTGATAGCATACCTGCCATTGTCTCTGGTTCTTCTTCAGCTTCTTGCAGTTTCATAACTTACGCATGTACTAGTTTAGCACTTGATCCTCCTGCTACTTTAGTCTTTGGGCATTCCAGTATGGTGTGTCCCAGTTGACGCCATCGATAGCATATTCTGATTCTATATAAGCATGCTCCAAGGTGATTCTTTCCACATTTTGGGCAGAGAGAATTTATTCCAAGTGGCGATGGTCCTGATCCATCTCCGATTTTTATTTGCTTGTTCTAAACCTTATGATTTCATTTTCCGATCATCTATCATCCCCCACTTGCACTTTGCAACTATTTCCATCGCCTTTTTATTTTGGTTACTTTTGTTCTTCTGTCGAGACTCAATTTCTTGAGCTCTGGAAAATGCTTCTGCAAAAGTCATCGTTCCTTGTCCAGCCAAGATGATGATGATCTCAGATCGCAATCCCTTTTCAAATTGTCTAGCTTTCTTCTCCTCCATGTTGACAAAGTATGTGGCAAATCTGGAGAGTCGATTGAATTCTCTTTCATATTCAAGAACACTCATTATTTCTTATTTTAAGTGCAAAAATTCACATTCCTTTTCATCTCGGAATAATTGAGGCAAGTAGTTTTGAATGTCACGTCCTTAAAGTCTTCCCATATCATCCTTGCCTTCTGTTCAGGTGTCTTGGTACGTCTATAAGCCTCCCATCAGAAATTAGCTTCACCCACAAACTGTAAAATAGCGCACGCGATTTTCTATGCATCAGTACAATCGAGATAGGTGAAAATCTTGTCCGAAGACCTTAACCATTTCTAAGCTTCCATAGGGTCCTCCGTCCCGTTGAAGGTTGGTGGGTTGAAATGTCGAAATTATTCAATTACTAAAGCTGGCTCGTTTCAAGGAATAGTTTCTGGTGGTGGTGGTGGTTGTACAAAGTTTGCGTGAAATTGTTGAGCCAATCCTTGAAGGATTGTCACTAAATCATCTCCTTGGTCACTGTAGATATTCTCAAGATTCTCATTTGTAGGTAGGTTTTGTGGTCTTCTCCAACTCATAATTTGATAAAAGTGTTATAATTATAATAATACTTCAATTAAACATAACAAATATGATATTTAAACATATAAACATTTATATCCACAAATTTGTGCCATTAAGACAATCGAAACATCATTGTTTTAGTCATACATCAGCAGATTATGCATCATAAAGTACTATCTCAAAAGGCCTATCAAATGCGACATCTAACATACTTATATATACATACTACGGGTCAAAAAGGTTACTACTATAGTAACATGTTGCTACTACTATAATAAGAGTCATAACAGACCTAAGTCAGTGTAGTACTAATATGTCTAATTAATCACTTCCCCATCATCCCTAGGTACATCCTCTCTAGGCTCCACAGGTGCGGCCGTAATCTCTTCCTAAACAAATGCTTGAACTGGAGGAACAGGTGGCGCATGTCTCAGAAGCCAGACATGGAACATAATGCACAGTAAGATATATAGTCCACCACGAGAGGTCCAGGTGAAATCACAAACATCTCATTGTATATCTTAAGTGCATTGTCAGTCCAGGACTCAGGTACAGTGTTAATCAATAGGATACAATGGTCAATATCATCCATCGAATGATTTCCTTGGGCATCTAGGAGTTGCATAAGTGTTATTTCGCTAATGTGTGTCCCCAAGTCTTGTTCTTCGGTCCGTCCCCAATGTTGCGCCCTGAACCTTCTTCGAGAATTAATCTCGTCAATGTCCATCTGATTTACAAGTTCAAAACTAATTCTAAGTTTAATTATATATTAAAGAACTTTAAATATTAAAATAAACACGCCAGGAAATCCTATAGTGTAATGATGATATAATATAAGGGAATGAGTTATCCTTGGGATGTAGTATTTTGACCTAAGTTAGGCACTTGAGCAAGTATGATATAGGCTACTCTAATACCACCCTGTAATGCCCAGGGTTACGCTATGGGGTTGGGACGCTACTAGATATACAATTTCTAATATAATAATAAAGGGGTCGAGAATGCACAGCGGAAATGATATAAAATCCCCAAAGCGATAACATAATAAAGTAAGAGTTGCATAAAGATTATTTTACATATTAGCGTCTACTCACCTGCGTAGAGTAAAATATTCAAAATAAGTACATTCAGATGATATATGTGAAATAAAGTTCTAATAAAATACCAAAATATAAGATATAATATAAAGTCTTCTAAGGGCTTGGGACATCTGCATAGGCCTCTTCCTCTTCTAAACCTTATTCTGAAAATCAATATGGGGTGAGCGTTTAACATACACTCAGTGGGTTAACTTAAATGATTGCACAGTTAAAAATAAATATGCATGCCAAATATACTATAAAATGTAACATATGCCAATTTAATAAAATAATTTTGCACATTGTCGTTCGATAACTAAATAAAAATATTTTAGATCGAACAGTCATCCGATATCTTGTGTTAGTTATTATATGTGAATTGAATTGTCATTTAATACGAGTATTAGTAGATTTGAAATATTTTTAGTACCGAACCGTCGCCCGATAACTTTTATTAGTTGGTATATGTGTACCGAGTCATTACCCTGTACAAGTGTTAATAAGTAATTATTTGTCATCGAACTAAAAACACACATGACACATAACATGACATATAAGTAACACATATCATATTTTAACATAGCAATCATGTCACATAATGTTACACTCGGTGAAGAGTGAAAGTTACCCTACCTTAAACTTTCCAGGGAATAGTACATTTGACTAGACTTGCCCTTCGGTATCAGGTGTGCCTGCAAGGGTATACTAAACTAAGTTCTACTATAATAATAATTCCTATTACTTAAACTAAATTTCTAATATTATATAATTAAAATAAACTAATTATTAACCTAAAAAAATATAAATAATTAATCGTTATATAAACTGAGTTAAAATAAAATAATAGATAGAAATACATATTTTAAAATTTTACAAATGATAATTTGACAATCATAGTTTACAACTTTAGTAATAAATCGTAAAATTAAAAATATGATTACAAATGACATTAATTTAATAGAAATGGATATTTAATAAAAATTCTACACTTAAAACAGTATTAATAGTAAAATTATAATCAACACTTATAAATATATTAAGTTAAATATATAATTATGATATTAATATTTAATTAAAATAAAATAAAATAAAATAATAAAATAATAAATTAAATAAAAATAATAATAAAATAAAAGCATGAATAGCTACTGCATGCCATCGACGTTAGAAGTTTAAGTTCTGAATTTATTATTATTATAAATATATATTTTTATAAATTACATTCAAGTACCTGCATTACATTAAATTCTCATTTAAATTTACCCTAGACTTTAACCTTATTACAAAATGATCCAACTTGAGTTATCAATTCCGTTTGAAAATCCGAAAGCACGTATGGAGTTCTTGCAAGGAGAGGATCACATGCATATAAAATTTTCATGAAAATAACGAAGTTTAAAGGGGACAAAATTTTAACTCGAAGTAGGTATCTTCCCATCTTCTTCATTTCACGTCCAAACTCAAAACTAATTATATGTTAGTGATCCCAATGAAACAAAATACGCTATTAAAGGGTTAAAACTCAAAGTTATGTCCCAATGAAACAAAATACGCTATTAAAGGGTTAAAACTTCAGCGGAGCTTTTCTAATTCATATGAAATCTATTTCACAAAAGAGTTATATATTTGGAATCTAAGCATCGAGACGATCATTTCCGTATATAACATGATGAAGATTGACTTAGAATATAAAATCTCCTAAAATGGCAGAAGCTTGTATATACAAAAAACGATTATACTTTATATATATATATATATATATATATAATTATTAAACCAAATATTCACTTTATTCAAGAAATAAAATTTTAAAGATAGATACCTTTCTCCTGGAATTAACCGTGTATTCTCTACCCTCCAATTTCAGTGAAAGATGTATATAATAGGGTGAAGTATATATATATATATATATATATATATATATATATATATATATATATATATATATATATATATATATATATATATATAGTATAGTGAAGGTTAGATAAATGGATAAGTTCTGCGGATTCGCCAAATCTCATTAGATAGATAAACGTGATAAATTGTGAGTTAATGTAAGCTGCTTTCGTCACCCATGTCCTTTCTACAATCCAACAAGATTATCTTCAATTATAATATATTATAATTAATATATACATATCCACATATCATGTATACTAGTTTTTTAACCTGTGCGTTGTACAAGATTATGTTTAACAATATTTTTTTAATATTTAATAATAATTATTTAAAGATGAATAAAGTTATTGGTTGATTTACCAAGTTGTATAATCGTGAAGATTTTTATCATCGCTATGTCTTTTTTTTAAATGTCTATTTCTTAAGAAAAATTCCAGAAAAATATATTCCAAGGTCTATGTCTATTTATTGAAATATCTATTATTATAAGGTATTATTCCTATTTTTGGATAGTCTATTAGTTGAAAGGTCTATTTTTAGGGTTTAGGGTCGAGGGTTAACAGTCGAAAAATATAATGCCCTAAACCATTAGGGTACAATATACCAAAAACCACTTGGATAAATCTTAATTTCACCCTTGGAACGAATACTAATCCCTACGATAAATAGTAAACCCTCGGGATACAGTATGCCTAAATCACTGGGTAAGAGTATATCATAAACCACAAGGGTAAAGTCAAAATTTCACACTTGGAACAAACACTAAACTCTACCGATAAATATTATATCCTCAGGTGCCATTATATCCTAAACCAATGGATAAAAGTATACCATAATTTATTGGGTTATAGTCGTAATTTCACCCTTAGAATGAACACTAAACCTTACTGATAAATATTAAACCCCTAGGGGACATGATGGCCTAAACCACTGGGTATTGGAATAAAGTTGTAATTTCACCATTGGAATGAAATAAAAAAACAATAATTTGTGGACTTTTGAAGAAAATGAAGAGAACACATAATGATTGGCTAGTAATATATGGATGAAAATGTTAGAGTTTGATACCTAATAAATTTAAGCAAGATGTTATAATAATACCACATGTCTAAAAAATTAGACACTTACAAATGGCCAATTGAAGAATAAAAAATATATAAATGGAAAAGCATAATTTATTGGTAAATATAACATGACAAAGAAATTAGGCACTTACTAAGAGACTTATCTCATAGCAAACTGTGATGCGCTATATCTTTGAGAAATTATCATCTACACCAACATTTTTCCCTTTGTAATCAAATAAATATATATAGTAATGCATTAATAAGCAATATATATATATATATATATATATATATATATATATATATATATATATATATATATATATATATATATATATATATATATAATTCTCAAGTGGTAAATATAAAAAAAAGAGTTATAATTAACTTTAACAAAAGCAAATGATCATCATGTGTTTATGACGATCATAAGTTATTCCAGTTGACTGAAAAATTGTACTTGCTAACGCCTAAAATCAGCTGCTATATATAATGTACATGCATCACAACACATAAATACGAAAATATACAAAAAGTAAAATTTTGTGTTGGACCCGTGTGTTGCACGGGAATAGGTATAACAAATAGTAGTTTGTTTTTGCAATGTATTTTAACATTTTAGTCCTTTAACTTTTCAACCTTACAATTTCTGTCATTTTAGTCGATTTTGATATCAAAACTATTTTGAAACTCAATTTTACCTTATAAAAAAGTTTTCAAGTTTGTTAAGAACTTTAAGTCATGAAATTTCGGCAAAATTTTTTGCAAAAGAAAAAAATTAAAAAAATAGGAGTAAAAAGTTATACTATAACTGATACAAATTGAATACAAATAAATAATATATAATTACTGGGTTAACGTTTGTATTATTTAAAGTTACATGACCAAATTTGCAAAATAATATAATATTGAATATCTTATAAATAAATTAATTCCAAAATTAGATATTATAAATTTCGTACTGGATTTAGATTGAATTATTTTATATTCATATAACCTTTTAGTTTTTTAAATTTGACCTTTCATTTCATTTTTAAATTATTTTGTCATTATACAAACGTTCGCAGACATAACACCAAAGTTAATTTAGTAGTAAATAGAATAATTCCGCAGTTTTATTCAGCATAAATAACACCTGACTTATCTGGATCTACATGTTTCACATTTGTTTTCTCACTCATGCAATTAAGAGTTTGAGACTACTAATTATGGATGCCTAACA
The DNA here is from genome assembly GCA_023678885.1 of Pogostemon cablin. Classification (NCBI taxonomy): domain Eukaryota; kingdom Viridiplantae; phylum Streptophyta; class Magnoliopsida; order Lamiales; family Lamiaceae; genus Pogostemon; species Pogostemon cablin. Next base: position 14,783,704 of record CM042994.1, on the reverse strand, counting down.
CAAATTGGATCTGTAGGTCAAAAGACTCAATTGAACAAACATAATCATCCTTTTGGATGCTAGCCTCATACTGACATTTTGAACCCAATATATTGGACCATTAGTTGAAAAGTAATACTCTATATCAATAAAAATAACTCAAACATTTAATATGCTAAATATAATGCACTTTACAAAATGAATGTTCTTAAATTTGGATGATCGCAGAAGAAATTTTCCACAATGGAAAATTTGTGGAGTAAAGTTACTTGTTTAGCTACCATTAACCAATTCTAATAAATGTTGAATATAATATAATGTTTCAAAACATGAATCTTTGAAGATTTGTAAATTTATTTTCTCCGATTCCTTAGAACTTCCTTCAACTCCATCATAAGTTCCCTCTTTACCTTCACTATGCTCTCACCATACTTTTGGAGGGTCATCATTTTCAACAAAATCAGACCTTTATGAACTATCAGGGGTGATATACCTATAAAGATAGAAATCGATTGGTATATGAGGTCAGTAAAATTCATATACAAACAAAAGTAAACCATATTGTACGTCCATTTAAAATAATAAGACACTGCAAACAACAACCAAACTTGGACTAAAATCATTCCAAGATTAATATATACAATTATATATGAGAAAGAACTCAAACAAATAGGCATGAACTAAACTATTGAACTTGTAACTCATTAAATTCCAGCAAGCAGTTATGATGTCAGGGTCACATATACAAATTTAGTAGATCACAATCCATATATCATAAATTTAGAATAGAGTAGTGCATTTAAATCTAAGCACATGGGATTCACGGTCCCAAATAAAAAGTTCAAATATTATCAATAAGAAAATAAAGCTACAATTCAAATGTTCAAATTAATAACTCAATAGCACTTCCAAATCCAACCAAATACGGGCAACAAAGCAAAGTAAAAAGATATTATAACTGAGCAATTATGGCCACACGCTATGAATATGAAATCAGTATCTCAAAAAAACTCTTCCAAATCCAATCAAGTATGAGTTCACATACGTACCTAAATCTATATCATATAATATTATCGGTGCGTTAATAAGGCCATACCTTCAAATAGAACTCAAATTAGAAAATGAACAAATAGACTGTAAGGTAATTAACTATATTACAGTACACTTACCAAACTCTTTGTATGCAATACTTGTATTGAAATGAGGAATATTCTATCCCAATAAATCCAATCTGATCAAGATAGCAAAGACCATGTAAAATGAAAGTTTCTTGTTTGCTTAATTAAGTTGAATGGTAGAAAAATCGTGATTATCACAGAAAAGATTATTTATAAGCTCACTGGCCAAAATAAAATAAAAAAAAATCATAATTTCATTGCATATGCCAACTGGAAACCACATTTCTTTTATAGTAAGCAAAATAATGCTACAAACTAAAATTCAAAACATTTTTAGCAAAATCCAATATAAGATATATGTTCACAAACCAAATAAAAAACAACAAAACATGTTTTTAAAAACACGAAACAACAGAAAACAATAACCCTTTATCAAACAGAAACTCCATGAAGACATGCCTACCTCTAATGCATGCTACACCTCCAAAAGCTCATATAATGCCCCGTCATTATAGACAATAAATTTATTATCTTATTGATCCGATCATATGTATGTTCTACATAAAACCGATCCTGCCACAGCAATTTCAATAGCTACCTTTTCGGCCAACATAATCTTGATTTAATTACATCAAGAAATTATTGTGGAAAAATAAAGGCAAACTGTGGATTTTCCAATATTTTAAACTCTTTACCCTCAACAAATTTCATCATCCCACCAAATCATTCAATCCCATTACCAGGTACATAAGTAATATGAACTGTTCTCTATGAATTATAATCAAGCTATTTTAACTCTTTCATAACTTTTAAATACTGCATAAACTCAAAGAACCACTCACATTTGCATCACAAACACATTTAAAGTAATATATAAATAATACCAAGCTGCAGCTAGAAAGTCTTTTAAACGGTTTCTATTAGAAAAAAGTAATGGACCATTATCAAATAGAAAAATAGTAAGTTGATTAATTATGTATTCACGATAGTACTACCATGTTGTGCAAAGACATTTACATGAATTATCCAATCCACACCTTCACATAAAAAATAAAATCATTGATGCAACATATGCATCACATAAAATATATAACAATTGAGATAAAGCTTATAAAATACCTTCATTTTAGAATTTTTTTTTCTTTTGGAGCTCCAAACCCCTCTCATTTATACATTGGAACTCCCAACTTCAGCACCTCTCCAAGATAAATTTCAGCATTCTAAACATGACATTTACTAATAAAATACATGCTACCACTATAAATTTAGATATTACATTATCATACCTTCATTGATGCAGAAATTCTTTCTATAACCCAAGCAAACAACATTCAATTAGCATAAAAATTTAGTCCGCCTCAGCTTTTTCATAAATTGTGTGAAAGATATGAGTGTGTCCCGCTACAGAAATAGATCAATTGTGTCTTTTCTTCTTTTAAGCCAATCTCTTTCTAAAATGCGGCATATGAGCTTTTGGATACGGTTTATTATCATCAATAAACCAAAGTTCAACCAGAGAATGGCAAGAATTGTGGGCGAGAATTGTCAAATGAATCCCACTTGTGACGATTTTTGCTAGATCAAGTGGTTTTATAATACTTCTATTGTAGCAATAATTACGTGCTTGCAAAGAGAATCCTCAAGCTCCTTTTTATTGCACCTATGTAAATTCAACTAGAACAACAAAGAAAATACTGAGACAGTGAAGAGAGGTAGAGAATTTAAGAAACAATATATTCCTATTAAAATACGGTACATAACTAAAAAAATGTATAATTTAATGATCAATACCTTGTGGACAATATCCAATTTGTTTCAACTCCGACAATCATCCATAAATATTACATCAGCCATAATTAAGAAGTCTAGTGATCAAACTAAGAAAGAGAAGGTAACCATACGTTTTACTGTGACAATAAAGATATCACTTTGGTACATTTTGCATAAGCGACTAAACTAACATGTATTAAATTATTGGTGCTTTGAAGCCCGAGATCAATTTTATAGTTCTATGGCCTTAATATATGCCAATTAATGGCACACCAATTAAAGAAGTGTAAAATGAATTAATACAATACAATATATAATAATTCATTTAATTTGGATTTACTTATGATATATAAAATCAAATTTACCTGTTCCCTTATGGATCACCCTTTGCCAAATGTCCTACTCTTATTTTCTCCACTTGTAGCCATCATTAATCTACCTAGAATCATGAAACGCGCAGCAGTGATCAATCAAATCCAACCAATATCTACTCTTCTATGCATTGTGTATTAAGTATAAAATCAAATTTGGTGAAAGATTTCGATTGTATCAACTCTTTGTTGGTTCATTCAGAGTTAGCTGATTATGTATAAATAAATAAACATGAGATAAGATTACCTGGAGCAGTTTATTGAATTTAGTAATAATTTTTAGCTGCATTGCATCCAAAATAAGAAAAAAATTAAAGGAAAAAAGTAGCAGTCATCACCCTTATCTCTAAATAGCAAAGCCTCCCCTCATCTCTAAATATGACCATATCTTTAATCAATAATTTCACTAAAACTGTTTTATCAGTAAAACAACCAAATTCATCACCCAAATCTAGTGTTGTGTTTCATCATCGTCTCATCTATATTTTCCCCAAACGTGAACAAAATATCATCACATGAGATGAAAATTTCAAAAAAATGATGGAAACAGAGTAGATTAAGACATAGTAAACCAAAAACGTGCATTAACAACATAGGAAGAGGAAGATTAACAAAGATTACTCTTAGCAAAAGCTGTCCACAAAGTATGAACTTATTATTAAATTGCATTATTAAGTAATAAACACTTTAAAACTCTACAATCAGGCCTTAAAATACTATAGAGGCTCTCATCTAAGATATCTGATTTCAAGATTAAATTCAATGCTTCTAATGCTATAAGAGATTTTATATCAAACACCTTAGTTTCACTTTCAAATCTAGTTCAATTAAAAATCTAATTTTCCGTAGATAATGAATTAAATGAGCTTATATAGGTGATGTTTGAAAATAATTAATAGCATCAACCAACAAAATATAGAAACTCCCACAATAGCTTTAACTTATAAGATTAGTAAGTCAAATTTATCAACTAAATTAATCAGTATTCTCTAAACCTATAAAAAAGTAGCCAAACTAATCAACTTTAGATTGACTTGGGGTAATGATCCCTTGTTAAAGGCAGATAATAATCCCTTAAAAACCTGCTTTTGTGTGAAATTCGAGACTAAAAAATAATAGTTACTAATTTGGGGTTATTCGAGAATGCATCGATGTACCTGAGGGTGTATAAGGTAAAGTTAGGATGTCGTGGGTTAGTTATTGTATTATTTTCAATTATTTTATTTATTTTATTTAGTGTTTAGGATTAAATAAAAAACAGATTTAATGATTTAAATTATCCAGATGCACTACAATTTGACACACTAATTTGACACCTGCTAATATTTTTTTTAAAAAAATCACCAAGTTAAAAAATATCATATAACATAATCAAGTTGTACTCCTCGGACACCTTTAACAAAAATCCTGGCTTCGTCACTAGTTGCAACCATGTGTTCTCACCATCACTTTCTCACACTTCACCACAACCACTATCCCCCTTCCAAATAGTCATCAAACACTTGAACAATATCATATAACATAATCAAGAACTGCATATCCCACAATGTAATTATCTATCAAGTGACAAAAGAAAAAAAATAGTGTTCTATCGAGAAAAATAGTGTTGTAATTTTTTTAGTCACTTATCTTTTCCAATCAGTTTTATTCACTTTTCATCAACTATACTTTTCAAAGGAAAGCTTTACCTCATGTCATTATTTATGCCATAAAGAAATGAAATCATTTGATAGAATTCTTCTCCTAAGAAGTATTAGTCGTTCACTTTTCTAGTTTATCATTTAATTCAATTTTCAAATTAAAACACAAAGGCCATCCAAATATCCCACTTCAAATTTAAAATTTTGTTAACATAAATTAATTTTACTTTCACAGCCTCCCATGATAAATAAAAAGTGTATCAAAATCAAGAAAACATAAATATTTCAAAATCATTTAATATTTATTTACACAATAGAAAATGAGATTTCCTCAACTTTTTACAGTAGATGAGGATTTAATCTGTAAATCAAATGTCCCAAATTGGATTATGTTTAAAATAAGTAAAAAAGAAACCATTATACAATGCAATTATAGATTTTCATTTTCTAAGTAAGGAGAACACCTAATGTCAAGGAGATTATCTCAAGTTAGCAACAATAAACATCAATGGAAATTATGATTGTTAAGGATTATGAAAAGTACAAAATTTCATTGCCAAAGCAAGAAGAATATCCATTATACCTACTACTGTATATAATCTTTTCTAACTATTACGATATCTAACAAAAACAGACCCTGCTATGTAAGAGTGATGTCGTTCTTTCACTAATGTAACTACCATATTTAAGTTTTGGTAATAACTTACATTTATGCTTCCGCAGACAATACTTCCACTCAAGAATGTCATTACGTGTTGTAACTCAATAACATAGAAATTTCAGATTTCAAAATAGCCAAAGGCCACCTATAACTTTCTAGCTTTCAATATTTTAAACCATTTTTATAAGTTTGTTTTAGTAACAACTTCCATTTAATATTAATAAATTTTATATATACTTCCACAATCATGCTTAAAGTGTGAATTCTTGAACGAAGATGAATAAATCTACATCACAAATTCTTGAACGAAAATAAATAATTATCACAGTCAGCAATTCAAAATAAATCTACAATTCAATCATTATCCCCAACAATTCAGTTTAATTTGAACAGTTATTTCAATCACATTGCATGACATAACTATCAACACAATTCTATAAACATTTGATAGTAACATATTTTCACACTACAAAAATTGCGATGAATATATGATAATTATTCAAAATGTTATACTCTATGAATATACGGTCACAGGCATTCTGTATAAAATCTGTATTTTATTTTTCTGTACGCGATTAGTACTTTTTAAATGATGAAAAAAATGGGGATAGAAGCTCACCAGTGAAGCAATGTGCATCGTGTGGAACTTGTAAAGGTAACCTTTGGGGAATCATCTCAGCAGGACCTGGATTGAACCACACAATGAGATAATACAATAAGCAAACTAAAAACCCAACTTAAATAGATAACTCATTACATTGGGATGGATTTCAAACACGCAGAAAGAGAAGAGAAAAGACAATTAATAAAATGACTGAAGGCATACAATTTCATAAAGATAGACTGCCGAAAAATGATAAATTCGATTCAGAACACCGTCTTCTCTAAATATAGAAAGATAGAGAAATTTAGATATATGAAGTTATATTAGCATTGATCAAAGTATGATTTTCCATTTCCCACTCCAAGCCTATGTCCTATGTATCCATTATTATGATATAAGTAACAACGATAAAGATATACGACACTTTCAAGATTCCTAAAATGTAAGAAAACATGCTGTGATAATCCTAAGACAAAGATTATCCATACGACAAACATTAAACGACACTACTAAAATAAACAATTAAATCAAACATGGCCAAAAATGATCAATAGATACAAATATTATTACCATCAAAAGGGTTTGACATCACTCCTCGACTTCCTATTTGTTTCACAAATAACCACGTTTAACATGAAAATAATAAAATCCTTTACTCTAGGTGCCTTTTGAGTACACATACCAAAATCTCTTAATTGAATAATTAAATAAGATGGAAAAAATAGTCCAATCCATATCCAGTTGTAACCCGCTGAGAAAGAGCAACATATACTTGTATATTGAGGAATTGGTTCAATAAATCCACTTTTAACTTTAACAATTAATGGTGTAGTATGAAAGCCACAAGGGACAACAATATCTTCTAACTTCAATAATTAATGGTGCATTACATAAAAACCAGGATCATTTTACATGATTTCTCTAAGCTTTAAATATCTCAAAAGAATCTGTCCAATTCCAAGAAACAATGAGAAAACATTGAAACATGTAAACATTCAGCCACAACTTTATGCATCCATAGTGAAGTTTTCAGAATATAATCTTTCAGCATCCAAGAGTGGTGCCGGCTATCGCCTTAGTCGTACCAACAAAGCCTGCCGCTCGTACCGCTCCCTGCAGCAGTCATGCAACTCCTCTGTACGACTCGTGCGTGAGCCACCGGTGACCCTTGCGCCTGCCGATTCTGGACGTGTCGCCTGCTGTGTAGAATCACCATGCTCCATCTCTGCGACACACCACTCACTAGCAATGCCACCTATTTCCCTCGACCTGATCATGCTGTCAGTCTCGCTAGTCGTGCAGTCATCGGGCCAGTCGTGTTGTATGAGTGCACGACTCGTGCGCTGCCTGTATAGCGTCACCTCTTCCATCATTCCCTTTACGATGATGACAGTATGGAGTCCCGCCAGGCGGCACGACTGATGAGTGTGTAAATTCGCATGTTTTGAGCTCCGATTCGTGTAATAGTGATGTATGATTTGGTCTTAAGTCATGATAAATTGTGTGGTATAGTGGAAAGTCATGAATCTGGTGTGTTTAATTCCGTTTGAGTGGATTTTCAAAGGAAAACGTGATAGAAGTGATTGGAACCGAAAAAAAGGGGTTCAGGTACCCAATTCTATCAAGCAGGGGCTTGGTTCGACTAAGAGTAAATTGGTTTGACCAGAACCTATGGTCGAATCAGGTGTTGGAAGATCGTCGGAAGTGTGGTTCGACCAAGCCATTTGGTCGAACCGTGGTCAAACCAGAAACCTAATGGGAAGCAGTTGCAGTTCGATCGGGAAGCATCTAATTCAACCAGCCATTCGGGTCGAATCGGTGACCAGAAGGTGATTACAGGCTGGTTCGACCTATGGTTCAACCATGAAGAAAGCGGTTCGACCAAGATATTTGGTTGAACTGCTGAGCTGGAGACGTCCGGATCCATATTTTTACACCTTTAGTGCATATTTTCGCTCTAAAAGCCCATCCAAGGTCTATAAGGAGAGCTCACAAGTATAAAAGGAAAACTCTACGCAAGGGAGAAAAGGGTAGACCACCACCACCTACATTATATATAACATCCGAGGCTTTACCACCATCCATGGAGCTGTGGAGAGAGATTCGTCTATCGAATCTAGTGAGAATTAAATAAAGATTCAAGACGGAGAGAGACACGACGGCGCCCGCATCCAGGTTTACTTCGCGTCTTGATTTATCTTGTAATTTTCAAGACTATAGGTCAGATCTATCCAAACACCATGATTGCTCTTCGATCAATCATGGGCTAGAACCATTTCGATAGTTCTAGGGTTTATGAAGGTTTTACGAGTTAGTTGAACTTTCATGTGTAAACTCCGTACAACACTACTTGTGGTTTATTTTATATAAGACTATGCGTTTTAATTCATACTCAGAGTTGTTTTGTGCATCATTAACTGTTATGTAAAGTCTGAATACATATCTAGGTTATTTATTGAGTGCGTTCACTGTTGAGATGGATTATATGTTATTATTCTAAGTGAAGGGATTTCGAAGTTTCATAAGAACTATCTTATATAAATACTTATTAATTGAATATTATTCTGGTTAATAAGTATGATAAAGATTATAGTTTCATAACACCTATACAGGGAGATCATATCGGGTTAGAGTACTAAGTGCATGGGAAATAATTAATACTGATAGTACCTAGAAAGGGGGTGAATTATATATCTCGCTCCAAGGATATTCACACATGTCACACGCTTATTTACTTGTGTCTATAAAGTAGATTTGCATGGTTTAGTGATGGATCCATATTCCACAAGGCAGAGTCAGACATAAATATATGGAAGGGAGAATAATAAGTAAAACTGGATGGCCCGAAGAGCTACCTATCTTCTCACTTATTCACTTTTGTTCTAATCTTTACTGTTTATTTACTTTAATTATTCTTTTCATTATTTCCTATTAGTTACTTAATTATACAAATCTTATTGCCATAATAGTCTTAGTAAGTAGAATATAATTAAATTAATAATAATCCATCTTGTGGGTTCGATAAACACTTGGTCGCTTATCAAAACTCCAATAGCATCCTTCACACTTGGGGATTAAATTACGTGTTGAGAAAATGCTCATCAATGACTCGTGCCATCCCTCGCCACTAGTCGAGCAGTCGCCACCGTGTGCCGCCGTGTTTAGCCGCATTCCACTGCCGTTAAATGTATAGAGTATTCAATAAGAAACATAATTTCTAAACATATTCCATGTTTGACACAGAAACCTTAGCCTAACGTGTCACGCTTAGCCACAAAACTGAAGCTCTGATACCACTATTGACGTTCGATCATTTGGTTAACATGAACCGTTAGGGTTTCATGCATTTTTAAATCAGCCAAAGCAAGAACATAGAAATGTATTACCTCTCACCATGGTATGTTGAAGAAGAACAACTACAGATAACAACCTCTTGATCTTCTACTGTATTCCCAAGTCCAATCTTGACGTCGTGTGGACGACGATCTTTAAGATCCTTTCAATATGCTCTCCCCCTATTTCAATGTTTATTAGGCGTGTTTTACTAGGGTTCCGGACATCTGAGATGACTTATATAGGATATAGCAGGGACCAGGAGGAGAAATTAGAGTCGGGCCTCCATTGGGCTTAAGAATCTTAGTTTAGCCCAAAACTTATACTTAAGTCCAATATTAATAATAATATATTCCACTACAATATTATTACATCACTGCCGCTCTGATCCCAAATTACGTTATGAGCTCCTTCTTACGAGCCCGACAGTCTTACCTTGTTTAAGATATACAATGCCCATTAATTAATTAAGTTACTGAAAACTCCATTAATTAATATCTCATCCGAGAGTAGTCCACTCAACCTCATTATCATGCCAGAATAAATCCACTTGCAAGATTTACATGATAATCCTTATGAGCTCCTCAAGGGGACATTATCAACCTATTTAATAGAACACATATTCCTTCTACAATCAACAGCACACCTTAAACACATCACTATTTCCCAACTCACCGAGTTTGTTAATATAATATATATAAATTTTATTCATTGATGAATCAAAGAAATACATAGAGGCTTACACGTCGAGGTTATTGTATGGGGATTAAGAGCACGAACATCCATAATAACTGAGATCCAGTTCTTCTACATAGTTAGTATAAGTCGATCGATCTCAAGCGGTCCTGCTCAATACACAGAAAGCATACTAATGTGATTTTATAGTCAAGAAAAACTAATACCAAATTACACTTCAACCACCCCAATAGATTGTCCCCGTCTATCTCAGTTGTGAACATATGTTTATACTTTATAAGAAAACTGATAATATGATCTTCCGCGTGTTGTCGCACAACATATTATTTACAGTATAAAGTAAGCGGACTTTTGCAATGACATATAAATAAATTATAATTTGCAAAAAGTTTGATCATATGATTCTCATTTCAAATAAATTATTAAATATTGTTCATACTGAAGCTAGACTTTTAGTATACAATCTAACAATGCTTCTAAATGAGGGGACTCCGAAGCTTCATTAGAACTATCTTATATAAATACTTATTAATTGAATTGAATTGAGGTTTGTAAGTAGGATAAAGAGGATAATTTCATAGTACCCTATCAAGAGAGATCATATATAGTTAAAGTACTTAGTGCACGGGAAATAATTGATACTGATAGTGCCTTGAAAGGGGGCTTGAAATTGTGTTCTTACTCCGAGGTAATTCATACGTGTAACACACTTATTTACTTGTGTCTATAGAGTATATTTGCATGGTTTAGTGATGCATCCATAGCCCACAAGGCAGAGTCGGACATTGACATACAAAAGGGAAATTAATGAGTGAAACTAGATGGCTCGAAGAACTACCTATCTTCTCACTTGTTCAACTCTCGATTATTCTCTATTGTGTTCTATTTTTAATTGCTATTTAGTTATTTTGATTAGTAGATTAATTATAATTCTTCAAATAAATTACCAAACAATAGTTTTAATTAATTTAGATAATAATAAATTGATAATCATTCGTCCTTTGAGTTTGATAATATAACTTGGTCGCTTACCTAAGCTACAGTTACATTCTTCATACTTGGGAATTAATTGTGTGTTGAGAAAATGTCTATCAAGTTTCAAGTGCTATTGCCGGGGACGGTAGCCATTATCTATTTTATTATTTCTAGTTTAATTGAAACAAATCCATACTTGTGTTTATTTTCTAACGTTTAATTTTTCTTAGGTGTATGCACACTAGGTCGAAGGGAGCAACACTAGCAGCTTTTGATCCAAAAATTAGAGTGTCATCAAGGAAAAAGAAAGCAAGGTATAAGAAGAACAACAACGTGGAACCAACAAAAACTCTAGATTTAGGATTAAAGTTGAAAAATCGAACTCGAAAATGATTGAAGCTGTAAACGAAGACAAGTCGGAAGACGAAGCAGGTAATATGGACCAAGATAGGCCAAATCCGGACAATGTTGCCATCTGTGAAGTCTTCAAGAACAACAGAGGGGGCAACTTGGGATTGTTAGGAGTGCGTGGAGCTGATGCAGATTTTAATCTTCATCCGGCTCTTATAAGCATGATAGAAAGAAAATTTTCTCTGGGGGGACTTTTAAAGATCCTCAACAATATCTAAATAAGTTCCTTGGTTACGATAGTACATAAAAGAGCGCAGGAACTCATGAGGATGCAAGGAGGATCGTGTTGTTTAAATTCTCTCTTATTGAAACACCGAGAGATTGGTATGACAATCTTAGTGCTACAGACTACACTACATTGGACTAGCTGAAGATGAAATTTTTGGAGAGATACATGCCACATTCAAAGGTGTTCAAAATGAAGCAAGATATTCATCAATTTGCGATCAATCAAGGAGAAAGTCCCATGGAGCTTAGGATAGATTCGAGGACATGCTTAGAAGGTGTCCACAACATGGGTTATCAAAAGCTCAATACGTCAATGTATTCTGTAATGGGTTGGATTGTGATTCTTGTGTTCTACTTGATGCTTTATCAGGTGGAGCATTACTTGCAAAGACACCTGTTGAGGCCGAAAAGCTCTTTGAGAATATTTTGATGAATTCAAGAAATTATCCTACTGATAGAGTGAGGGGCACCTATGTACTTGGAATGGTAGCACAGGTTGAATACACTATGGTGAAGTCGAGTAGAGAAGATGAGATCGTCTCTTGCTTGGCCAATATCAACAAGCTACTTGAATCTCAGCAGATCGAAGTAGATTACGAAGTTGTCAAATAGAGTACCATTGATGCAACAGCAGGATGTTGGTGAAAAGAGATCTATCCAAGAGGAACTAGAAGAGGCGAACTATTCCATGGGAAAAAGTATTCAAGGAACTAGGTATCAAAATCAAGGAAACAGGAATTATCAAGGGAAATACAGTAATCGTGGTCCCCCGAATAATTATCAAAACCAAAGGAGGCTGGAAATTTTATGGAGCAATCCGAATGCAACAATACAGCCGCCTAGTGGTGTTGACCTGGTGCAAAGATAGAAAAAGGAAATCCTGGTTTGGAGGATACGATGAACCGATAAGTGGCTAGAAATGATTCAAGGGTGGATCGTTTGGAAGCAAAGATAGATTCAAATCATGATGAGTTACCCAAGCAGATGAAAGACCTTACTTTGTTAATGTGAGAGATGGAGGGGAATGTTAACAAGTTGACAAAGACAATTGAGAAGGGAAAGTTTCCGTCTCAAAGCATAACAAATCCAAAATCTTGTAAATGCAATATGAAGGTCCAATGATGTCGGCGAGTGAGAACAAAGATGGAGTATCCCCGCTCGACTAACACTCTACCAAACACTTTGGTTGAGCAACAAACTGTAAAGCTGAAAAATCATGATCAATTTATAGGGAACTTGCTCGACCTAAATGGAGTTGCTCGAATAGACCATTCTGGTTGAGCCAAGGTCGAGAGGCCATTTGTGGAACTGAACAGTCATATTCTGATTATAGGGACCTTGCTTGACCAGATTATTCATGTCGAGCTGAAGTCGAGCAACATTGTTCGAATCCAATTTCTGTACAGGACGCTATACATGTTGTTCAGAATACTCCAGTACCATCACAAGAGCAGAATACTGAGTTTATTGTGGAGAAAAAGTGGAAAATAGCTAAGAGAATGGGAGCCGAGAAGGACAAGCTGAAGGAGGTGGAACGTGATGAGTTGGGAATCCCTAAGACTAAGATACCTTCTCTATTTTCTTTGAGGTTAGTAAAGAAGAGATTGAAAGATAAGTTCAAGAGATTCTAAGATATCATGAACAAGATAAGCTTGAACACTCCTTTATCCGAAGCAATCATGGAGATGCCTTACTATGCCCAATTCTTAAAGGATATCATATTGAATAAGAGAAGTTTGAATGGAGTTGAGACTGTTAATCTTTCTAAGAACTGCAGCTCGATCATTCAGAGAAAGCTGTGAGCAAAGTTGAAGGATTCGGGAAGCTTCACTATACTATGTGAGATTGGAAAGGGGCCAGAACGAAGAGCTTTGTGCGATCTTTGTGCAAGCATCATTTTGATGCCCTTGTCTATATTCAAGAAGCTATAATTGGTGGATAGGTCTATGATCTTTCCGAAGGGTGTCATTGAAGATGTATTTGTGAAAGTAGAGAAACTCGCCTTTTCTGTGGATTTTCTTGTGCTGGAGATGGAAGATGACAAGGACAATGTCTCTCTTATCTTAGGGAGACCATTACTTGCCATTACTGGAGCTATGATTGGTGTCCAAAAGGGGGAGCTTAGACAACGAATGGATAAAGAAGAGGTCCTGTTCAACCTCGACAAAGAAATGAAGATGCCTATGGAGACACAGTGCTACAGCATTGATGTGGTGGAGGAGATCGTGAAGGAAGATATGTCCTTAATCCTTTCTAAGTATCTCTTGGAAACATGCTTGGCGGAATATCTTACTTTTTCCACCATGGTGCTAAATAAGCTCTCCAATGAGGTATGTATTGAATTTCATGAAAACTTACTTGCTTTGGGTGATGATAGGCATGAACCAATAAGAACCAAGATTGAAGAGGTCAAGTGGACTAGGCAGTACCTACCATTGGAAGGACAGTACCCACCGAAAGAAGAAAAGAAGGAGGAGTTGTAATGCATATCTGGTAATTGTATCTTTTTCTCTTACCGATGGTCAACTTGAAGTATAAGTCTACTATTGGATGGTTTCTTGATGATTTGAAAGGTATTAATATTGCATGCATAAGATAAAATTGCTAGATGAAGCTATGGGATGTATTTTGAATCAGTGGAGGGTGAACCCGAGATTCAAGAAGTGATTAGGAAGCAAATCCAAATGTGGTTAGATGCAGGAATTATATATCCAATTAATGATAGTCCCCGTGTGAGTCCATTGCATGTTGTAGCTAAGAAGGGAGTATGAATATTTTTAAAGTTTGTGATGGAGAGACGTTAGCCACTAGGACTCTTACAGGATGACGTGTATGTACGGATTATAGGAAACTGAATGAACATACCTGCAAAGACCATTTCCCTCTTCCTTTCATGGATCAAATGTTAGATCTTCTTGCAGGGTATGAGTTTTATTGCTTCTTGGATGAGTACTCGGGTTATAATCAAATCATGATTGCACCCGAGGATTAAGAGAAGACTACTTTCACTTTCCCTTAAGAAACCTTTGCTTTTAGAAAAATGCCTTTAGGATTGTGTAATGCACTTGCTACTTTTCAAAGGTGCATGATGACCATATTTGATGGGTTGATAGAAAAGATCATGGAGGTGTTTATGGATGATTTTTCTATGTTTGGTTCCTCCTTTGATATTTTTTTGTCTAACCTGTCTATTATTTTGAAGATATGTCAAGAAACTAATCTTTCTTGAATTGGGAGAAGTACCACTTCTTGGTGAGAGATGGGATTGTTTTGGGGCATCATGTTTTAGCCAAAGGATTCCAAGTTGATAGAGCCAAGGTAGTGGCCATTGAGAAGCTTCCACCACCTACTAATGAAAGAGGAGTGAGATCTTTCTTGGACACGCCGAATTTTATAGAAGATTTATCAAAGACTTCTCAAAATACTCCAAGCCTCTTTCTCACTTACTTGAAAAGGATGTTCCTTTTAATTTTGATGATGAATGTCTAACAACTTTTCAGGTTTTGAAAGAGGCGCTTATTACTGTATCTATCTTGATCACACCAGATTGGACTCAGCCGTTTGTACTTATGTGTGATGCAAGTGATCTAGCACTTGGTGTAATGCTCGGGCAGTTGAGAAAGAAAAATTTTTTTGCCATCTACTATGGGAGTAAAACTTTTCATGCGACACAAAAGAACTACACTGTCACCGAAAAGGAGTTTCTAGTTGTGGTGTATGCATTCAATAAGTTTCAGTAGTATTTGGTGGGAATGAAGACGATAGTGTACACGGATCATTTAGCAATTCAGTACTTGATGGAGAAGAAGGAAGTGAAGCCAAGGATCATTAGATGGATCCTTCTTGTGCAAGAGTTTGATATGGAGATCCGAGATAAGAAGTGTACGGAGAATGTTTTGGCGGATCACCTATCATGGTTGGAGACAATAAAACAATGTGATGACTCTTTCAAATATATTAAAGAGATGTTCCATGATGAGAAGATTATGGTAGTGTTTGCTGAAGGAACGGAGAAAACATGTGTAGTCACTGCTCAAGGAATGGATCCGTGGTACGCTGATTATGTCAATTACATTAATCAGGTGAAATTCCTAAAGGTCTCAATAGGTATCAACTTGCCAAGTTTAAGAGAGATGTTGAGACTTTTATATGGTATGATCCATTTGTGTACAAGATTTGTACGTAGCCTATCATCCGTAGGTGTGTGCCCGAGATGGAGATGGAGAGCGTGCTCGATTTTTGCCATGCACAACCTAACAAGGGGAATTTCGGAGACCAAAAGACTGCAATGATGGTACTTCAATCCTCTTAATATTGGCCTACCTTGTTTAAAGATTGCGAATCCTATATGGCGACATGCGATAGATGTCAAAGGATGGGAAACATAAGTAAAAGGGATAAGATGCCACTTCTGCCAAGCATTGTTGTAGAGATTTCAATGTATGGGAATTGATTTGATGGGGCCTTTTCCCCCATGTAATGGATTTCTCTACATCCTTCTTGTTATTGACTATGTTTCTAAGTGGGTGGAAGCGACTCTAACTCACATAGATGATGCTAAAATTGTGTTGTCATTCCTGAATAAGCATATTTTTGCCCGCTATGGAGTTCCTCCAGGACTTGTGAGTGAAGGAGGTACACACTTCGTCAATAGGTTGATTGAAAGAGTTCTCAAGGAGTATGGTGTCATGCATAAGGTTACGACACCCTATAATCCTCAAGCGAATGGGCAAGCCGAAGTTTTCAACCACCAAGTGAAGCAAATCTTAAAGAACGTAGTCGAAACCAATAGAAAAGATTGGGCTATGAAGCTCGATGATGTTTTGTGGAGGTTCAAGACTACGTACAAGATTGTGCTAGACATGTCACCTTATCAAATTGTCAATGGGAAGCCGTGCCACTTACCCGTAGAGATTTAGCATAAGTCTCTTTGGGCCGTGAGAAGTTTGAACTTGTCTATTAATAAGCAAAAGGAGTTGAGGATGACTCACATTAATCAATTGGATGTGTTAAGAAATCAAGCTTTTAAGAACTAGGTGATCTACAAGTAAATAAAGAAGAAGTGGCATGATTTGAAGATCACTTTAAAGGAGTTCAAACAAGGTGATTGTTGGATTGTATACTAAAAATCTAGCTTTTAGTATGAACAATGTTTTAACAATTAATTTGAAATGAAAATCATATGATCAAATGTTTTTCATATTTATAATTTATTTATATGTTATTGTAAAAGTCCATTTACTTTATACTGTATATAATATGGTGTATAGCATCGCACGGAAGATCATATTGTCGGCTCCTCATAAAGTATAAATAGATGCTCATAATCGAGATATACAGGGATAATCTATCAGGATGGTTGTAGTGTGATTTGGTATTAGTTTGCCTTCACTATAAAATCATATTAATGCGCTTTGTGTGTATTGAGCAGGACCGCGTGAGATCATTCGATTTATACTGAGTATATAAGAGAATTAGATCTCAATTATTATGGATGTTCATGCGCTTAATCCCTATACAATAACCTCGATACGTAAATCAGTATTTGTTTCTTTGATTCATCTAAGGGTGAGATTTATTCATTAAATCAATATACTCGGTGAGTTGGAAGATAGTGTTGTCTCTATGGTGTGCTGTTGATTGTAAAAGAATTCATGTCCTATTAAATAGGCAGATGATGTCCCATTGAGGAGCTTATAAGTATAATCATGTAAACCCTACAGATGGATTTATTCCAGTATGATAATAAGGTTGAGTGGTACTACTCTTGGATAAGAGATTAATTAATATAGTTGTCAGTAACTTAATTAATTAAGGGACATTGTATATCTTAAACACAGGGGGATTAACGGGCTCATAATAAGAAGGAGCCCACAATGTAATTTGGGATTAGAGTGGCAGTAGTATAATAATATTTTAGTTGACTATATTATTATTATTATTGGACTTAAGTATAAGTTTTGGGCTAATCTTGGTTACTTAAGCCCAATGGGAGGCCCAACTCTAATTTCTCTTCCTAGTCCCCGTTGTAGCCCATAAATAAGTCATCTCATCAATCTGGAAGTCCTAATCACACTATAATACCATCAAGAGAGAAGGGAGGATTGAAGATTGAGAGTGTCTTGAAGATCGTCGCCCACAGGACGTCGAGACTAGGCTTGAGAATACATCAGAAGATCGGAGACATCGTTAGTTGCTGCTGATCGATCTCTTCACCAACATACCACGGTGAAAGGTAATTTATTCTATTCATTTCCGCTGCAATAGAATAACATGAAACCCGAATGAATTATGTAGACCATAAGATCTGATCACCAACAGTGATGAGGTATTACTCTTTAACTCTCTCTTGAAACTTTTTGCAGGAAAATTAAAATCAAAGTGGACGGGACCATTCCTAATCCATAGAGCCTGCGGAGAGGCATTTTGAGATCATAGTTGAAAATTTTATTTATTTTCCGTGTTTAATATTGTTATATATATGGAGTCATGTTCTATATGATTTATAGCCTTATGTGCTATGATAGGAACATGCTAGGTTGCGTATTTTATTTTGAATATTATATGCATGTAAAAACCCTCATTAAAATAAATATGTGGGAGAGGGATTGGTTAATAATTCTCGCGGCATCCATTATTAGTTTGTAATGTGATACACGTATACTTGCGTGTTGGCTATAGTGCCTTCCTCCCCATCAGATGAGTATATTTGCGGATCACTGGTACAGAGTTCTTTAAATAATAATTGTTTTATAATGTGATGAACATAACTTGTGTGTTGGCTATAGTTCCTTCCTCCCCATCAGATAAGTTTATTTGGGGATCACTGGTACAAACTTATAATTGACGATTATATGAAGTTATTTTGGCGCGTGTGATCTTCTCCATCTGAAGGGGAACAAACTTGGGTAATGGACTTAGTATCAAATAATGGTATACACTTAGGTGCAAATAATATGTATCCTCCCCATCGGAGTCGTTGCTATTATTTGCATGGCTAAAGAGGAATCGACTATTAATTATTTTATCATAAAGTTAGGTTGACAAATAAAATTAATGGGTAAAACCTTCTCTTGTAAATGTTAGGATTTGTATACATCCACCATCGTGGCATGCAAATTCATGGTGCTTGAGATGTAGGTGAATTTATCTTATATTGTTTTGAGGGAAATAATATAAATTTTAAATTCGAAGAACTTGATCGGTGTATTTATTACGTGATTCTCTGTATTTTCAAATCGTTTTATTTCACTTATTGTTAACTGAAAGAAATCATATTTACTGGTCCAAAATTAGATGATTAGAAAAGAATCTTAGTTTTGATTCTTATTGCTTAGGAAAATACACGTGAGTTCTCACTAAGGATGCCCTCTAGTGCCTATCAAAGTCTCTACTGGAAAGGTGAGAGGTTCATAGAAGTATGATGGTCTCATGCGACTCTTCGGATACTTGAGAAAGAAAGAAAGGCAAGGGGTCATGGTTGACTTGATGAATGAATTGGATGTCCTTGGATAGAAATTGAAGGGGAAACCTAGGTCAATTTTTTATGAGTTCACCTAGATGTTTTTGAGAAAGTTCCACCTGAAATACAAAAGGTTGTATTTAGTGTGAAAATTCTGACAAAACATGTGGTGAATGATAGTTATTTTTGTCAAGAAGTGAACAAGGTTGGTATCTTAGTCACTAGTTGTTGTAGCATGATTAGTGATGACATTTATTAACACATTGTGTATAGATACTGAAATCACTAAATGTCTACAACTAAGTGGTGATGAGATTACTGTGTACATGGGTAATGCTATGAAAGTAGTGGCTGTTGCAGTGGGAGTTGTTTATTTATCTTATGCTGGGAATAAACGTTAGATTTTGATAATTGTCTTCACATACATTCTCATAGAAAGAATTTGATTTCAGTTTCAATTTACTTAGGGATGTATACTCCATTTCATTTAAATGACATTGTCATTATATTGAAGGATGGAGCTATAATCTGTTGTTGTACGTTAGTGACAATTTGTACAATCTTAAATCATGTTTCTGTTAGATTGTATACTAAAAACCTAGCTTTAGTATGAATAATATTTTAACAATATTTGAAATGAGAATCATTAATTTATTATTGCATCTTATAATTTATTTATATATCGATACAATAGTCCATTTACTTTATATTGTGGATAATATGGTGTGCGGCGTTGCACAGAAAATCATATTATCGATTTTCTTATAAAGTATAAATAGATGATCACAATCGAGATAGATGAGGTCAATCTATCGGTATGGTTGTAGTGTGATTTGGTATTAGTTTGTCTTGACTATAAAATCACATTAGTGCACTTTGTGTGTATTGAGTAGGACCGCTTGAGATTGTTCTATTTATACTGACTATATTGGACAACTTGATCTCAATTATTATAGATGTTCGTGCTCTTAATCCCTATACAATAATCTCAACACGTAAGTCAATATGTATCTCTTTGATTCATCAATGGGTGAGATTTAAATATTAAATCAACAAACTCTATGAGTTAGGAAATAGTGATGTCTCTGTGGTGTGTTGTTGATTGTAGAAGAAATCCATGTACTATTAAATAGGTTGATGATGTCCCCTTGAGGAGCTCATAAGGATTGTCATGTAAACCTTGTATGTGGATTTATTCTGGCATGATAATAATGTTTAGTGGTACTACTCTCGGATGAGATATTAATTAATGGAGTTGTCAGTAAATTAATTAATTAATTGGCATTCTATATCTCAAACGTGGAGAGACTGTTGGGCTCATAATAAGAAGAAGCCCACAACATAATTTGGGATTGGAGCGACAGTGCAGTAATAATATTTTAGTGGACAATATTATTATTATTGGACTTAAGTATAAGTTTTGGGCTAAACTTGGATACTTAAGCCCAATGGAGGCGCGACTCTAATTTGTCTTCCTGGTCCCTGCTGTACACATATATAATTCTTCTTCAACATACCCTAGTGAAAGGTAATACATTTCTATTTTCTTGCTTCCGCTGATTTAGAAATGCATGGAACCCTAATGGTTCACGTTAACCAAATGATCAAACGCCAACATTTTCTTTCACGATGCAATAAATAGTAATTAATAACGTATCTTCTAATCTTAGTAAGAGAAAAGAACCTTCGGATATGAACTAAACATACCTTTGGCATCTAAGTCTAAATCATATTAACTTGAGTATGATTCAAAGGTTGATAACCGATGGACTTTGGGTTTATTGTAAGTGGAAACTATCTGACTTGTGAATCTTGCTTGGAAGTAAAAATATTAGATGCCTTTTAAGGAAAAGGGGTGTAGAACCAAAGATGTGTTGGAAGTGGTTCATTCTGATTTATGCAATCGTAAGACTGTCCAGATAAGAGGTGGTTATGAATATTTGTCATTTTAAATGATGATTATTCTAGAAACAGTTATATTTATTTGATATACCGCATGTCTAGGTACTTTGATTAATTCGAGGAGTACATGGCTGATGCAGTGAAGCGTCATGAAAAATATATCAGGTCGTTACGATTTAATCATGGTGGCGAGTACCTCTTAGGATAGTTTAGGAGCTATTTATCAAAGGTTGGGATTGAATTCCAAATTGTCCACACCGGGCATACCCCAGCTGAATGGTGTGGCGGAAAGAAGGAATAAGACTCTTATGGTAATGGTTAGATAGATGATGAGTTATTTAGAATTATAAAATTCATTTTGGGAAATTCTAGAAAAATGGTGGGTGGTTTATTTAGTCCAAAAAATCAAAGGGTGATTGTTAACACAAACACTGGATTTTTGGAAAAGGACAATATCGTAAACCACAAACGCATGTATAAATTGTTCTAATTGTTTAGAGAGGGAAAACACAAAGTATAGTACCAATGTACAAGAGGATATACTACAAATAAACTACATCACATGTCACATTTGATACATAATTACCAGTAGTGCCTTTTAGTAGTGGGAGCGTTGTTTTACAACCCGATAGATATATGTTTTGGGAGAGTGATGAGTATGTAAATTCACATATTTTTGAGCTCCGATTCGTGTGATAATGATGCATGATTTGGTCTTAAGTCAAGATAAATCGTATGGTATATTGGAAAGTCATGAATCAGGTGTGTTTAAGTCTGTTTGAGTGGATTTTCAAAGGAAAACGTGATAGAAGTGATCGGAACCGAAAAATGGGGGTTCAGGTGCCCTAATCGACCAAGCAGTGGCTTGGTTCAACCAAGAGTAAACTGGTTCGATAAGAACCTGAGGTCGAATCAGGTGTTGGAAGATCATCGAAAGTGTGGTTCGACCACGACACTGTGGTTCGACCAAGCCATTTGGTCGAATCATGGTAAAACCAGAACCTAAAGGGAAACAGTTGTAGTTCGACCCAGAAAGCATCTGATTTGACTAGCCATTCGGGTTGAATCGGTGACTTGAAGGTGATTTACAGACCGGTTCAACCTATGGTTCGACCATGAAGAAAGCGATCCGACCAGGACATTTGGTCGAACTGATGAGCTGGAGACATCCAGATCCGTATTTTTATACATTCAGTGCATGTTTTTGCTAAAAAAGCATATCCAAGGTCTGTAAGGAGAGCTCACAGTATAAAAGGAAGACTCTACGTAAGTTAGAAAAGGATAGACCACCACCACCTTCATTCTATACAACATCCGAGGCTTTACCACCGTCCATGGAGTTGTGGAGAGAGATTCGTCTGTCGAATCAAGTGAGAATCAAGTGAAGATTCAAGACGGAGACAGACGCGATGGGCCCACATCTAGGGTTTACTTCGCATCTTAATTTATCTTGTAATTTTTAAGACTATGTGTAAGATCTATCCAACCACGATGATTGCTCTTAGATCAATCAAGGGTGAGAACCGCTTCAGCAGTTCTAGGGTTTATGAAGGTTTTACGACTTTGGTTAACTTCAATGTGTAAACTCTGTACAATAATACTTGTGATTTATTTTATATAAGACTGCGTTTTTAATTCATACTCAGAGTTGTTTTGTGCACCATTAACTATTAAGTAGAGTCTGAATACATATCTAGGTTATTGATTGAGTGCGTTCACTGCTGAGCAGGATTATATGTTATGATACTAAGTGAAGGGATTCCGAAGTTTTATAAGAACTATCTTATATAAATACTTATTAATTGAATATTATTCGTGTTAATAAGTAGGATAAAGATTATAGTTTCTTAGTACCTATAAAGGGAGATCATATCAGGTTAGAGTATTAAGTGCACGGGAAATAATTGACACAGATAGTACCTAGAAAGGGGGGTGAATTATATATCTTGCTCCAAGGATATTCACACGTGTCACACACTTGTTTTCTTATGTCTATAGAGTAGATTTGCATGGTTTAGTGATGCATCCATATTCCACAAGGCAGAGTCAGACATAAATATACGGAAGGGAGATTTATATGTAAAACTGGATGGCCCGAAGAGTTACCTATCTTCTCACTTATTCATTTACGTTCTAATCTTTAATTTTTATTTACTTTAATTTTTCTTTTCATTATTTTCTATTAGTTACTTAATTCTACCAATCTTATTGTCATAATAGTCTTAGTAAGTAGAATATAATTAAATTAATAATAATCCATCCTGTGGGTTCGATAAACACTTGGTCGCTTATCAAAACTACAATAGCATCCTTCACACTTGGGGATTAGTTTTATGTGTTGAGAAAACGCTTATTAGAGAGTCGTTAGACTTGGTCCCTAGTAAACGTGAAATTGACTCACGGATACGACGATGCACTATGATCCATTAGCAATTCGCAATGATTTCTGAAATAGAATCTATGGATTCAAAATTAGATCTAGGTGCTTGTAGGACCACGAAATGGTGTGAAAGCCATTGGAAATGGCTCTACAATAAAAAGAGTATTAGACGGTAAGGTGGAAACTTTTGAAACAAGGCTTGTTGCGTAAAGGTACACTCAGAAAGAAGGGTTCGATTATGAGGAAACCTTTTTGCCATTAACTATGTTTAAGTCGATCTGGATTCTTTTATTTATTGCTGATCGTATTGATTATGAGGCATGATGCGTGTTTTCTTTGCACGAAAAATTAATCCCCAAGTATTAAGGATATCAATTGCAGCTTAAGCAAGCGACCAAGTGAATATCAAACCCAAAGGACAGCGTATTATCAATTTAATTATTTACTATATTAATTACGACGAATTGTGTCAATAAAGTTCGAGGTTTGATTATCAACCACTAAACAATTAATTAAAATAACAAATAAAATAAATAATACTAGAAGAATACGAAAGTGTCTCAAGAATGGAGAATAGGTAGCTCTAGGGTAATCCAGTTTTACTACTTAAATTTCCTTTCGTGTATCAATGTACGACTCTGCCTTGTGGAATATGGACGCATCACTAAGCCATGCAAACATACTCTATAGACACAAGTAAATAAGCGTGTAACACGTGCGAATAAACTTGGAGCAAGAGATATAACTTCACCCCTTTCTAGGTACTATTAATATCAATTATTTCCCCCATAGAATGGTACTCTAACCTGATATGATCTCCCTTTATAGGTATAATAAAATTAACCTTTTTATCCTACTTACTAACCCGAATTCAATTCAATTAATAAGTATTCATATATGATAGTTCTAATGAAGTTTAGGAGTCCCCTCACTTTGAATCATAACATGAAATCCTGTTCAACGGTGAACGTACTCAATCTACAACCAAGATATATATTCGGACTCTATATACCAATCAAAGATGCACAAAACGACCGTGAATATGGATTAAAAAAGTATAATTATATATAAAATAATTCTACAAGTAGTGTTGTACGGAGTATACAAACAAAAGTTCACTTAATTCATAAAAACCTTCAAAATCTTAAAAATACCAAAACGGTTTTAGCCCATGATGTTTCGAAGAACAATCATGGGGGTTGGATAGATCTTACCTATAGTCTGGAAAATTAGAAAATAGAAGAAAAGAATTAGGAAAACCCTTGGTGAAGAAGTCTCCTTCCTTCTCGCTTCTATCTCTTCAAATCCTCTTGATGGATGAATGGAGGAAAGAATGTGGATGATGGTTAGGGGTGATCCCACCTTGTGGGGTGTAGTATTGTGTTGTGGTTCTCTCCAATCTAATCTAATGAATTATGATGTGATATACATCCCCTTTTATACTTGTAGGCTCTCCTTATAGATTTTGGATGGGCTTTTTACGAAAAAAACATGCACTAGGGGTGTAAAAATTGAATACAGATCTGTCCCAGGCATTTGGTTCGACCTAGGGCTTGGTCGAACCTTGGTGGAATCGAAATCAATAATTTTTCGCACTTCAGGCATATGATTCAACAAAAACAGCATGGTTCGACCACTGGTCGTGGTCGAACTAGCTTGTGCCAGCTTTACCGTTTCGCATATAACTTCCATATCCGGACTCCGATTTGAGAGATTATTGCGCTCACACGATTCTCTCTTCCTTAGCTTACTATCCATTTAAATAATTCACAAAAAATCCAAGATTTGAAGGTGTAACAAACCATTCAAAGTAGCACAACTGTTCTATTTGGCACAGCTTGCGCGGCATCACCATTTTTATCATAACTTTCTCGTTTGGAATCCGATTGAGGTGTTCTTTATGCCAAAACGATCCTATTTTAAGTGGCTTTCCAAAAAATGTATCACATTACTAGTTTTAATCTCCACACAAACACAGAAAATTACAAAAGTTGGACGTGCAGTTTTCTGCATTCCTCCACAAGTTACACCTTTTCTCCAACTTTGCACTTTTGATCCTTTTTCCACCTAAAACACAATAAAACACCTCAAGTGCACCTTTTTCTCACATATATCGAATATAAGACACTTGTTCTAATATATAACAATAATTCCCATCAAGAAGGTGTTAAATTGGACACCAAAACACGCTTATTTTCACTCTCATCAATCCCTCAAACTTACTCGTTGCTCATCCAGAGGTAACAAAATAAAAATAAAGAAATAGAGAGTAAGAAAATTAACGGGGAACAAGGACTATGACCATTACCCCATTCAAAATACCATTATCCTCAACTTAGGCATACAACTCTCATTACATTTAATTATCAATTCATAGGATATAAGATAAGAGAATCACCACCAATTCAAATGATCCATTGACATGTTCTCACGGGAATTATATATCACTCGCACTCAAGTGTAAAAGATGTACACTTATGGTTATGGTGTTTACACTCAGATTCAACTCAAGTGCATGCATAACCATAAGCTTTCTCATTGTCTCAACTCTCCTTTTACTAGTAGCTAGCAAATCATGGATCAAAAAGGTCTTTTATTTTGTTGTAATGTAGGCTCCATGGAAAAGGTAGGGAATATATAGATAAGTGACTCAAAACTCGGATCAATCAAGCTGTAGTCTCTCTCGAACTTTCATTCTTCCTCATCACTTCAATCAAGCACAACATTCTCTTCAAACTCTCCCATCTTTCTCCTTCAAGCACAACACATTTTTTCCAACTTTTTCTAGCTCTTCAACTCCATCATTCTCCTTTTCTTTACCCCTTTTTTCTTTCTTTTGAGGTACTAGTTTCGGGCACTACCTCTCGCATCCTACATAGGATACTAGATTTAAGCACTACCCTAGGGTATTTGTTTCTATATAGTACAAGATTTAAGCACTACTCCAAGAATTTTTCTTTTGATCCTTACGATTCTTCCTTCATCATCCCTCAAATCACCCCTCTATTCAATTAAGCTTTATTAGTTATTAAAATAATGGATGTAAATAGGTTCAAATGGGCTAACTAAGGATTTAATGAATTTAGGTAAAGTATATGGGAAAAGATGGGCTATTCAAAGATGGCCTAATATCATTTCCATAATCCGCTAGACTAAACTTGAATATTCAAGGGGAATCAAAGCAAGTTCTAGAATACACGCATAAGAATTGACATATCAACACCGTTTAAAATATTAATATGCCGCAAAAATTGACACACCAACACAACACACTAGACATTAGGTAAGTTGTAAAAAATTGACATATCAACACCGTTTAAAATATTAATACGCCGCAAAAATTAACCCCCTAACAAACAAGCATCCAACGAAAGGAAAAATTATACCCTTGGTGCTCATAAGATGAGGTAAGTACATCACATCCCCCCAAACATAGTAAAAATGTAAGTCAAAACTAAGTTTGAAAAGAGATGTAATTGCCGAAATGTGAGCACTTCAAATATAATAACTCCTCACTCACACAAATGAAATAAAGCAATAAAACAGAAGGGACAAGCCCCCAACATACGCTCATATTTAACATCGGAGAGTCACGATGGAATATCGCTTTGAACTACTGGATCTGATGGCGATCTTCTCACATTCTCACATTCAAGTACTTTCTTTCCCTCTTCTTGTCTACACTCACACCTCACCTTTCTTGGTCACAAAAATATGATCATCAGAATTTCCTTCCTCCCATGGCTGTCTAGACTCCTCCTTGTCAATCTTCCACTTAATTTTAGAATTATTTGTCCTATAAAACTCAAGATTAAACAAGTTAGAAACCACATCGATGCTCTTGCATGATTGAGTCTCCATGGGCATCTTCAATGCTTTATTAAGAGAGAAAACCACATCTTCATTATCCATCCGCAGTCTAAGCTTCTCGACTCTCAACCTCTTTGTTCTTTCCCACTTCTTCTCAACTATAAGCCTAGTATCATGCTCATGTGATGGTACTGGAGTGTTCTGAACAACAGGTGTAGCATTCGGTATGGAAATGAGAGCTGAATGAAGTTGTTCGATCACAGTTCGACTAAAGTGATCTGGTCGAACAACATTGGTGTGGTCGAATGAGATCTCTGTAAGCGGGTTCGGTCTTTCCAATGTTAGTTCGATCGTCATTTGACCAGAATAGTCTGGTCTAACGGGAAGAGTCTGGTTGAACAGAGGTCCTGTAAACTGAACGTGATCTATCTTCTCCGTATATGCATATTCGACCATAGTTCGACCATATTGATCTGGTCAAACAAGGGTTCCTAGGTCAAACATAGAGGCATAAAATAGAGAATTGGGATTTTGTTTTATCAAAAGCGGCTCGACCTCAGTTCGACCATCAGGTCTGGTCGAATGAGGTGGTGTTCGTCGAACAGTGGCCCTGCATTCTTCTTTATCAGACACCTGATTCATCGAACCTTCGTACTGTGTCCCGAACTTCAATGTGATGGCATTATTCTCCAATGTTTGTGTCAATCGATTCACATTCGCGGCCATCTACCCTATAATCAAGGTAAGGTCCTTTTACTGCTTAGATAAATCTGTATGGTCAACATGTTAGATTGTATACTTAACGCCTAGCTTTTGTATTAAACAATGTTTTAACAATTTTATTTGAAATGAGAATCATGTGATCAAACTTTTTTGCATATTATAATTTTTTATTTATATGTTTGTGCAAAAGTCCATTTACTTTATACTGTGGATAATATGTTGTGCGATAACACGCGGAAGATCATATTATCGGTTTTCTTATAAAGTATAAACAGATGCTTACAACCGAGATAGACGGG
The DNA here is from genome assembly GCA_023678885.1 of Pogostemon cablin. Classification (NCBI taxonomy): domain Eukaryota; kingdom Viridiplantae; phylum Streptophyta; class Magnoliopsida; order Lamiales; family Lamiaceae; genus Pogostemon; species Pogostemon cablin. The sequence continues at coordinate 14,755,342 of CM042994.1, read as the reverse complement.
GACTATATATCGGGATGGTTGTAGTGTAATTTGGTATTAGTTTGTCTTGACTATAGAATCACATTAGTGCACTTAGCGTGCATTGAGCAGGACCGCTTGAGATCGTTCGACTTGTACTATCTATATAGAAGAACTTGATCACAGTTATTATGGATGTTCGTGCTCTTAATACCTGTACAATAACGTCGACACGTAAGGCAGTATATATTTCTTTGATTCATCAATGCGTGATATTTACATGTATTAAATCAACAAACTCGGTGACTTAGGAAGTAGTGCTGTCTCTATGGTGTACTGTTGATTGTAGAAGGAATCCATGTCCGACATAGGTTGATGATGTCCCATTGAGGAGCTCATAAGATTTATCATGTAAATCTTGCAAGTGGATTAATTCCGGCATGATAATAAGGTTGAGTGGTACTACTCTTGGATGAGATATTAATTAATGGAGTTGTCAGTAACTTAATTAATTAATGGATATTGTATATCTTAAACATGGGGAGATTTTCGGACTCATAATTAGAAGGAGCCCAAAACATAATTTTGGAATTGGATGGGTAGTGCAGTAATAATATTTTAGTGAAACTATATTATTATTATTGGTTTTAATTAAAAGCTTTGGGCTATGCTTGGTTAATTAAATCCAAATGAGACCCAATCCAATTTCTCCTCCTGGTCCCTGTTATAGCCCAATATAAAATGTCATCTCAGCTTTTGGATACCATATTCCTGCGCCGTTTTAACGTGTGAGAAAAGGAGAGAAGCAGATTGAGAAGTCCTATAGATTGTTTCCCACACAACAATAGGATTGGACTAGGGTCATACAACAGAAGATCAAGAGGTGGTTCTCTATTGCAGATCTTCAACAATACACCCGGTGAAAGGTAAACTTTTATTAGCTTCCGCTAATTGTTTACTTGAATTCCTAACGGATCACATTGAACCAAATGATCAAATAGCCAACACAATATTCATTGTATCCTCTAGACGATCAACCCTTGCATCATTCTCAGCCATGTATCGATTGAAGATATCTTCAACACTAACCTTCACTTCTTGCTGTTGCATACTAGGCCCTCTTAGTGTCAACTCTGTAATTTGCCTTTGTTGGCATTCCAGTAGCTTGTTGATGTTAGCTATACTAGAGACGATATCGTCATCCCTATTTAGCTTCAATACTTGATGTTCAACCTGCACCGCCTTGCCAATTACATATGATCCTTTTACTCATTCCGTAGGCCAGTCACATGAATTCATAGAGATGTCTTCAAATAGCTTTTTTGCGTCAAGTGCCGTCTTTGAAAACAGTGCTCCACCTAATGATGCATCAATACGCGACTCACAATCCAATCCATAGTAGAAGATACTTATGTATTCAGCCTTAGACATCCTATGCTGTGGGCACCTCCTGAGCATGTCTTTAAACCTATCCCACGCCTCATAAAATTTCTCACCCTTATTCATAACATATTGGGTAATCTCTTGCTTCATTCTTAATATCCTTGAGGGTGGCATGTATCTCTCTAATAACTTCTGCTGCAGTTGGTCCCATGTAGTTCATTCTGTGGCATCAAGAGTCTTATACCAAGCTTCAGCCTTATCAATTAATGAAAACTTGAATAAGGCGATCCACTTAGCATTATCATTAGCTCCAGCACCCTTTTGAGTGTTTGTATAACAAAGGAATCTTCTGAGATGCTGATATGAATCTTCAAAGCAACCTCCAGAAAAAGGATTCTTCTACACCATGTTGATAAGAGCGTGATGTATCTCAAAATCATCACCTTCCCCCTTGCTCCAATCAACCCCATGTTGCCAATCCCATAGTTCTCGAAAATATCACGTATGCAACATTATCCAGATTTTGCCTTACTCCGGCCATGTTTAGCACTGTGTGTTATTCCTTTTTTTTCCTTTCCTTTTCCTAGTGCACAAGTATCTCAAAAAAATCAAGGTTAGATAGAAATAAATAATCACAAATAAAAATCTTAATCAAACTAGAAATAATAAACTAATAACAAAAGTTGTCCCAGCAATGGCGCTAAGAATGCGTGTTTTCTTTGAATGCAAAATTAATCCCCATGTATTAAGGATATCAATTGCAGCTTAAGCAAGCGACCAAGTGAATATCGAACCCAAAGGAAGACGTATTATCAATTTAATTATTTACTATATTAATTATGATGAATTGTGGCAATAAAGTTGGAGGTTTGATTATTAACTACTAAACAATTAATTAAAATAACAAATAAAATAAATAACACTGGAAGAATACGAAAGTGTCTCAAGAATGGAGAATAGGTAGCTCTAGGGTAATCCAGTTTTACTACTTAATTTTCCTTTCGTGTATCAATGTCCAACTCTGCCTTGTGGAATATGGACTGATGAGCGTTTTCTCAACACACAAAATTAATCTTCAAGTATAAGGATATTAATTATAGTCTCGATAGGTGACCAAGTGATTATCGAACCCGAGGGATGGATTATTATCAATTTAATTATATTCTAATTAACTAAGACTATGTTGGCAAATTGGTTTGGAATAGTTACAAAACTAAATAGCATAAAATTTTAATAACGAATTAAATAAGCAAGCAATAGAGAAAATACTGTTGTGATCAAGTAAGAAATTAGTTAGTTCTTCGGGTCATCCAGTTTTACTTATCAATTTCTTTTCTATGTGTTGATATCCGAATCTGCCTTGTGGTCTATGGACGCATCACTGAACCATGCAAGTTCACTCTATAGACACAAGCAAACATGCGTATGACACGTGTGAATATCCTCGGAGAAAGACATATAATTCACCCCCTTTCTATGTACTATCAGTATCAATTATTTCCCATGCACTTAGTACTCTAACCCGATATGATCTCCCTTTATAGGTACTATGACGTTATACTCTTTATCCTACTTATTAACCCGAATAATATTCAAATAACAAGTATCTATATAAGATAGTTCTAATAAGACTTCGGAATCCCTTCACTTAGAATTATAACATGTAATCATGCTCAGCAGTGAACGCACTCAATCAATAACCAAGCTATGTATTCAGACTATACACAACTATTAATGAAGCACAAAACGACCATGAATATGAATTAAAAAGGCACAATCTTATATAAAATAAACCACAAGTAGTGTTGTACGGAGTTTACATATAGAAATTAAATTAACTCATAAAACATTAATAACCCTGGAACTACCGGAGTGGCTCTAGCCCATGATTGATCTAGGAACTATCATGGTTGATTGGTATGATCTTACTTAACACGCCAGACTAACCTCTCTTCACAACTCCTTCGGTTGATGATAGGGTTTCGGTGGTAGATGGATGATGAATGATCTCTTTCTCCTGCGTAGGCTTTTCTTTAATACTTGTGGAACCTCCTTATAGGCTTAGGATGGGCTTTTTCTTGAGGCATACGTCAAATTTGGTAAGAAAACTCCGAAATTACCATAAATAGAAGCAGCAAGAATCCGCTTGACCACACCTAGACAAGTCGAGCAAGGCTTCTAAATTGAGCAATGGTCGAGCAAACTCTCTGTACAAGTTTGCACATTTTACTCAATTCGACCTCATCTGCTCAACCAGAGTGATGCTGGTCGAGCAACATCACCATGTCGAGCAAGCATTCTGTAAGAATTGCACATTCTGCTAGACTTGACAACCTTCGCTCGACCAAAGTAATACTAGTCGAGCAACGCCTAGAAGTTGAGCAATCCTCAAAAATTACCTCAAAAATCGTGTTTTCTAATTCCGAGCCCTTTCGATCCGTTTCCTGTACAAATACACTCAAAAGCCCTTGTATTCTCTAATTCGTGGCTTTTCTGTAAACATTTCGATTCATCTCAATAAAAGACTCAATTGTACTCAATTTCAACATAAATCAAAGCCCAAAATACATGAATTTACACTCTCATCAAATCCCCAAACTTACAAGTAACTCGTCCCGAGGCAACGAAAGTCAAATCAAATCCAGAGAGTGTAATCACAAAATCAAGCACAACCTATCCTAACACATGTAATTATATCAACTCAAAACATGCAATCCCTCATACCTTTCATTCACGCAAAAACATCAATCAATCACAATACTTCTACGAGAGCTAAGTCATCTAGCTCACGGGTAAGTGTTTACTCTCTCTCTTAAGTGTAAAAGATGTACACTTTATGGTTACTATCGACACTCAATTTCAATTCATATACTCGCGTGACAATAAGCTTGACAAGGTTCTCAAAAATCCATCTATAACTACTTCAATACTAGGATCACAAAGGACTTGCATATAGGTGGTAATGTTGGCTCCTTGGTAAAGGTAGGAGAATATAGATAAGTAACTAAATTACTAGTAAAGAAGTACCTTGGAGAATTGCTTTTCAACAGCTTCCTTCTTTTCTCCTTCGTCTTTCTTATGATCACTTCAATTTGCGCGTCCTCCATCTTTACTTGGATCAACATCTTTTCTTCGCCGTAGAATACCAATTCCGGTGTTCTTAAAGTATAAGGGTACCAGTTTTGGGTACTACCCTTTCTAGCATTAGGGATACCGGTTTCAGGCACTATTCCTTGCAAGATTTAACCACTTGTCTTTTGATTCTTATTACACCAAATCTCTCCTTCCTATTTCTCTTCATATAACATTCATTTACCTTCACTCTTTTCTAGTAATAGGTGTTCAAAGTTCAAAAGGTAAACTGCTGTTTTTCAAAGGATTGCCAAAGAAAAAGCTTAAAGGCTCAAAAGGGGCTTCCAATGATAATTATATAATAAGGTAGGGTAAATTTGGCTAAGTGACGTAATCAACAACAATGGCCTAAGATTATTTCCTAGCATCTATCAATTATAGACTTCAAGCAAGACTTCAAGTCAAGTTCTAGAATACGAGTATACAAACGACTCTCAAGAATAAACTATCATGCTTATAGTACGATCTAAAGGCTCAAATCCTCACATGGTTAATAGAATCCTAAGCACTCTTCAAAGCATGTAATCAACATCAATTTTCTATGAGCTACTAGTAAAATAGAACATGCTTGTCATCAACAAATCAACATGCATCAAAATAAGTGCACACGCATAACATGAACAATCCTCATCACTAAACAATCTAAGCAAACAACTTCCACCAATCAATCTCTCAATCATCATCAATATTATCAAATACATGCCACCCACACATGAATCATACACTACACCCACAGCAAGTCTCCACTTGTAAAGTGTAACAGAGAATGAGGATGAGAAGAATCAGGAAAGATAAAAGACCTGGCAACTCTACTCCTCCGGAGCATCATCATCCTCATCATTCTCATCTCCGCTCATATCTTCACGCTATCGATCAAACGCTCTATGGAGATCACTGATATTCCTATCCATCAAGCGCCCATGCTCATACATCTACCTCAACCGATCATCCATGGCATCGTAACGTGCATTGAGAAAGGCATAATTAGTATTCACAAGCACTAGTTGTCTATTTGTTTCTTGCTGGTTTGCATTCAGCATGGCGAAGTGCTCGTGCATCAATTAGAATTGCTCCTGATAAAACTGATCCTGAGCTACCAAATAATCCTGTTGTGGCTATTGAGGCTGCACTGGGGGCATATCTATCCCTGGATAATCAAAAGCGGGTGGTGGCTGTAGCTCTTCCTCAAAGTCAGCCGGATCTCCTATCAGGACCATGTCCTCATCTGAGACTATTCCATGAGCCCGCATATCAGCAAGGAGTCTCCAGTCTCCTCTTTCCAAGCACATCTCCAAGATGCCTTGTGCTCCGTGGTATTCAACAATAAATTGTTGTTCACCCTAACAGTAGTAAGATCAATAATCACCAATGATAATCTGAACGTACTAGGATTCTTTCCTCGGATGAACATCCAAGTATCATCTAGCCACTCAATCAGCCCCATCCTCACACAAGACTTCAGAATCAAGTCCGGATCCCCTCGAACGGGTCTATGTTTGCTCAAATCAACTCTATAATACTCATCTATCAAGGTGATGAGTCCTCTGATGTTCACGCACTGAAATCCATGAGTCGTGAAATTGTGAAGCTGATGAAAGAAGTACGCTGCTACATTAAAACGCACTCCATGTAGCATGCACCATAACACGTACAGCTCCCCCCTTGGAATACAACTCCCCTCGGACCTTGCAAACAGCATGTTACCCAGAATCCTATCCATGTATGCTAACACGGGGTTGCGAATGGAAGCAACCTTGGCAGAATTCGAGTTATATCTCTCTTGCCTCCCCGTGATCTCTCTCCAGAACTCATCCGGCTTAAAATCATCATGCTCCACATCAACCGTGTTCTCACAGCCAATAAATTCATTACACTTTAGGGCCCACATAGTTTGCTCCTGCCCGTCAATCTTCGTGTGAATACCATAAGGTAGGTATCGGTCTCCACGCTCAGTCCTCAACGTGCATAAGTCCTCCGCAGTGATGTGAAAATATGTTTCTCTCTTCATCTCCATAAACTGAGTAATGCCCACTTGATCGAACATCCAATGAATGTCGGTGAGAATACTCATTTTCCTCATAGTATGGTCATCCTGATACCGGGTCCTCCGAATCTTCTGTGTAATTGCAATACAAAGATCCTTCTTCTCCTCCCAATTTGGAATTTTTAGCCCATATTCAGATGGCCTCTTCTTATCCATCCTCATTTTCTTGACTATCTCACCAAGCGAAGGCGACTTAGGTCCTTTCCTCTTAGATGAAGAAGCATTCTCTTTTCCTACAAGAATAATACTTCAATACATACCAAAAGAGAATAACTAGTATACCCATCTTAAGACTAGCACGAATCCTACTCAAGACTTCAAATTCACATGCTTCAACAACTTAATTTCAAGTGTTTATCAATCACAATTGCACTCTAAATCAACACTATCAATCAAGAATATTGAGGTTCAATTAGTCTTAACACTACTCCATACAAACATATTATAAATTCCACACAAAATTCCACCAAATCAACACTTAAAACATGCTCAAATTCTACCCTCAATTGCACCATAACAACACCCAAATTCAATGAGCCCATATGTATACTTCGAAATTAAACTAAAGGTCATGCTTCATACAACATAAATTTCACAAAAATTCCACACTTCAACGTAGAACAAATCATGAAAATTTTGAATGTAATGTCGAATAAGAACTTTAACAATTCAACAATCAAATCCAACCCAAACTAAGTTAAATCCACTCAACCAATCTTGAATAAGCATAAGCAACATTTTCGAGAATAAAAAAGTGAGGAATCGTACCTTTGATGGACATGGTGCGAGTGCGGTAAAAAGCTGCGAAAACCCCAAAGATTCGAGTGAAAATCCTAAATCAGACTTGTAAACCCCGAATTTGGATGTGGAAGTGTGTGGAAAGATGGATTTAGGTGTAGAAAAGAATTTGGGAGGAAGGACTTACGGTTATGAATTGGTGCTCGAGAAAGGGTGAATGGATTGTGTCGAACGGAAGAAGAAACTAACCTTTAAAATCTGATTCCGGACTCCGCTCGACGTAACTGGTGAAGTCGAGCAACCCTTGCTTTGCCCTTAAAATCACTCCGCTCGATCTCTGTTTGACTTGCACACACTGGTCAAACAGGTGTTGGAAGTTAAGCAACATGCCCAGTCGCGCCCCCTATTCTCCTCTATCTCATTCAACCTCCATTCGACTTGGAGTTCTGGTTGAGCAACCACTGTCTGGTCGAGCAAACTCTCTGTAAGATTTGTGCATTTTGCTCGACCTCTGCTCGAGTTGGCACATCTGGTCGAACAACCCCCTCGAAGTCGAACAGAGCCACTGTAAGTTTTGCGCATTTTGCTCAACCTCTACTCGACTTCTTCTCCTTGATCGAGCAACCGTGTAATGGTCGAACAACAACCCAACTTCTTGAGAATTTGTACTCTTCTCATCTCTCCCTGCAACATTCAACTCTAGGACAACACTAAGTATCAAGATATCCATAAATCAAGCAAGAGATCCTCTTTAAACCATATAGAATCATGTGTAACTCCGCAATGACACTAAAAAGTAAAACACCATTAAAAACTAGGTAAATTGCAAAAAATTAATACATCAAAACCGGTTAAAGTTTTAATATACCGCAAAAAATCAACTAATAGCAAACGTTACAAAGAAAAGATTATACTCTCCGCGCTATGTGAGGTAAGTACATCACACCCCCCAAACTTAGTAGAAACTAAAGTGGAGACTAAGTTTGCAAAGAGATGTAATTTTCGAATAATAAGCACGTCAAATATAAAAATTTCTTACTCACACGAAAATAAATAAAGCAATAAAACGGGAGGGAAAGCCCCCCAACAGGTGCTCTTGTTTAAAGTCGAAGAGTCACAACGGTACCAATCTAGTGCAAGGTATCTTCAAAGACGATGCAAGCATCATCCGGCGACATGTAATGCTTCAAACGATGCCCATTCACTGCGATAATGTCCCTATCTTTGTCCATAAGCTCAAAACTCTCCCCTTCACAGGCTCTATGGATAATGAACGGCCCCGTCCACTTTGATTTCAATTTTCTTGCGAAGAGCTTCAAACGAGAGTTAAAAAGTAATACCTCATCACCTTGCTTGAACTCCTTGTAAGAGATATTTGAATCATGCCAATTATTCATTCTTTCCTTAAAGATCTCTGAATTCTCGTAAGAACGATTTCTGAACTCGTCCAATTGATTGATATGAGTCATCCTCAACTCCTTTTGATCCTTCAAAGACAAGTTCAAACTCCTCAATGCCTAAAAAGCTCGGTGCTAAATCTCTATGGGTAAGTGGCACGGCTTTCCATAGATAATTTGATACGGTGACATATCCAACACCATCTTATAAGCAGTCCGGAACACCCACACAACATCATCGAGCTTCATACCCCAATCCTTCCTATTGGTTCTGACTACTTTCTCCAAAATTTACTTCACTTGTCGGTTGGAGACTTCAGCTTGCCCATTCACTTGAGGGTGATAGGGTGTAGTAACCCTATGCTTGACTTCGTAATCTTTGAGAACCTTTTCAAGAAGCTTATTGACGAAGTGAGTACCTCCATCGCTCACTAGTGCTCTAGGAACTCCATAGCGGGTAAATATATGTTTCTTTAAGAAAGATAAAACAGTCCTTGAATCATTCACGCGAGTGGGAATGGCTTCCACCCATATAGAAACATAATCCACTGATAAAAAGATGTAGAGAAACCCATTAGATGGGGGAAAAGGCCCCATGAAATCGATCCCCATACATCGAAGATATCAACAATAATGCTCGGCTTAAGTGGCATCTCATCTCTCCTACTTATGTTCCCCATCCTTTGACATCTATCGCATGTCACCACATATGTCTCACAATCTTTAAACAAGTAGGCCAATAAAGAGCAGATTGAAGTGCCTTTGCTCCCATCTTTTGAGCTCCGAAGTGCCCCCCGTTAGGTTATGCATGGCAAAAATCAAGAACGTTCTCTATCTCCATCTCAGGCACACACCTACAAACTATGGAATCCGTACATATCTTGTAGACAAATGGATCATACCATATAAACATCTCAACATCCCTCTTGAATTTTACAAGTTGGTATCGGTTGAGATCTCTTGGAATTTCTCCTACGGCAATGTAATTCACATAATCCGCATACCATGGATCCATCCCTTGTGTAGCCACTACGCATGCTCTTTCCGCTCCTTCAACAAACACCGCCACGATCTTCTCATCAGGGAACATCTCTTCTATGTAATTAAAAGAATCATCACAGTGCTCCCTTGTCTCCAACCTCGATAGGTGATTCGCCAAAATATTTTCCGTACCCTTCTTATCTCGGATCTCCATATCGAACTTCTGTAGAAGTAGAATCCATCTTATGATCCTTGGCTTTATTTCCTTCTTCTCCACCAAGTACCGGATCGCAGAATGATCCGTGTTTACTATAGTCTTCATGCCAACCAAATAATGTTGAAACTTATTGAACACATACACTACAGCCAAAAACTCCTTTTCAGGCACCGTGTAGTTCTTTTGTGCAGCATTAAAAGTTTTACTCGCATGGTAAATAGCGTAAAACATCATATCCCTCAACTGCCCAAGCACCACTCCAAGTGCTAAATCACTTGCATCACATATAAGTACAAACGGCTAAGTCCAATCCGGTGTGATCAAGAAAGGTGCAATAATAAGCGCCTCTTTTAAACCTGAAAAGCTGTTAGACACTCTTCATCAAAAACAAAAGGAATATCCTTTTCAAGTAAATGAGATAAGGGCTTGGAGTATTTCGAGAAGTATTTTATGAATCTTCTATAAAAACTGAAGTGTCCAAGGAAGGACCACACTCCCTTTTCATCAGTAGGTGGTGGAAGCTTCTCGATTGCCACCACCTTTGCTCTATCCACCTGCAATCCCTTGGCCAAAATATGATGGCCAAGAACAATCACATCTCTCACCATGAAGTGGCACTTCTCCCAATTCAAGACAAGATTAGTTTCTTGGCATATCTTCAAAACAGTAGCAAGGTTAGATAAACAAATATCAAAAGAGGAACCAAACACAGAAAAATCATCCATAAACACCTCCATGATCATTTCCATCAACCCATCAAATATGGCCATCATGCAACGCTGAAATGTAGCAGGCGCATTACACAATCCAAAAGGCATCTTTTTAAAGGTAAAAGTTCCATAAGGGCAAGTTAAAGTAGTCTTTTCTTGATCCTCGGGTGCAATCATAATCTGATTATAACCCGAGTACCCATCCAAGAAATAATAAAACTCATACCCTGCAAGACGATCAAGCATTTGATCCATGAAAGGTAGGGAAAAATGGTCTTTGCATATATTTCATTCAGTTTCCTGTAATCCGTACACACACAACATCTCGTAGGAATCCTAGTGGCTAATGTCTAACCATCCTCGGCTTTCACAATAGTCATGCCCCCTTCTTAGCTACAACATGCAATGAACTCACATGGGAACTATCACTAATGAGATAAATAATTCTTACATCGAGCCACATTAGGATTTGCTTCCCAATCACTTCTTGAATAGCTGCATTCACCCTCTGTTAATTCTGAATGCTACTCTTGGCCTCATCTAACAATCTAATTCTATGCATGCAATATGAAGGACTAATACCTTTTAAATCATCAAGATACCAACCAATCACAGACTTATACTTCCTAAGCACCTCTAACAAATACTCAAGTTGATCATCATCAAGGGAAGATGATACAATTATCGGATATTTTCCATTGTCACCAAGATAGGCCTACTTCAAGTGCTCCGGTAGCGGTTTCAACTCCTCTTTCTTTTCTTCTTGAGGTGCGCTCTCTCTATCCAAAGGTAAGTACTTCCTAGTCCACTTGACATCTTCAACCTTTGTCCTCTCCGATTGATACCTGTCATCACCCAAAGCAAGCAAGTTTTCAAGAAAATCAATACATACCTCATTGGAGAGTTCAAATAGCTCCGTGGTGGAAAAAGTAAGAGACTCCGCCAAGCATGTCTCAAGAGGATCCTTTGAGAGGATCAAGGACATATCTTCTTTCATGATCTCCTCCACCACGTCTATACTATGGCATTGCGTCTCCATCGGCATCTTTATTGCTTTGTCAAGGTTAAATAAAACCCCTTCTTTATCCATTCTCAACTGTAGCTCACCCTTCTGCACATCTGTCATAGCTCCTGCAGTAGCAAGAAAAGGTATCCCTAAGATAAGAGGGACATTATCCTTGTCATCTTCCATCTCAAGCACAAGAAAGTCCATAGGAAAGACAAGTTTTTCTACTTTGACAAGAACGTCTTCAATCACACCCTTCGAAAAGGTCATAGACCTATCCGCTAGTTGTAGAGCCACTGATGTAGGAGTTAACTCCCCCAAACCAAGCCTTTTAAAAATAGACAAAGGCATCAAATTAATGCTTGCCCCAAGATCGCACAAGGCTCGTCGTGCCGGCCCTTTCCAATTTCACATAAGATAGTAAAGCTTCCCGGATCTTTCAACTTAGCTGGCAGCTTCCTATGAATGATCGAGCTGCAATTCTATGACAAATTAACTGTTTCAATTTCGTTCAAACTTCTCTTCTTCAAAAGTATATCCTTTAAGAAACGGGCATAATACGGCATCTTCAAGATCGCTTCGGAGAAAGGAATGTTCAAACTTATCTTGTTCATGATATCTGAAAAGCTCTTGAACTTTTCTTCCAACCCCTTTTTGACAAGCTTGAAAGGAAACGGTGGAGGTATCTTTGTTTTGGGAATCCCCCATTCATCACGTTCAACCTTCTCCGCCTTATCTTTTTCAGCTCTCAATCTCTTGGCTCTTTCCCACTTCTTCTCTACTGTAACCTCAGTGTTCTACTCTTGAGATGGTACCATAATGTTCTAATCAACGGGTATAGCATTTGGGATCAAATCGGGTGCGAAATAGGACTGTTCAACCTCCATTTGACTTGGGTAAGTTGGTCGAGCAACTTGTCCTTGGTCGAACGACGTAGGTGATCACGACCTATGCTCCTTCATGTGTTGCTTGACTTCTGATCGACTTAGGTGGTCTGGTCGAGCAACCTGGTCAAAGTCGAGCAAACCTCCTGATCGAGAGCTACCCGTGGCCAGGTACTGCTCGACTTCCGCTCCACTTGGATGATCTGATCGAGCGGAGAGATGCTGATCGAGCGACAAACTTGAAAATAGGGTGTTGTGATCCTATTTTTTTTGCTCGACCTGAGTTTGACTTGCAAATATGGTCGAACAGGATTGTGTTGGTCGAGCAACTCCACTGTTTCCTTCATTTTTGCTCGCCGGTATCATCAGACCTTTATATTGCGTTCCCGACCTCAAAGTAATGGCATGTCAAGACTTTGGATTCTCAATACTTTGAGATGGAAACTTCCCTTTCTCAATAGTTTTTGTCAATTTGTTTATATTTCTGGCCATCTCCCCCATCAACAATGTAAGGCGTTTCATTTGTGTAGACAAATCCTTATGATTATCATCAATCTTCTTTTCTAAATTGGCCTCTAGACGATCTACTGTTGCATCATTCCTCGCCATGTACCTGTTTACCATATCCTCTAAACCCGGCTTTCCTTCTTCCACCTTAGCTCCCGGATCCACACCAATAGGAGGTTGCACCGCATTATTCGGATTACTCCATGAAAACTCCAGCCTCCTTGGTTGTTGGTAATTACCCGGGAGACCACGATTGTTGTAATTCCCCTGATAATTTTGGTTTCCTTGATTTGGGTACCTAGTTCCTTGAATACTTTGACCCATAGCATAGTTTGCCTCCTCGATCTCCTCTTGGCTTGCTCCTTCATAGCCACCGTCCTGCTGCATCATTGGTACTCTCTGCGATATATCTGTGATCTGCTTTTGCTAAGACTCAAGTAACTTGTTCAAATTAGCCAAGCTAAAGACGATCTCATCATCTCTTTCCGACTTCACCATAGTATGTTCAACCTGTGCTACTTTACCAAGGACATAAGTGCCTCTCACTCTATTAGTCGGTCAATCTCTTGAATTCATCAAAATATCCTCGAAAAGCTTCTCGGCCTCAATGGGTGACTTCGTAAGTAATGCTCCATTAGAAGAAGCATCAAGTAACACACGAGAATCACAATATAACCCATTGTAGAAAATACTGATGTATTGAGCTTTAGATAGCCCATGCAGTGGACTCTTTCGAAGCATGTACTTGAATCAGTCCCAAGCTTCATGGAACTTCTCATTACCATAGATAGCAAATTGATTGATTTCTTGATTCATCTTGAACACATTTGAAGGTGGCATGTATCGCTCCAAGAATTTCACTTTTAACTTCTCCCATGTATCACATTCAGCAGCATCGAGATTATCGTACCAATCTTTTCACTTTTCATTCAGCGAGAACTTAAACAATATGATCTTCCTCGCATCCTCGTGAGCTCCTGCATCTTTTTGTGTACTTGCATACCCAAGGAACTTATTTAGATGTTGTTGAGGATCTTCAAAGGTTCCCCCAGAGAAAGGACTCCGTCCAGTCATGGTGATAAGAGCAGGGTGTAAATCGAAATCGGCTCTGGTCCCTCGTGCTCCTAACAATCCCGCATTGCCTCCATCGTTGTTCTTAAAGACTTCACGGATGGAAAGTGTATCAGGATTCGCTGCCATGTTGACTGCCTCTACTTCCAAATTAACTTCGGTTGCAGCTTCAATTGTTTGCGAATTCAGCACGTCAACTTCAACTCCTAAATCAAGAGCGTCAGTTGGGTCTACGTTCTTGTTCTTATTCTTCTTCTTCTTTTTCTTCCTCGACAATGCTCCAATCTCCGGATTATAAGGCTCTAATTTACCTGTTTTAGATCTCGTGAGCATACACCTAAAAAAATAAGTGTTAGAAATCAAAGACAAGAATTATATAATCTCAATTAAACTAGAAATAATAAACTAATAATTAATTCCATCCCCGGCAACGGCGCCAAGAACTTGATGAGCGTTTTCTCAACACACAAAATTAATCCTCAAGTATAAGAATATCAATTGTAGTCTCGATAGGTGACCAAGTGATTATCGAACCCAAGGGACGGATTATTATCAATTTAAATATATTCTAATTAGCTAAGACTATGTTGGCAAATTGGTTTGGAATAGTTATGAAACTAAATAGCATAAAATTTAAATAACGAATTATATAAGCAAACAATAGAGAAAATATGGTTGTGATCAAGTAAGAAATTAGGTAGTTCTTCTGGTCATCCAGTTTTACTTATCAATTTTCTTTCTATGTGTTGATGTCCGACTCTGCCTTATGGTCTATGGACGCATAACTGAACCATGCAAGTTCACTCTATAGACACAAGCAAATATGCGTATGACACGTGTGAATATCCTTTGAGCAAGAGATATAATTCATCCCCTTTTTAGGTACTATCAGTATCAATTATTTCCCGTGCACTTAATACTCTAACCCAATATGATCTTCCTTTATATGCATTATGACGTTATACTCTTTATCCTACTTATTAACTCGAATAATATTCAATTAACATGTATCTATATAAGATAGTTCTAATAAGAATTCGGAATCCCTTCACTTAAAATTATAACATGTAATCCTTCTCAGCAGTAAACGAACTCAATTAATAACCAAGCTATGTATTCAGACTCTACACAATAGTTAATGATGCATAAAACGATCGTGAGTATGAATTAAAAAGGCACAATCTTATATAGAATAAACTACAAGTAGTGTTGTATAGAGTTTACACATAGAAATTCAATTAACTCATAAAACTTTCATAATCCTAGAACTACCGGAGCGGCTCTAGCCCATGATTGATCTAGGAATAATCATGGTTGATTGGTATGATCTTACTTGACGCGCCAGACAAACCTCTCTTCACGACTCCTTCGGTTGGTGGTAGGATTTCGGTGGTAGATGGATGATGATGATCTCTTTCTCCTGCGAAGGCTCTTCTTTTATACTTGTAGAACCTCCTTTTGGGCTTAGGATGGGCTTTTGCTTGAGGCATACGTCAAATTTGGTAAGAAAACTCTGGAATTACCATAAATAAAAGTAGCGAGAATCCCCTCAACCACACCTGGACAAGTCGAGCAAGGCTTCTAAATCGAGCATTGGTCGAGCAAACTCTCTGTATAAGTTTGCATATTTTGCTCGATTCGACCTCATCTGCTCAACCAGAGTGATCCTGGTTGAGCAACATCTCCATGTCGAGCAAGCTTTCTGTAAGAATTGCACATTCTGCTCAACTTGACCACCTACGCTCCTCCAAAGTAATGCTAGTCGAGCAACGCCTAGAAGTCGAGCAATCTTCAAAAATTGCCTCAAAAATTATGTCTTCCAATTCCGAGCCCTTTTGATCCGTTTCCCTGTATAAATACATTCAAAAAGCCCTTTTGTTCTCTGATTTGTGGCTTTTCCGTAAACATTCTGATTCGTCTCAATAAAAGACTCAATCGTACTCAATTTCCACATAAATCACAGCCCAAAATACGTGAATTTACACTCTCATCATGGACGTATCACTAAGCCATGCAAACCTACTCTATAGACATAAGTAAATAAGTGTGTAACATGTGTGAATAACCTTGAAACAAGAGATATAACTTCACCCTCCTTTCTAGGTACTATCAGTATTAATTATTTCCCCCTAGGATTGATACTCTAACCCGATATGATCTCCCTTTATAGGTACTATAAAATTATCCTCTTTATCCTACTTACTAACTTGAATTCAATTCAATTAATAAGTATTCATATATGATAGTTCTAATGATGTTTAGGAGTCCCCTCACTTAGAATCATAACATGAAATCTTGTTCAGCAGTGAACGCACTCAATCTACAACCAAGATATATATTCAGACTCTATATACCAATCAAAGATGCCAAAACGACCGTGAATATGGATTAAGAAAGCATAATTATATATAAAATAATTCCACAACTAGTGTTGTACGGAGTATACACACGAAAGTTCAATTAATTCATAAAAACCTTCATAATCCTAAATCTACCAAAAAGGTTCTAGCCCATGATGTTTCAAAGAACAATCAAGAGGATTGGATAGATCTTATCCATAGACTGGAAAATTAGAAAATAGAAAAAAAGAATTAGGAAAACCCTTGGTATAGAAGTCTCATTCCTTCTCTCTTCCGTCTCTTCAAATCCTCTTGATTCTCCTTCTTGGATCCACAGACGAATCTTCACAGTGGTGGATGAATGGTGGAAAGGATGTGGATGATGGTTGGGGGGTGATCCCCCATTGTGGGGTGTAGTATTGTGTTGTGGTTCTCTCCAATCTAATCTGATGAATTATGATGTGATCTACATCCCCATTTATACTTGTAAGCTCTCCTTATGGACCTTGGATAGGCTTTTTACGATGAAAACACGCAAAAACATGCACTAGGGGTGTAAAAATTAGATTCTCCCAGGCATGTGGTTTGATCTAGGGCTTGGTCGAACCATGGTCGAACCGAAATCGGTGATTTTTCTCACTTCAGACATATGACTCGACCGAAATAGCAAGGTCGAACCAGCTTGCGCTAGCTTCACAGTTTCACGTATAACTTCCACATCCGGACTTCAATTTGAGTGATTATTGCACTCACACGATCCTCAATTCCTTAGCTTTCTATCCATATAAAGAATTCACAAAAAATCCAAGATTTGAAGGTGTAAATACCATGCAATGTAGCACAGATGTTCTGTTCGGCACAGCTTGCGCGGCGTTACCATTTTGATCATAACTTTCTCTTTTGGAATCTGATTGAGGTGTTCTTTACGCTAAAATGATCCTTTTTTCATTGTATTTTTAAAAAATCTATCATATTACTTGTCTTGATCTCTAAAAGAACACAGAAAAATTACACAAATTGGATGTACGTTTTTCAGCATTCCTCCACAGGTTGCACCTTTTCTCCAACTTTGCAGTTTAGATCCTTTTTCAACCTAAAAAATAATAAAACTCCTCAAGTGTGCCTTTTTCTCACACATATCGAATATAAGACACTTGTGCTAATATATAACAATAATTCCCATCAAGAAGGTGTTAAATTGGACACTAAAACACGCTTATTTTCACTCTCATCAAGGCATAGCAAATAGATGTCAAGACAGCTTTCCTGATTGGAAGTGTTGAGAAAAACATTTATGTGAAGCAACCAGAGTGATTCATTGCACAGAACGAAGAGAATTTTGAATGTAAGCTTAAGAGTGTCCAATTATGGACTAAAGCACGCTTCAAAATCATGAAACATCTGTTTTGATGAGGAAATATAGGCATTTGGATTTAATCAATGCAGGGATATGTTTTGTGTATGTAAGAAAGTGACAGAAACATGGTGGTATTTCTTGTATGTACGTAGTTGGTATCTTGCTCATTGGAAACAATGAAAGAGTATTGTCGGGCATTTGTATATGATTGATAAAGCAATTTGAAATGAAAGACTTAAGTGAAGCAAAACATATTCTTGCGATCATGGTGATAAAGATCTCAAAAAAGGATGTTGCGCTTATATAAAGTTCATATATTGATATAATACTTGCTCGTTTTAGCATGCAAATCCTAGAAAGGTTTTGAATTTTTGGAAATGGAGTAACTTTATCTAAGGAAATGTGTCATATGACACAAAAGAAGATAAAGGTGTTGAAGGCAGTTCCTTATGCTTCAACAAATAAGGAAGCCTAATCTATGCAATGCTATGCATGAGATCGGATATCTGTTTTGCCGATGGCATGGTCAATGGATATCAAAGTAACCTAAAATAAGAATGTTGAACTACGGTAAGACATATTTTGAAGTACCTGAAAAGGACCAGAAATTATATATAGGCTTACCGAACAGATTCATATTTGTCGTAGGTTATATAGATTCAAATTTTATAATCAGATAGGGACGACAGTAAATCCACCTCAAGGTTATGTGTTTATTTTGGGAAGTAGATCCAAAATATGAAGGAGTGTTATATAGAAATATATTTCGGAACCTACCATGGAAAAAGATAATATTGTAGCCTTGGGCTGCCAAAGTATTCATATGGATCTAGAAACTTCAAAATGGACTTAGATGTGATTCTGAGTTTGCCCAAGGTTTTCACAATTTATTGTGATAATAATGATGCAGTTGCAAACTTGAAAGAATCACAAGCCCGTAATGCAAAATTAAACAAATTGAGAACAAGTACCACCTAATACGAGAAATCGTATAATGAGGGGAAGGTTGTTGTCGCCAAGATTGTATTAGGAGATAACATAGTAGATCCTTTTACGTGGACCTTAAGGAGAACGCTTTTTATGGTCATGTATAAGGAATGGGAGTCAGATGTATGGTTGTTGACATGACAACATAGTCTTTTAGTATAAGTGGGAGATTGTTGGATTTTATACTAAAAGGCTAGCTTTTTGTATGAACAATGTTTTAACAATTTATTTGAAATGAGACTCATATGATCAAATGTTTTACATATTGTAATTTATTTATATGTTATTGAAAAAGTTCATTTACTTTATATTGTAGATATTATGGTATGCAGCATCGCACTTAAGATCATATTGTCAGCCACTTATAAAGTATAAATAGATGCTCACAACCAAGATAGACGGGGATTATCTATTGGGATGGTTGCAGTGTGATTTGGTATTAGCTATATATATAGTTTGTCTTGATTACAAAATCACATTAGTGCACTTTGTGTGTATTGAGCAGGACCGCGTGAGATCGATCGATTTATACTGACTATATAGGAGAACTAGATCTCAGTTATTGTAGATGTTCGTGCTCTTAATCCCTATACAATAACCTTGACACGTAAGTCATTATTTGTTTCTTTGATTCATCAAAGGGTGAGATTTACTCATTAAATTAATATACTCGGTGAGTTAGGAGATAGTGTTGTCTCTATGGTATGCTGTTGATTGTAGAAGGAATCTGTGTCCCCTTGAGGAGATCATAAGGATTATCTTGTAAATCCTGCAGATAGATTTATTTCGGCATGATAATGAGGTTGAGTGGTACTACTCTTTGATAAGAGATTAATTAATAGAGTTGTCGGTAACTTAATTAATTAATAGGTATTGTTTATCATAAACATGGGGAGATTAATGGGCTAATAATAGAAGGAGCCCATAACGTTATTTCGAATTAGATTGTCATAGCAATAATAATATTTTAGTGGACTATATAATTATTGTTGGAAAAAGTATAAGTTTTGGGCTAAACTTGGTTACTTAAGCCCAATGGGAGGCCCAACACTAATTTCTCCTCCTGATCCCTATCATAGCCCATAAGTAAGTCATCTCATCAATCTGAAAACCCTAATCACATGATAATACCGTGATGAGAGAAGGGAGAATTGAAGATTGAGAGTGTCTTGAAGATCGTCGCCCACATGACGTCAAGACTAAGCTTGAGAATATAGAAGATCGGAGAGGTCGTTACTTGCTGCTAATATACCATAGTGAAAGGTAATTTATTATATTCATTTCAACTACAATAAAATAACATGGAACCCGAACGAATTACGTAGACCATTAGATTCGATCACCAACAATGATAGGTATTACTCTTTCACTCTCGTTTGAAGTTTTTCGTAGGAAATTTTGAAATCAAAGTGAATGGGACCATTCCTGATCCATAGAGCCTCCGGAGAGGGGGTTTTAAGATCATAGACAAAGACAGAGATATTATTGAGGTGAATGGGCATCGTTTGAAGCATTTTAAGTCGCCGGATGAAGCTTGTGTCATTTTGTGGATACCTTGCATTGACTCGGTACCATCTTGACTCCCCGATGTTAAATATGAGTGCCTGTTAGGGGCTTTCCCTCCTGTTTTATTACTTTATTTATTTAGTGTGAGTAAGAAATTTTTATATTTAAGGTGCTTACAAATCGAAAGTTACATCTCTTTGCAAACTTAGTTTCAATTTAAGTTTTTACTAAGTTTGGGGGGTGTGATGTACTTACCTCAACGTAGCACCAAGAGTATAATCTTTTCTTTATAACGTCTGTCATGGGAGTTGATTTTTTATGGTATATTGTAACTTTAACCGGTTTTGATGTGTCGATTTTTTGCAATTGCCTAATATTCAGTGGTGTTTTATTTTATTTTGTAGTATGAGCAGAGTTTATGCATAATTTATTGAGTCTAAGTTGTGGTTCTGTAGTTATCGTTTTGGTTTGATATGACACTTAATGTTATGTTCAAGTTTGAGTTTTGCAGTGGATTAAGAAAATCACAAAAAATAGAGTGTCGAGAGCTCGCTTGACCAGAATTTCATTGCTCACCATGACAGGTTGGTCGAGCGGTGGTCGAGCGACGTTCTGGAAGGAAATTTCAGATCACAGACAGCTTGCTCGACCATATGCAAGTTGCTCGACTAGATCATTTTGGTCGAGCAAGACAGGGTAAGTTTTTCAGATTACAGAGTGTTAGCTCAACCAAAATGGTGTCGTTCAACCAAAATTACTTAGTCGAGCAAGGGGTCGAGCTGAGTGTGGGAAACGGTTCATCTTACAGAGGTCTTGCTCAGCCTTGCCAACTGTCTCTTGACCACCATGCTCAAGTCAAGCAAGGGCGCAAAATCGCGAATATAAGTTCAATTTTTGCACTGCTCAACTATTTCTCACCACCTCCCCTCGAGCACTTATCCCGAACTGTAAGATTTTCACTCCAAACTCTTAGTACACTCTTCTTTCCCCCAATACACACATGCCACACTAATTTTTGGAGGATTCAAGTCTAAATTAGGGTTTTTCTACTCAATTTTGGTAGTTTCATAGTTCGTCACATACACACTCATGGCCGGAGATAAAGGTATGTTTTCTTGACTTTTTACCATTGAATTAGATTGTTTTATATGTAATGTATATGGGTAAGTTGATTAAGCATGCTTTTGATTACGATTAAATTTAAATTTGGGCATTCTTGTGGAAATTTTACATGAATTTTTATAGGTTCAATTTAACGTTGGATTTATGGAATTTTGTGAAATTGATGATGCATATGTCATGGGCTTGAGCTTAATTGTCGAATTTATGCATGGGCTCATTGATTTTGAGTGACAAATATGAGTAATTGGAACAATTGGTGTCACTTAGGACTTATTATGAGGTTGATTTCTCCATGATTTAATTTGTTGAGGTTCGTTGCTTGAATTCGATTATACATGTGAAGTTATGGAGAAGTTAAGGTTTGATTTGGTTTTGCATATGATTTGAAGTCTTGAGTAGAATCTATGTGAATAATAGTCCTAAGATTGGTATACTTGCTTTCATGCCTATGTTTCATATTGAAATACAATTTTTTAGGAAAATGTATTGCCACCCCATCCAAGAGAAAGAATATGGGGATACCAAAGAAGGGAGAGATGGATAAGAAATTGAAGAAAGATAAAAGAATGTCGTCTAATTTTGATACACAGATACAGGAATGGGAAGAAAGAGAGGAGTTGTGGGAAGTTATTTTAAGAAAGATTTTTCAAACTAGATATCAAGATGATCAATCTATGGTGGAGATGAAAATCATTAATGACATCAGGTGGATGTTAAACTAAGTAGGAATCAGTGGCTTTATCCTGGAATCACAAATCATGTCTATAACTAAGTGATGATGAGATTACTGTATACATGGGTAAAGCTACGAGAGTGGTGGTCGTGGCAGTGCGAGTTGTTTATCTATCTCATGATGGGAATAAACAATTAATTTTGAGAAATTGTCTTTACATATATTTTCTTTTAGAAAGAATTTGATTTCAGTTTCTATTTTATAATGGATAGATACTCTATTTCATTTAGATGACATGGTCATTATAATGAAGGATGTAGCTATAATCTATTGTGTACGTTGGTAGACAATTTATAAACTCTTAAATCATGTTTATCCCACGATGCAATAAATAGTAATTAATAACGCGTCTTCCAACCTTATAAGAGAAATTAAGGAACCTTCGAAAATGAACCAAACATACCTTTGGCATCTAAGACTAGGTCATTTTACTTGAGTAAGGATTCAAAGGTTGATAGCTGATGAACCGTTTGGCATATTGGAAGTGGAAACTATCTGACTTGCGAGTCTTGCTTGGAAGTAAAAATGATTAAAGGCATTTTAATGTAAAGGGGTGTAGAGCCAAAGATGTGTTGAAAATAATTCATTCTGATTTATGCGATCCTAAAACTATCCAGGCGAGAGGTGGCTACGAATATTCGTTACTTAAATTGACTATTATTCTAGATACGGATGTATTTATTTGATGCACCACTTGTCTGAGCACTTTGATTAATTCAAGAAGTGCAAGGCTAATACGTTGAAGCGTCATGAAAAATATATCAAGACACGGCGATCCGATCGTAGTGATGAGTACCTCTTAGGATAGTTAGGAGCTTTTTATAAGAGATTGAGATTGAATACCTAGTTGACTACACCGGGCAAACCCCAGCAGAGTGGTGTGGCTGAAAGAAAGAATATGACTCTTATTGAAAAGGTTAGATAATTGACAAATTATTTGGAATTACTAAATTCATTTTATGGATATGCCCTTGAAACAGCGATTAACAAACTTAATACATTCTAAATCAGTACCCTCTACTCCCAAAGAATTGTGGATAAGGTGCAAACCTAATCTATAGCATATTCGAATTTAGGGTACTTCGGCACATGTGTTAAAGGGAGATATTGATAAGTTAGAATGTTTTATGGATTTTATCTGTTTGTGGGATATCCTAGAGAAATAAAGGGTGGTTTAGTTTATAGTCCAAATGATCGGAGGGTGATTTTTTACATGAACACTATATTTCTAGAAAAGGACTATGTAATGAACCATAAACGCATGAATGAAAATGTGTGTGAAGTAAAACACAAACTGAAGTACCACTGTACAAGATGATTTACCACAAGTTAACTGCATCGCGTGTCACATCTGATACATAATTACCTGTAACGTCTTGTTGTAGTGGGAGGATTGCTCTATAGTCGGAAAGATTTATGTTTTGGGAGAGTCGTGAGACTTGGTCCTTAGTAAAAATGAAACCAAACCATGAAATTACGACGAAGCTTTACAAGAAAGAAATGTGAAATCTTAGCAAAGCTCAATGAATTTTTTAAATAGAATCTATGGATTCTAAATTAGATCTGGGAGCTTGTAGAACCACTAAATGGTATAAAAGTCATTAGATATATGTGGCTCTATAAAATAAAAGAGGATCAGACGGTAAGATAGAAACCTTTCAAGAAAAGCTTATTGCGAAAAAGTAAACTCCGAAAGAAGGGTTCGATTATGAGCAAACATTTTCCCTTGTAGCTATGCCTATGTCAATCTTGATTCTTTTATATGTTGCTACTCATATTGATTATAAGGTATAAAAAATAGATGTCAAGAGAGCTTTCCTGATTGGAAGTCTTGAGGAAAATATCTATATAAAGTAACCAGAATGATTCATTGCAAAGTGCTAAGAGCATTTTGCGTTTAAGCTTAAAAGTGACCATTGATGGACTAAAGCAAACTTCAAGATTAAGGAACATCTGTTTTATAAGGAAATCTAGTCATATGGATTTAATCAATGCTCGGATGGTTCTTGTGTGTTGAAAAGAGTGACGGAAACGTGGTGGTAATTCTTGTATGTACTTAGATGGTATCTTACTTATTGACAACAATGATAGAGTATTGTCAGACGCATGAGTATGGCTGATAAAGCAATTTGAAATTAAGAACTTAAGAAAAACAAAGCATATTCTTTTGATCATGGTGATAATGATCTCAAGAAAGGATGTTGAGTTTCATATATTGATACAATCCTTACTCATTTTTTCATGAAACTCCTAGAAAGGTTTTGAACATTTTGGTAATGGAGTGACTTTATCTAAGGTTATGTATCTTAAGACACAAAAAGAAGATAAAGGGGATGAATGTGGTTCCTTATGCTTCGACAATAAGGAAGCTTAATCTATGAAATGCTATGCATGAGAATGGATATGTTTTGCCGATGACATGGTCAGTGGGTATCAAGGTAACCCAAAATAAGAATGTTGAACTGTGATAAGACATATATTTATGTACTTGAAAAGGACCAAAAATTATATGTGGGCTTACCGGACATATTCATTACTTCTTGTGGGTTACATAGATTCGGATTTTCAAATCAGATAGTGACAGCAGTAAATCCACCTCAAGGTTATGTGTTTATTTTTAAAAACAGAGCCTTTGAGGCAGCCAAAGTATCAGTATGCCCCAGAAACTTCATAATGGACTTAGATGTGATTCCAAAGATTGCCCAAGATTAGTACAATTTATTATTATAATAATGGTGTAGTTATAAACTTGATGGAATCACGAGCCCATAAGGCAATTAAACACATTGAGAGCTAGTGCTACTTGATACGAGAAATTGTATGATGAGGGGAAGGTTGTTGTCACCAAGATTGCATCGGAAGATAACCTAGTAAATATTTTATAAGGACCTTAATGCGAAAGCTTTTGATGGTCATGTAGAAGGAATGGGAATCAGATGTATGGCAATAGACTTGGCAGCATAGTCTTTTAGTTTAAGTCGGAGATTGTTGGATTGTATACTAAAAGCCTAGCTTTCATATGAATGATGTTATAACTGTATTTGAAATGAGAATCATTGATCAAATGATTGCATGTCAATGTAGTAGTCCATTTACTTTATAATGTAGATAATATGGTGTGCAGCGTCGCACGAAAGATCATATTATCAGCTCCTTATAAAGTATAAATAGATGCTCACAACCGAGATAGATGGGGACAATCTATCGGAATGGTTGTAGTGTGATTTGGTTTTAGTTTGTCTTGACTATAAAATTATACTTGTGCAGTTTGCGTGTATTAAGCAGGACTGCTTGAGGTTGTTCAATTAGTACTGACTATATAAAAGAAAAAGACCTCTGTTATTATGGAAGTTTGTTCTCTTAATCACTGTACAATAACTTCCACACGTAATTCAATATTTAGTTCTTTGATTCATCAACGGGTGAGATTTATTTATTAAATCAATATGCTCAGTGAGTTGAGAGATGGTACTATCTCTATGGTGTGCTGTTGATTGTAGAAGGAATCTGTGTCCTAATTAATTAGGCTGATGATGTCCCCTTGAGGGGCTCATAATGATTATCATGTAAACCCTACAGGTAGATTTGATACGGCAAGATAATAAGGTTGAGTGGTACTACTCTTGGATAATAGATTAATTAATGAGTTGTCAGTAACTCATTTAATTAATGTGCATTGTATATCTTAAACACGAGGAGTTAAACGGGCTCATAATAAGAAGGTGCCCATAACGTAATTTGAGATTAAGGTGGCAGTGCAATAATAATTCTTTAGTGGACTGATGATCGTTATCATTTTCGCCTAGATTTTAGTGTCTTTGTTTGTGGATTTTTGTATGTTTTTATCCGATTTTTGTGACTTTTGGTGGAGTTTATGTAATTATGAGAAATGTGGTATGGATTGATAGAATTGTGTAATTGAGCTTAAATATGTGCAGAACAGGTTAAGAAATGGAGAAAAATAGAATCGGGAGCAAAACAAAGAGGGAAGAATGGAGCACGCTCGGACACGTCCCGTGTGCAGAACGGGCCTGTCCAAGGTGTTCGAGCATCAGAATGTCGAGCTCACCCAGGAGAAGGCCGTGTTCTGGCGCACGAGCCGTGCGACCAGCGCACGCCCTGTGTGCAGAACACGGGCCAGTTAGAGAAGGCTGTGCAGAGTCGTCAGAAAATGCTACACGCGGGAGAGGTCGTGCATTGGCGCACGTCCCGTGTCTGGGAACAAGTAGAACACACCGAACTAGGTGTGCACTACACGAGCCGTGCGCTGCTACACGGCCAATGTAGGTGCAAAAGGCAGTGTACATTTCTAGAAGGCCCCTAAGTGATATAAAAGGATGACTTGTGCGAAAATTTAAGGAAAGATCAGAATTAGAGTTGTTACACACACTCCACACTACATTTTCACACACTAGATCCATTTCATTCATCTTCATACATTTGATCCATCTATTTCACTTGATCTTCAACAATCCATCCATCAATCCATCCTTCCACCACTTGAGAAGAGGAAAGCATCAATGATTGAAGAAGATAGCATTTTGAAGAGAAGGAAGGTTATCTCCACAAAGGGAAGCCAATATACTTTTCAATTGTTGATTTTCTTCTTAATTTGGCTCAAATGGAGCAAGCCTTTGAATATATTGATCTAAATACAATGTGTAGTGGCTAGTCCTATAGTAGGGCTAATCATATGATTAGTTGAGAAAAATGCTAGATATGTAGGATTTGAGATGTTGAATTGAGTTAATTTTGGACTTCATTTTATGATTAATGAATCATGTTTCATTTCAATACTTGTGTGATTAAATTCTCTACTCATAGTCTTAGGATGGTTATTCCAATATTATGATTAGGTGTTTAATTGAATCATATATTAAGATGAGCATGTATGTTAGTGTGAGGGGAGATAAGTCATACCCTTCTTATGCTTAGAAATTCATAGAGGGACACTTAAGAAATTTAGTGAAAAGAACCAACCTTATGATCATAGTACCATAAGGGAATTGAAAGTAAGCACAATCCTAGGAGACTTAGACTTGTCAAAGAGTCGAGAACTTAATTGCCTTGGCCATAGGGATTAGGGGTAAAAAGCATGATTGCTTTTACTCCACAATTAATGAAATTCAATATCAAGAGTTATGCATATCTAGCTAGATTCTTAACCATGAGTATGATTAGCCTTGCTCTCTTCTTAAGTGAATTCTATCCACATTCCATTCATCTTGTTACTTGTTTGATATTTGATACTTTTAGTTGTTCGTTGAACTCTTAGTTAATTGAATAGAATAATAAGTAGTTTAAATACCAAACCTTCAATCTTGTCACTCTTACAAAGCATAAATCAATGACAAATCCGGATATAACCATGAGTTTACTTTCCCTTGGGACGAGATACTTATAAATTTTGTTACTTGGTCACACGTGTACAACAACGATAGAGTCTCTTACTCTAAAACACTTTACTAGAAATGCGACTAAGAACAATTGATTTATTATTATTGGGCTTAAGTATAAGTTTTTGGCTAAACTTGGATGCTTAAGCCCAATGGGAGGCCCAACCATAATTTCTCCTCCTGGTTCCTACTATAGCCTATAAATAAGCCATCTCAGCTATCTCTAGATAAAAAAAAAATACAGGCCTCTTTCAGATTAAACGTGAGAAATTAGATTTCTCATCGGTTAAAAGAGAGAACATGAGAAATTCAAGAGAGACTACGGATAGAGATAGTCTAGAGTATCGTCGCCCACACAATGTCTAAACGAGGCACAGGAATACAGCAGAAGATTACGAGGTTGTTTCTACAGATTCAGACTTCTCCGCCAGTCTTCGGTGAAAGGTAAAGCTTTCTATTTTTTCGCTGCGTTAGATGTGCATGGAACCCGAATGGATTACGTAGACCATAAGATCTAATCACCATCATCACATTGCTAGCCTCACATGAGGACTAGCCATTACAAATTATTAATAATTCATTACAATCCATGGGATGCTCTAATTGAGCTAATAATGAAGAAAATCACAAATCAAAGGTAAGTTGGCTTCCCTTTCATAACAGGCCTTCTCTTCCTTCAATATGCTAAAATCTTCACTCCTTGATGATTTTTCATTCTTAGATTGGTGGATTGATGGAATGGTGTACGGATTTGAGTAGATCAATCTTCTCTTCCTTCAACATGCAACCAATTTGTATATCCCTCCTCTACCTCCCAAATTTGGAGTCAGGGAAAGAAGGGGTAGAAAAACAACTAAGAGAAAGTTAGAGCCTGATGAAAAAGACAAGGGGAAGAAGAAAGATAAATGGTTGAGGATAAAAAGACAACAAACAACCATAAATGTTGGAAGTGTGGAATGGCAGGACATAATATAAGGAGTTGTTAACCTCGGGTAAACATCTAATTGTTCAATAATATATTTATTGCTTCAATTCATTTATGTACTGCATTCTAACTATTTTATTAATAACAGGGAGATGGGAGTGTAGCTGATAATGACATTGGTAAAGATGTTGAGGCTGATGCTAATATTGGAAGTGTTAGTGGGTGTACTCAAGAACATATTGTAAGTTAAATAATCAAAATCCGTAGTAGCTTTTTATATATTGAAAGTGTTAT
The DNA here is from genome assembly GCA_023678885.1 of Pogostemon cablin. Classification (NCBI taxonomy): domain Eukaryota; kingdom Viridiplantae; phylum Streptophyta; class Magnoliopsida; order Lamiales; family Lamiaceae; genus Pogostemon; species Pogostemon cablin. Next base: position 14,726,655 of record CM042994.1, on the reverse strand, counting down.
CGATGTTGTGATTTTGTTAAAAATAATTTATATTGTTTTATGTTGATCGCTCCACCAAAACGTGTACCAATACAAGTGGAAGTGTCAGATATTGCAAAGGGACCTACAACTTAACAAAGTTAGATTACCACAGTGAGATAGTATAAGACACCCTAATCTCCTCAACTGCAAGGATCTTCTATGGGTTGCTCATGTATGTTAGATTGAGTATGTGAGAAAAACTGAAAGATTACAGAGGGTTCTTCTTGATAGAAGGGTATAAAAAATTGCATAGGTTTCTTCTTGAGCAACTGATTTCAGATGGGATTTGAATCTCTTCCCAATATGTATCTCATTGCATAATCACCAATATTTTGAATGCTCAAAGAATTTACAGAAAATGTGTTAATCTAGCTCATGCAGAACCAAAGCTTAAAAATAGTCACAAAACAAAGCACATGATATTCAAAACTTAAAAATAATCACAAAATAGAGCACACTATCCATATTTGTTTACTTGAGAAAATGGTCCAAAAATACAAATTACTACTAACAATATATTTGCAACCTTAAATAAACTTTATACCTACCCAACATCCTTTTTTTTATTATTGGATACATCATAATTAATCAAATATTTGCCTATTTCAAATAAAAACCAGGACAAACAGATTACTATCAACACTATCTTCATTAATCGTTTGAATACCACATTGACATGACGATAATGATGACCCTTATCCTCCTTCAACTTAAAAAACTGATCAACTAAGAACTTATTTTCTCTCTTCAATGCAATATTCTCTTCTTCCAACTTGTCGTTCACCCTCTTCAACTCCCTCTTCAATTCAAGGTCTTGGTTCACCCCGTTCAATGCACTATTCTCTTCTTACAGCACTTGGTTCACCCTATTCAATGCAATATTTTCCTCCTCTAGCACTTGGTTTATCCTCTTCAATGCAATTTTCTCCACTTCAAGTTCTTGGTTCACCCTCTTCAACTCATTGCTTTTTAAATCAGTCCGGGAATGATTTGTTTTGATCTCACACACATTGAGGGATCAATCTACTAGAAAAAATTGCAATGCCCAGGATCATATAGTATACATACATTTTTCAAAAATTTGTTAGAAATCTAGACATTATGTTTGACTTCATAATTATATGTTACAACTATAAACACTATACAAAGAAAATATAAATATATAATTACAACATAATATTTTACTGGAAATCTTTCACACCCTGAAAACCTTCGACCCGCATTATCCTCTTTCTACGTGATTGAAATCGATGCTAGAAATTGAAAAAAACAAAGACTCTCTGAGTTTCCACTACCCTGCGACATCGTATATGAATTTCAAGTAAGTATTCTAAGGTGACGGTAAGGATGGTGGATGAATTTTAAACGTGAATACAACATAAATCAATTTTATATTTCGAGACCAATTCTTGAACCTCCTTCCTTTTCACTCTACTTCTAATATTATAAAAGAGAATATTCATAACTAATATTCCCTGGTAAACTCCTGGCCATGCCCTCTAAATGTTCTATTATGTCTCTTCAATTCTGCAATCTTGGATATAATTTTTTCAAGTGAAGTTGTATTCACCAAACCTATGCTCTTACCCAATTCCCATACTTATTTTGCCTCTTCCACCTCTTGATTTACTGGCTTCACATTCTTTACGGAACATGAATTTCGAATATTGCGGCTTCTCCCTTTTTTTCCTCCATTGTTTCCATATCTTTTACAAATACACTCCATGATTCTGCCTCCGCCACTCTTTTCTCTTGAAAGGCCTTCAAACTATTACGCTTCTGTTGTTTTTTATGCTTTCCTTTCCAAACTTCAAAATTTTGGAACCCACGTGACATTGATCGCTTCTTCTCCCTTTTACCAATTTTTTCTTCTCAACATCATGAGTAGTATGTGTATCCTTTGAACTTGTTCCACTCTGTTACTGTTGGGTTCTTTTGGTTTAAAACCCGATGGGTATTCCGGGTAAGTTGATTCCAGCTCGGATTCAATAGTCCTCAATCCAGAATCAACATTTAAGTGCAGAATCAAACCCAGGTGGGAAGATTTCATCTTGACAGCTTTCTGAGATTTCAATCCCATGACTATTAGGGGATTTGGATTTTGATTCTCTAAAGTTAAAAGTTCCCATCCCATAAATAAAATTAAAGGTGTTTGAATATCAAGCCCATCTAATTTTTCTTCTCTCACCATATGAATAAGCGCACTTCAAGATTCATGTCCCAAAGACATATTATTTAGAGCTTTAGGCATGTCAACTTGAACATTATTCTAGGCCTTTCTTGACTGTGAAACTGGCCCATAACAGTTATTTTCTGTATGAAATTGGCTCACTGCCCATTATCCATATATGTTGCATTCACATGCCTTTCAAAATTTAAATTTGCACCTACTTGCATAGTGGTCTATTTGTTTAAATTAAGTGACTCCAGAATCGCCGCCTTCTTCATTAGAGACGCTAATTCCGATATTACATCATTATTTCCATCTTGTTAGGAAGATCTTCTTTCACGCGTGTAGCCGTCTTTTACGCCATCTCCAAGAAAATTTTCTCTAATCAAGTTTGGCATTGATTTGATTTTTAAGATTCCTAATCGCTGATCGGAGTAGTCACCATGAACAGCTTCTGCCGATCCTATGAAATCTAACTCCTGAATTTCGTCTGACCAATGAGATTCTTCCTTGTCTCCATCCCCTTCATTTCTATCCTGATCCCCATCTAGTCTTGTAACAACTCTTCAACAATATTCATTGGAAAATCTTTGCCATCAACACTAACTTGGATAACTTGGTTGACAATGGATAGAAAGTGTATTGATAGTAATACGCTAGTCATATCCAGTCTCCTATTCTTCTCCATCGCGTCATCAATTTTAATAAAGGATCCAAGTTTTGGGCTCAACGTAGAAATGAACTTGGAACTCCATACGTGCGAGGGAACTCCAATTCATCTCGTCCATATAATTTTTTTTTGGCTAACATCGGTATCTCTCCAAGGTTGAAAACGTTCAAACCAATTCTGGAACCACTCATTAAAGTCTAAGACTAGTTTGTTGAATGGTTTGCCTGATTTATTTTTTAGGAGTATCATGTTGTCGCCCATAAATCTCGTCATAATGAGATCTCCACATTCGCCTTGTATTTCTTCGCCATGAACTTCCTATGAAAATTCTCTTTTCAAGATAATTGTATAACACTCCTTTAGCCATTCTTTCTCCTCCGGGTCTGAACCATACTGTATATTCACTACAGAACTAGAAGTATCTTTCTTGTGGTTACTTCCCTTGTTTGCCGGCACATGCACATAAGATTTCTCCGAAACTCTAACTCCTCTAATAGCCAAGAATGTATTCAATCTTTGCTGGTGAATTTGAGTTGTAATACTTCTTCAATTGAATCTTGGGATGAAATCCCTTATCTTGTAACTCCCTATCCGCACCATATTGGACTTTTCCAAAGTCGTTTCTCCATTGTATTTCGCTGAATATCTTACAAAGTCAAAGGGTTTTCCAAACTTGTCTTTCTTTTTTGGCCTGAATATGTCCTCCACCGCACGATCTCGCTGAACGTAGACTTGAGATATTCCACGGTTCATTCTTCAGGAAAGTTGTTAAAGAAAAAAGTCATAATATTATCGCCTTTTTCATTATGAAACTTATCCCAAAATGAGGCAACATCACCCGACATAATACGGATTCTCTCTCTTTTGCCTGGTTACTACCTATCCACTAGTTACAATTCAAGGTATATATCTGCCTCGAAGGTGGTCGCTCAGAAAAGGGTTTCAAAGTTCTAGTATCTACCCTCACGCCTCGCATCTCTCTCTCGCTCAAAAATTATAATAGATGGTCTTTAGTTTTAAAATCAAGCGTTAGATACACTTTGATCTTTGTATTTCTCTCTCGCTCAAAAATTATAAGAGAAGGTCTTTAGTTTTAAAGTCAAGCATAAGATACACTTTGATTTTTGTATTTGGTTCTTCTGCGTTCCTTTCTATATTTTCTATTTGAGAGTTGGGAGAAAAGGTGGGAACTAGTTAAAATTTTGTAATAATGTGGTAGTATTAGGGTCGAAGGAGAGAAACTTTTGTTTGATTGTAAAAGTTTCATATATTAGTATTTTCTTGTCCGCGGTTTTTTTTTTTAGAGTTTCAACATAAATTCTTATGTAATTCTTTATCTGTTCTTTTTTCAGTTATATTTTGTTTGTTTCTATAAATGAATGAGGATCTGCTTATCTCAACAAGTGGTATAAGAGCTTGGTTCGGGAACTTTTAAAATTCCTTTTATGCTTTGTCGGTGTAGTGGAATTATTTATGAAATAGCTTTGAAATATGTTTCTGCCATTAAGAGAGATTGAATTATTTTCGATTACTTTAATAATTTGTCTCTATTATATGGGTGCCATTGAAAAAGATTCAATTATCTTCAATTTTTTTTATAAAAATGAAATCATCTATATTATTTGGTAACTTGAGGCTGACTGTTAACTTAGATTAAAGTTTTCTTAACTAAAACTTGAGACTTTTTTTAACTTCGATCGAAGTCTTTTAAAGTAAATCTTGAGTAGGAAATTTAAAGTATTATTGAAATTTTTGACCTATCACATCAAAAAAATTATACTCCTTTCGTTCCATAATTATTAAATGTCTTACTTTTCAATTTTGTCTGCCCCATAATAAATGTCGCATCCCAATAATGAAAAATCCACATCAACATATAACCTCAAAATAAATTAGTATTAAATGGGTATAAGTAATTTACATATATTGATAAACGAGTTTGAGACGGATATAAATATTGTAATCAATTTTCTAACGAGCGAATATGAGTATGGGTATTTTTTTAGAATTGATAAATAGGATTGAAATGAATACAAATATTGTAATGAATTTTTTAATGGGACAGGTAAGAGTATAGATGGTGGATATTTAAATAAATATGGGTACGAGTACCCCTAAATAAGTAGATAATCCTAAATAACTTAAAAATTATAAAACCACATGTAAAAAAAACATAAAAATGAATAATATATCTAAACAATTAATAATATAACTTCAAATTATATTATATATAATTTTTATAATTTTAGTTGTCAACTAATTCTTAATTTATAAGAAAAGTTTTATGTGCTCTAATATAATTTTTCAAATTCAAATGAACAACATAAACAAATGCTGCCCTTGAATTTGATGGTAATTCTCTTAAAGTATGTTCAATTATCTATTTCATTATGCATGTCTACTTCTTGCAATGTTTATAAAATTATGTATATATATTTAATGTTCTTTTCTGCCAATTTGGCCATTTTTTTGGGATTTTTTACATATAACAAGATATCTTCAGTTTCATTGATCTAGCCTTCAGGCTCCAACACCAAATTCAAATTGGGGAAAATTTCAATTTTGGTCCCATGAGAATTAATGGCCAACAATTTTAGTTCCATACCTATGGACAAGTCCTAAAACTAGCACATTTGGTCACATCCGTTAGTTTGTTAACAGAAACTGTTAACTCATATTTTGGAGGTAAAAAGGACCTTTTGGAGGGAAACTCAACCCCTCCTCACTGTATAAAAGCAGCAGCAGCCTCTCATTCATCAAATCTAAACATAAACTTCAACATATACAACTAATTAAGAAAAATAAAATCCGAGTATAAAAGCAGTAGCAGCCTCTCATTCATCAACCCTAAACATAAACTTCAACATATACAACAAATTAAGAAAAATAAAATGTCTACATCTTCATCTAAAAGCTTTACATAATAAGAACATGGGATCATTAAAGCTTTACATAATGCCATGTGATAATAGCAAAACACTTGACAAGTGTACTTTACAAAACAAGTCACTTTCTACATAACCAACTGCATAATATAGCTGCACATCCCACAAAAACCATATCCACAAAAACTAAGCGCACAAATTCAAAAATCAAGTGCGCCAATCTAGACCAGTGTTCACACTGCACAAATTGTTTTAAAAAAAGTGCACACCCACTTAAACCTAAGTGCAATGCCATCAAAAACTAACTTAAGGACTTTAAGATACCCTGGATATGTTAAAAAACTGTGCATCAAAAGTGTTTTTTGTTGCAAAACAAAAAATAAATAAGCCATCTTACTTCTGCCTCTTGTGACCTTTTTTCTTCTGAGATGCTTGTGTCATGGCAGCTTGCAAATTGGACATGGTCACATTTTTCTTCCCTCCACTAACAATGATTGGAACACCACCTGATGGTTGTAAGCCTGCCCTAGAATTGGAGATGAACTCGTTGCGTTGTAAAGTTATTGGAGCAGGTGCTCTGATTTGTATTTTGGGCTGAAATCCATGTGGATACACGTTCATTTGACTTGGTGTTGCTTCATTAGTGGATAAAAATATAGATTCTGGGGCAGTTGGTACAATTTCCTACAAAAAAATAAAGCATAATATTATATTAAAGTTATACAAGGCCAAACATTCATAATTAAAGGAGTAATTACATCTGGAATGGTGGAGAGAGGGTCATCACTTGATAAAAAAATCAGATCCCAAGTTACATGTTGGGTTATCTTAAAATTTTGAACAAAAGATTTAAAGGTATATTCAATGCAATTATTATATTGATAAAAATTTTAAAAATTAATTGTACAATTGTTATATTTGAACTTGTTTCACCCATTGATCTGTGGTTGTTCATTGCTGCTTGTGAAAAATTTTCCTTCAAATTATTATAAAAAAAAAGACATCAATTCAGTTTTATAGAAAGCCTTACATTGATGATATAGGGTATTGAATACATACTACAAGAAAATTGTAAGGCACAATTTGATAGCCTGCCATCTCATTTGATGGTGGATTATCCTGTCATGAGAGTCAAAATAATTAAAAAATACCCTAAACTTAAAAAACTTGTTAACAAAAATTAGATTGGACTTTACGAAAGTACTTACTACAGTAGTGGTCTCATCTAGCTGAGAATCTTGAGAGAATGGAGGAAAATCGTCGCCCTGATGCACTTCTTCAGCAAATTTTTTCCATTGGCAGGTCCTCTCATTGTGCCCCACCTCATTACACCAGGTGCACGTTACTTTAAAGCTTTGCCTAGGCAATTTCAATTCTAATGTCTCTTCATCAGGTCCTCTTCTTCGAGCCTTTGCTGGTCTACCTCTTTTCTTTACAAATTTGGGTCGAAGTGGTGGAATGTAACCTGTCTTTTCCCACATATCTGGTCCATCCATTGGCTTCATGGCAACTTTATACACATTGTTGTTTGTTTCAGCATGATAGCAACTATGAACAAAATCCTCTCCATTAAGCTTCTCAGCCCCAATAGCACTCATCGCATGATTACACGGTATGCTACTCAAATCCCAAACCTTACAAGAACGTGTTTTTTCCCCCAAGTCCACAAAAAACCTCCCTCCATCATAGCACTCAATCTCATATAGCTTTCTTGTAGACATAATTGGAATGCAATCACATGCCTATTTCATTCTCTTCGCTAATGTTTTTTTTTTTTTTTTGCATTAGGACAGATTAACAAACCTTCCCGTTTTCTTTTAGCCTTATCTTTAAGTTTTTGCAATCTTTTCATCAAATACATTCTAATCCACTCTAACATAGTAATGATGTGTTTCTGTCTAGCTTGTAAAATAGCTCCATTCCAAGATTTTCAGTTATTATTCAGCATAGAATCACACTTGGAATACGTAGAAAAGTGAGATCTTGACCATTGTAAAGCTGGCCTTTCTTGCAACCATGCCAAACACCTCTTATCTTCCTCACATAACTTCTTCATAGCGGTATTGAATTGTGCAACAGTTGTGGCTGTAGCAGCCTTCCACAATGCGTTCTTCAATTTTGTACACCGAAACGTAGCAGACTTCATATTTCCATGAAGATGCTTCACACAAAACCTATTTTCAGCTGCTGGAAAAACCAAATCAAATGCCGCTAGAAGGCCTTTTTTTCTGTCAGACATGAAAGTATACAACTCCTCTCTAACAATACCCAGATCTTTTAAGATACCTAAAAACCAAGTCCATGTTTCAATATTTTCAGTTGTAACCACTGCATATGCTATTGGAAATATTTGATCATTCGGATCAATACCTACTGCAGTCAACAAAACCCCTTTCTGTGCCCCCTTAAGAAATGTGCCATCCACGCCTATGAAAGGTCTACAGCCCGAAAGAAACCCACTCGTAAGTGCCTGAAAACACACATACAGCTTGTTGAATTTTTTCACTACTTCAGGTGAATCTAGGATTTCGACTTCTGAGAGCATTAGCATAATCCCATATCAATCCATACTGAGCCTCATTACTCCTTCAATCATTCGTGCAGCTTTTGCCTTGGCCCTATAAGCTTGGTTTGGTGTAACATTATATTTGAGTTTTGTGACTAAAAGGTTTCTAAAACCCTCTGCAGTTTTTTTCGGATCTGCTCTAAACTCTTCAATAAATCTCTTAGAAAGCCAAGTGGATGACATAGTTCTCACATGATACTCAATTGGATAGGTATGCCTATTATTCAACTTCCTAATTTTGAAAGAGTCTTCATCAGTCATTTTGAGAGCATTTATATACCAATTGCAATTAAGACATCTGCCATAAACTCTTCTCCTATCATTTTTTGTAACTTTTACATTCCTCTTCTTCATTATACCATGTGAATGAATAGCATCTATCAACAACCTCTTATCGCTGAATTTCTAGCCAATAGAGAAATGAGGATTAAATACAGTACTGCTCCTAAAAACATTATCCCCACCTCCCTCCGTACAGTTCTCATCAGCTGACCCTAAGTCACTATCAAATCCCTCATCTTCACTCTCTTCAACACTTGAATCAGAGGAAGAATCAGATTCTGATCCATACTTATCTTCAATTAATCCACCCCACTCAAAATCTATCAATAGTTTTTTCAAATAATGCATCATCAAACTCACTGTCATCAGTCTTTTCCATCTGAAAGTCGGAATCACTGTTATCACTATTGTCCTCCCCAAGATCATTAGAATTCAGACCAAGCTGGGCATCACTATAATTGTCATCAATAAATTTAAGCAAAGTATCAGTATTTTCACTACTTTGTTCCAAAATACCCTTCCCCTTATCATGAATACCCTTTCCACTTTCCTCCAATACACCCTTCCACTTATCACGAATACCCTTTACACTTTCCTCCAATACACCCTCCCCATTATCACGAATACCATTTCCACTATCCCCCAATACACCCTTCCCCTTATCAGCCTTGTCAGCCTCAACATACAAATACACATCTCTAGTCTTTGCATCAAAACATCAGTAAAGAACAACCCCTTGCACAATTTTCACAATTTTACCACAAGAATTTAGCCTATAATAAGTTTTAAGTCCATGATAACCTAGTTGTGCAGCTAAACCATCAACAGTGGCCAAAGATATATTACGTACATTCACAAAATCAAAAGTACTCACCACACCACCTTCATAATTTAAAGCAGACCCTACAGTACTAAATTTACCCTTATGATGCAAGTGAAATGTAAACCACAACTCATTCCCACTTGCAAATACAAAAAATTCAAATCAGTATATGAGCATGAAGAAAGCAAAGGTGAATGTAACTTTGTTTTAACCTAAACTCAACTGGAAATTTAAAAAAAAAAAGAAGATCTCCAGTTTCTGCAAACACCCCATAGTAAACGTTCATAAACGCAAATATTTACCATGTTGACCAAGAAACACAAATATTTACTGTAACAATAAAGTCTTTGAGGACCTCATTTTTAGAGAGAGAGAATTTAGTTGATGTGGCCGTCAAATGACACAATCTGAAACCCACTCCAAAAAATCCAACAAGAATGTCATAATCTAAAATATACCCCACACACATAAAGAGTTTGTCTCACAGAAAACAACTCTAAAATTCAACCCCACACACACTGTAGAACCCACTTCACTGACCACACAAAATAAGAAGATCTAAACTCTAAATTCTCCACCAAAATCCCTAAGTTAATGCCTATTACACAACAATACAAACTCAAAAAGAGTATTATCAAATGATGGAAAAATACACAAAAATTTTAAAGCACTTACGGGATGGTGGAGGAACACTTGCTTTTCCCTTCACGAGCAACATCTGAAATTGTGGATAATAATTAAGGATTTACATGATTTCACAGCGGGGTTAGTATTTAGGGAGAAGGATTTGTTCAATTTTGCAAAGTGGAGATTTCGGAATTAGGGATTCAACATTTGGGCGTGAGAAAGGTTTATGCGATTTTGGAGATATTTTCTCTCTCTTATAACCCATTAATATCATACTTGATGGCCGCGTGAAAGTCACGTGCTCAATGCCGTTAAGTGAGACGAAAATTAGTAAAAAATTCCTATGGAACTAATTATGATACATACTGGACTTATATCAAAATTGAAATTTTCTCATTCAATTTGTGTTATGATTTTAGTAGAAATTATATTGTCCCATTAATGTAACACGAGAAAGATATATACATACTTGTGTATCTGGTTGTTGGTAATAATAGTAATATTTTTAATAAGCACTCTTCACTTTTTTGTTTTATAAACATTATGTATTAATTAAAAAAGGAAACTTTATATTCCTCGTGTTCTTAGAGATCCAATGTAAAATTTTTAATATGTACTTCAATGTATGGAATTTTTTTTATTTAATAAAAAGTTTTAAGTTTTCATTTTATCATACTCCCTCCGTCCCACCGAAAGGTCACAATTTTACTATATTGAGTGTCACATCTAAATGTCCCCATTTTCTACTTTAGTAAAAAGGTACCACTGTGGCACATCACTCACTACTAATACAACTATTCACTACACATAAAATAATAACACTCTTTAATCTACGCATAAAAGCAACTGATGACGTTTGGGCGGGACGGAGGGAGTATTTATTTAACCGAATATAGTTATATTATTTTATATTTTAATTAGTAATAGTGTAATTTAATTTAATATTGATTGCAGATGAGTATAGATGTCATAATTAATTTTTAAAATACGACACGTAAGGATATGGGTGGTGTAAATTTAAGTAGATATGAGTTATGGGTTTTTAAATTTGAGATGCATCCACGCTTACATTTATTTTTTATAAGTAAATTAAGAGATATAATATTTTAATGGGTTGTGAGTTAGAGATATAATATTTAGTTTGTAGTAGGTAATTGCATTATTATTATGTGTGGTCTTATATATAAAAATTAATTATTTTGTGTATGTTTCACTTGAAAAAAAAATAGAAATGTAGGTTTTTATACATGACTTCACAGTAAAACATTATATTTCTTAATTCTCGTATAAAAAATAAACGTAACTATTATTGCGAGACTATTGGAGTATAAAATAAACTTTGTATGGTTAATATAAAAAAATCAACTTAAACATAAAAATAAATAGTTGTCTTATAATTCTTTTCCGTATAACTCACGGGCGGGTAAATGCTAGAAGGAAATCTACATGTGATGCACGAGTGTTGAACAAAATCATCATCAAAAGTGTTCGCCTACTTTAAATAGATGATTAATGATAAATCATTATTAATGATTTTTTTTAATAAAAATTATGAAAAATGCTCCAAATAATAAGTTGATTTCGAAAAATTTAGCGCTCTTCATTGTATAATTAATACACAGTCGTATATAGAATCGTGTGGATCGACACACATTTTTTAATAAATAAAACATGTGTATACCGCACATAAAATCGCCTGTAGGATCACATGGAAAAATTTATGTATGAAATTACAGGTATAATTTATATATTATGAAATATTTTATACTCTCTCCGTTCAATTCTAAGGTGTCGTTTACTTTTTGCATGTAGATTAAGGAGTATTATTATATGTAAAGTAGGTAATTGTATTATAGGGAAGTGGTATGCCATATTGTGTACTTTTTTACTAAATAGGGAGCATATTAAATTAAATGTTGTAAAATTTTTATCACATTTATGCAATAGAATTATATTTTATTTATTTTATATTTAAATAGTCATAGTATAAGTTCATTAAAATATTAATTTTTATCAATAAAAAAATATTTTAAAAAATAGTATCAAATTTGTAAGAGTAATTTATGGTATAGATAAAAGGCTTTGGAATGTGTTTAGTGTGAAAATTTGCATGTTTTAAGGTCCGATTTAACACCGTTTTGTGGAATTTATGTTCGTATTTTAGCACTAAATGATTAATATTTATATATTTAAGATATTGGTATATTTGAGGTGTTACTTCGTATTTTTAGGTGGAAAAAGGATTAAAAGTGCAAAGTTGGAATGATGAGTGAAATCATGAAAGAATGCTGAAAAACGCATGTCCAAGTTGCATAATTTTTTGTATTTGTATAGGACTTCAAACTGATTATTTGACATATGGTTGACAAGCTATAGAAGATAAGATCATTTTGGCTCAAGAAACACCTCAATTGGAATATAGATGAGGGAGTTATGATCAAAATGGTGAAGACGTGCAAGCTGTGCCGACCTGCACGACTCGTGCCAATTTTGCATGACTCGTTCCCTTCAAATAATTGACATTTTGTGAGTTCTTTATATGGATAGAAAGCCAAGGAAGAGAGGATCGCATGAGCATAAGAATCGCTTTAATCAGAATTCAGATGAAGAAGTTATGCTCAAAACCGTGAAGTCGTGCAACTGCCAGCGAGAATTTCGAAAATTCACTAAAATTACCCTCTATTTCCTATTTTCTTGATGACCAAGTTATTTCCTAATTTAATATCTCTCCATATCTTCCATAATTATATTTTTCCTGATTTTTCAAGATCTCAAATCCTTTTACTCCTTATTTCATTCAATTCTCACACCTATATATACTCATTCTCATCACCAATCCTTATTTTATTCAATTCTCACACATGTATATATCCATTCTCATCACCACATAAAGTGTGGAGAAACTGCATAATCTACCACCACCACATAACCTAGGGTTTTAAACCCTAACCCATCACATTCCGCCACCCATCTCTACCTTTCACCCGCCTTTCACCTGTCGCACTCAGTCATGGTGTTTGTTACTTGAGAGAGAGAATTGAGGAGGATCATCAAGACGGAAAGAGAAGACGGAGAATTATTCCAGACAAGGTTTTTCTTCCTTATTTAATTTCTTATTGTTATTTATAGACTCATGGATAAGTTTTTATCTTTTACCATGGTTGTTACTTGTAACACCATGTGCTAGTTTCCTCTTTATAGTTTTAGGGTTTCAAAGTTTATCATGTTGATTTGAGATTTTAGACATCTATGATGATCATTTTTGCAAAATATTTATTCCTTATTGACATTTTATTTTAGACTTATATAATCATGTTTCTTAACTTTTATGATATTATCATTGATTGATGTATGATTGAGTTTGAATGTGTTCCATGATTATATTTGTTATTTTGTGACAATTGAAGGCATTGATCAATAGATAGCCTTTGATTATTTAACCATCAATATAGGATACCTTATTATCTTTTCATTACCATTGTTAAAGAGAAATATGGTAAGGAAACCCTAATCCAATTCCTTTAGTACTTATACAGGATAGATCTCTTGCACTAGCCTATATGGAATTTTACATGTGAATCGCCTAGAAAGCGAATAAGAGGTTGTGGGTATTTAATTTCTTTAGTACCTAAAGGGAATAGGGAATTATCTTATTAATTTTGTCCTAGGAATTTATGTTCTTTAAAAGTGTTAAATTTCACTTGTCCATGAGTGGTTTAGCATGCTTAAGTGATCATTTTTATAAAATTCTGCATGATTTGATTCACTTGTCAATTTGTCTTATTTCGCATGATGAATTGGATTTTCCTAAAACTATCTTGTTCTTGTCTCTTAAAACACCTGTGATTGAGTATGACTTCTATTTATTTATTTTATTTAATATTTATTTTCTGCAATATTAGTTATTAATTCCAATTCACAAAAGGTTTTTATGTCTTAATTATTAGTGGTGACAGTTAGTTAGTGTGTATCTTATTTAACTCTAATCCTTCGAGTTCGATATTTTTACTTGGTCACACGCTGAGCTACAATTGATTCCCTACACTTGGGGACACGCAAAAAGGTGAAAAAGCAGAACGGATACAAATATTTTAATAAAATTTTTAATATTAAATTTTAAATGATATTTAAATATATACGTGTACTAGTATTCCGAAATAAGAAAGTATTCTAACATAATTAAAAACATAATTATATGTTATTTTAAAATAATATATTTCATAAAAAGGGTAATTTATGTAAGGAATTAAACATAAAACTTGAACATATATAAATTCAAATAAAAATTTAAGAAATATATTTTATATTGTTATCATAAAATTATAAACTTAAATAAATAATTCAAATTATAAACAATGTGATGTTCAAATAATAATAAATATTACATAAAAAGATACATACATAAAGAATTAAGAATATAACATCAAAATACATAATTCAAATAAAAGAATATATTATGTATAATTTTTTTTAATGATGTAACATAAAATTACCAACTTTAAAATAAAAGGTATTAAATGGGTACGTATATTGCAAGTACCGATAAACGAGTTTGGAATAGTTACAAATATTGCAATGAATTTTTAAATAGCACAAATACGGGTATGAATGATTGATATTTAAATAAATTCAGGTACCTAAATACTAATTGATAAATATAAACTACGTGATAAAATATTACATAAAGTTGAATATTATATGTAAAGAATTAGTGTTATAACTTCAAGATATTTTGATAAATATGTTTGAGACGCGTATAGGTATCATTACAATAATAAACTAACACCGTTAAATGGGCTAGCCCTAATGGGCTTCGAGTTAATCAGGCTTCAGGTTACTCGGGGCAGTTTAATCGAGCTACTAGAAGGTGAAACTAACCTAAATCCTATCGAGCTTTGAACTAAACGGGCCGAGTTTGCAAACTGTATGATGGACGTTTTCTCAACACACAATATTAATCCCCAAGTATGAAGATGCTATTATACCTTTGATAAGCGACCAAGTGATTATCGAACCCAAGGGACGTATTATTATCAATCCAACTATAATCTAACTTATTAAGACTAAGTTGGCAATAAACTTTTGATAGATTAAATACTAATAAAAAATAATTAAATTAACAATTAAAATAAACGAGCAGTAGAGATTAAACCAAAGTGAATAAGTGAGAAATTAGGTAGTTTTTCGGGCAATCCAGTTTTAATCATTAACCTTCCTTCCGTATATCAATGATCGACTCTATCTTGTGGAGTATGGACGCATCACTAAGCCATGCAAATCTATTTTATAGACACAAGTAAATAAGAGTGTAACGCGTGCGAATATCCTTGAAGCAAGAGATATAATTCACCCCCCCTTTCTAGGTACATCAGTATCCAATTAATTCCCGTGCACTTAGTACTCTAACCTGATATGATCACCCTTTATAAGTACTATGAAGTTATTCTCTTTATCCTACTTATTAACCCGAATCAGATTCAATTAAAAAGTATTTATATAAGATAGTTCTTTTGAGACTTCGGAGTCCCCTCACTTAGAAATATAACATGTAATCCTGCTCAACAGTGAACGTATTCAATCAATAATCAAGATATATATTCAGAATCTATATAACAGCTAATGATAAATAAAATAACTCTGAGTATGAATTTAAATAGTAAATTTTTATGTGAAATAAGCCACAAGTAGTGTTGTACGGAGTATACACATGAAAGTTCAATTAACTCATAAAACCTTCATAACCCTAGAACTACCGAAGCGGTTCTAGCCCATGATTGATCGAAGAACAATCATGGCGGTTGGATAGATCTTACCCATAGTCTTGAAAATTGCAAGATAAATTAAGAAACGAAGTAAACCCTAGATGCGAGCACCGTCGCTTCTCTCTCTGTCTTGAATCTTCACTTGGTTCTCACTTGATTCGATAGACGAATCTCTCTCCACAGCTCTATAGGATGGTGTAGGATTTTGGATGTTGTGTAGAATGAAGGTGATAAATGGCTACTCTTTCTGCTACGTAGGGTCTTACCTTTTATAATTTTATCTTCTCCAATGGACCTCTAATGGGCTTTTTGAGCGAAAACACGTGAAGGTGAAAAAATAAGGATCCAAAAGTTTCTCGTGTATCGATCGACCCAAGCCCTTGGTCGAACCACTTCATAGCCTGGTCGAACCTGCCTGTAATGGATCTGCAGTGACTGGTTCGACTCGAACAACTGGTCGAACCAGAAGCTTCGTGGTCGAACCATCACTGCTTCTCTTTATGTTCGACCTTCATGGTTGGTCGAACCATAAGGTCGAGGTCGAACCACTCTGTTGCAACTTTGTGGATCCCTGATTTGACCCGAACCAGGGATTGAACCACTAGCTTCTTGGTCGAACCAAGTGCTTTCGTACCCCTTTTCTGGTTTCGATCACTTCTGTCCTATTTTCCTTTGATAATTCGCTCAAACGGCCTCACACGCACCTGATTCGTGACTTTCCACTACATATCTCGATTTATCTTGAATTAAGATCAAATCATACATCTTTATCACACGAATTAGAGCTTAAAATACGTGAATTTACATTCTCATCAGATCCCCAAACTCACATGTTGCTCGTCCCGAGGCAACAAAATCAAAACCGTAAGAGTAAGTGTAAAATTCACAAGGCCATCAAGTTAAGTACAATACATACCTACAGATGTAATTCTATCAATTTAAAACAAGTACCACTCGCATCATACATTTCATTCATGAAAAAACATCACTCAATCATAATACACTTCGGAGTACTAAATCATCCAGCTCACAAGATAAGTGTTTACTCCGCTCTCAAGTGTGAAGTACACTTAAGAAGGTTAAAATATACGCTCATATTCAATTTATATTCCCACGTAACCATAAGCTTGGCAAAGGTCTCAAAAATCAACTTGTAATCACTTCATTACTAGGATCACAAAGGACTTGCTTTTGGGTTGTAACGTTGGCTTTTTGGTAAAGAAAGGAAAATATAGATAAAGTGACTAATCACTAGTAGAGAATTACCTTAGAGTTTTGTTTTTCATCAAACATCTTCGTCTTCTCCATCATTATTCTCATGATCTTCGTAATTTAACTTCCTTCTTCACTTGTAATCAACATCATTTTTTTCAAAGTACAGGCACAAGGGTACCAATTTCGGGTACTACCCTTCCATGCAGTCAAGGTACCAGTTTCAGGCACTACCCCTAGCAAGATTTTACCATATTCCTCTTCACTTCGTAACATCCAACTAATTTTTTTCTTCCTTTTCTTTCTTCTCATTCAAGCTAGCATATATTCACCTCAACTCTCTACTATTGAATAAGGTATTCAACAAGGCTCAAGTAAAGGATGCATAAAGGCTTCTAATCAAGGCTTGCTAAAGAAAAAAGCTTCTAAAGGCACAACAGAGCTTCCAATGATTTGTACAGTATATGAGAAGGTAAAATTTGGCTAAGTAACTCAAATAAACAATAATGGCCTAAGATCATGTCCTAATAACTAGTCAATCATAAGTCTCACGCAAGACTCCAAGTCAAGTTCTAGAATACGGTCATATGAACGATTCTCTAAAGAATAAACTATCATGCATAGATGTAGCATGATTTCATAAGGCTCAAATTCTCACATGGGTAATAGATTCCTAAGCACTCCTCATATCATATAATCAAGATCAATCCCACATTGAACTCCACATATTTAACAATTTATGAATGCTTCTCATCAACAAAATTAACACATGCAAAATACGAATGCAACATACTTATCAAGAACACATTATATCAATCCAAAATCAAGTATCATCAATCAAACCCAACATCATCAGTATAGAATATCAGTACATGACACTCACACCACAAAGTACCCAAGTTGAAAAGATAAAAGAGAAGGGAGATGAGATGAAGCAGACAAAGAGAAAACCTGGCATACTCTACTCCTCCGGAGCATCTCCATCATCTGGAGCATCATCATCACTACTAATCTCCATGCGCCAATAGTCAAAGTCTCTCTGCACTACCCAAAGCTTCATATCCATCTCTCGGTCATTTGCTTGCATCTCTTCCAATCTTTGATCCATCGCATCATATCTCAAACTCAGCACGACATAGTTTGTGTTTGCCAATGTAAGCTGGCGTTCGTCTCCTGCTGATTGTTGTTCAAATTGAAAAGATGCTCGTTTATCAACCGAAACTGCTCCCTGTAGTAATCGTCAGGACCGTCCCAGTGCTGCTGTGCATGTAATGGTCGGTGGTATATCCATATCAGGATGCTCAATAACCTCATCTTTATGTCTCTGCTTAACGCGCCCTTCTTGATGAAGCTAATGATGTGGCTGCTGCGCTTGGTCTACTATCCTTTGCAAATCCTGAAAAATTCAAGCGGCGTACATCTGAGGCACAATCCTCCAATCACCTCTACTCAAGCATGTGATGGAAATTGCCTCATGCGCCAATGTGTCATCAACATATTCCCATCATTCCAGATCATGATCAATGCCCTCAAATCATAAGAAAACATGAACGAATAGGGATTAGAACCCCTAACAAACATCCAATCTCCAGTCCGGTGTAAAGCAAATCCAGCTTTAATGCATGCACTCATCACTAGATTTGGATCCTCCGTAATAGGGTTAATGCCAGTGAAATCCATGTGTTAGGACTCAACCATGGGAGTAAGCAATCCTCCTATATTCACTATTTGAAAAGTGGAACTCCAGAATCTGTAGAACTGTTGAATCAAATACGATCCCACATTGAACTGCACTCCATTCAACATACACCATAGATCATACAACTCCCCTAAGATACACAATTTCCCTCAGATCGGGCAAACAATGTATTGCTCAAAACTCTATCTATGTATCTAATGACGGGGTTCCTAATCAAAGCAGCACGAGCATCCTTTGTCTTGAAATCCATGTCTTCTCCTGAGATAGACCTCCAAAAATCATTTGGTCAAAAGTGCCCATTCTCATGCCTAGAAATCCCCCTCGGAGTTCCTAGCAGAATATTGAAATCCTCCAAGGTCCATGTTTTCCTTTCGCCTCCCAAAAGGAATGAACACTCGTATGGAAGAGAACTTGCACCCTTCTTGATCGTAATAGAGCATAAGACCTCCGCTGTAACATGAAAATAAGTAGGCTCTTCATCTCCATGAAGTGACGGATACCAAATTGATCAAAAACATCCACATTATATTATCCCTTATATTCATTGTCATCATGGCCCCATCATCTTAGTAAATGGTACGAGTGATCTTAGCTGACATTGCACCCCATCTATCCCTAATCTCCTCCCAATTCTCCATTTGTATATGGAAGTTCCTAAGCAACCTCTCCTTAACTCGTAACTTCTTAGTAACCTCGTCCTCACGAGGCTACCTATCCTGTCTCTTCTTTTAACATATTTCAGTCTCCTTTTCTTTTCCTACAAGAATAATATTTCAATACCAAATCGATATAAGAAAAGCAAACCAACCTCATAATAATTCTAATCATACACTAAACTCTGCTCAAGACTTCAAGTTTTTCATGCATAATCGACTCAAAAAAGCATGCTCCCAACTTCATGTGTTCATAAATTTAACAACAAATCCATACACATGCTAATTCAATTTCACTTCAAATTCAACTCTTCGATAAGAATTATCAACAATTTCAAAATCCACATCATATTCAATCATCCACATCATGTAATTATCAACTAAATTCAACAACTATTCTAACATGCTCCTCTTCTCAGCACAAATTCCATGAAGAACATCAAAGTCTATCAAAATCAATCATGAAAATCGGATCACTTGTTCATATGAAAATTCAAACAAAAATCCAACATACACCATGAATTCACATGAAAACGAGTTCAATTTACCCACTTAAATTCAAGCAATAGAACTTCAATCCTAGGGTAGTAGAGTCAAGAGAACGTACCTTTCGATCCAGTCATGGCTTAGTATGAACAAGGTATTAAAATCCCCAAATTAGATGGAAAACCCTAGTTTTTCAACTAAAATGCTCCAAATCCATGAGAAATCAAGTATGTGAAGGATGGAAAGTAGTTTAATCGGAGTAAAATGAAAAAAATCAGAGTTCGGAATAGAGGGATTTTGATTCGGAGAGGATTCAGTGCGGGTGGTGTGAAGAATGTAAGGAATGAGGGTGAAAATCCACTTTAAAACGCGACTTATCTGTGTGGTTCGACTCAAACTAAGTGGTCGAATCACCTCGTTGTGGTCGAACCACACCTCTGGATGCTTTCTGCATTTGGTTTGACACAACATTTGGTCGATCCATCAGGTCGAGGTCGAACCAGCCTGTAACAAACTTTCAATTGGCTGGTTCGACTCAAACTCTTAGTTGAACCCAGACAGCCAGGTCGAACCAGATTGTAGCATTTTCTCTGATTATCAGTTCAACTCAAACCACCTAGTTCAACCTTCACTCTAGGTCGAACCGACCCCCTGATCCTTCAAACTCTATTCTTCTTTGTCCCTTGCAACTTCAAGCTTAAAAACAGTGATTAGGTACCAAAACAGAGCAATACTATAACTAGAGAACCATCATTAAGACTCAATAATAAATGTATATATACTCCACATACGACACAATAAATAAAACACCACTAAACATTAGGCAAATTGCAAAAAATCGACACATCAACACCGATTAAAATTTTAATATGCCGTAAAAAATCAATTCACCTAACAAACGTTACAAAGAAAAGATTATACTCTCGGTGCTACGATGAGGTAAGTACATCACACCCCCCAAACTTAGTAGAAACTATAGTCGAAACTAATTTTGAAAAGAGATGTGATTTTTGATAACTAAGCATGTCGAATATAAAAATTTCTTACTCACACAAATGAAATAAAACAATAAAACAGGAGGGAAAGCCCCCAACAGGCACTTTTATTTAACGTCGGAGAGTTACGATGGTACCAAATCAATACAAGGTATCCTCAAAGACGATGCAAGCATCATCCGATGACATAATGCTTCAATCGATGCCCATTTCCCGCGATGATGTCTCCATTTTTGTCCATGATTTCAAAACTCCCCCCTCCACAAGCTCTATGGATAATGAACGGTCTCATCCACTTTGATTTCAATTTTCCTGCAAAGAGCTTCAAACGAGATTTAATGAGTAATACCTCATCAACTTTCTTGAATTCCTTATAAGTGATCTTCGAATCATGTCATTTCTTCATTCTTTCCTTGTAGATCACCGAATTCATGTAAGCTTGATTTCTGAACTATTCTAGTTGATTGATTGAGTCAACCTCAAATCCTTTTGATCCTTAAGACACAATTTCAGATTTCTCAATGCCCAAAAAACCTTCTAAATCTCTACGGGTAAGTGGCATGGCTTCCCATAGATGGTTTGATACGATGCCATATCAAGCACAGTTTTGTACGCAGTTTGGAACCCCCACAAAATATCGTCGATCTTCATAGCCCAATCCTTCCTATTAGTTCCGACTACTTTCTCTAAAATTTGTTTCACTTGTCAGTTGGCGACCTCGACTTGCCCGTTAGCTTGAGGATGATAGGGTGTAGTAACCTTATGCTTAACACCAAACTTCTTGAGAACTCTTTCAAGAAGCTTGTTGACAAAATGAGAACCTCCATCACTTACGAGTGCTCTAGGGACTCCATAACGGACAAAGATATGTTTCTTCAAGAATGATAACACAGTCTTAGCATTATTCGTGCGAGTAGGAATAGCCTCCACCCACTTAGAAACATAATCCACAGCAAGATACATCGAAGATTTCAATAACAATGCTCTGCTGAAATAGCATCTCATCTCTTCTACTTATGTTTCCCATCCATTGACATCTATCACATGTCAATACATAGGATTCACAATCTTTAAACAAAGTAGGCCAATAAAGAGCAGATTGAAGTACCTTAGCTGTTATCTTTTAGACTCCGAAGTGCTCCCCGTTAGGTTGTACATGGCAAAAATTAAGAACACTCGCCATCTCCATCTCGAGCACACACTTACGGATGATAGAATCCATATAAATTTTGAAGAAGAATGGATCATACCATATGAAAGTTTCAACATCCCTCTTGAATTTCGCAAGTTGATACATATTGAGATCTTTCGGAATTTCACATACGGCAATGTAATTAAAAAATCCGCATACCATGGATCCATTCCTTGAGTGGCTACAACACAAGCTCTCTCCACTCCTTCAGCAAACACCGCCATAATCTTTTCATCGGGAAAAATCTCCTCTATGTAATCAAAAGAATCATCACAATGCTCCCTTGTCTCCAATCTTTATAGGTGATCCGCCAACACATTTTATGTACCTTTCTTATCCAAGATCTCCATATCAAACTCCTGCAGCAGAAGAATCCATCTACTGATCCTTGTCTTCGCTTCTTTCTTCTCCATCAAGTACCGGATCACAGAATAATTCGTGTACACAATGGTCTTCATGCCCACTAAATACTGTCGAAACTTATCGAATGCATACACAACAGTTAGAAACTCATATTCAGTGATAGTGTAGTTCTTTTGTGCTGCATCAAAAGTCTTATTCGCATAGTAGATGGCGCAGAATTTTTTCTCTCATCTGCCCAAGCACCACTTCAAGTGCTAAATCACGTGCATCATACATAAGTACAAATGATTGAGTCCAATCCGGTGTGATTAAGATAAGTGCAGAAATAAGTGCCTCCTTCAAAACCTGAAAAGCTGTTAGACATTCATCATTAAAAATAAAAGGAACATCCTTTTAAAGTAAGTGAGACAACAGTTTGGAGTATTTTGAGAAGCCTTTGATAAATCTTCTATAAAATCCTGCGTGTCCAAGGAAGGACTGCACTCCCTTCTCATTAGTCGGTGGTTGGAGCTTCTCTATCGCCACCATTTTTGCTCTACCCACTTGCAATCCTTTGGCAGAAATATGATGTCCCAAGACAATCCCATCTCTTACCATGAAATGACACTTCTCCCAATTCAACACAAGGTTAGTATCAACACATCTTTTCAAAACAGTAGACAGGTTAGTCAAACAAATATCAAAGGAGGAACCAAAAATAGAAAAATCATCCATAAACACCTCCATGATCTTTTCTATCAATCCATCAAATATAGCCATCATGCATCACTGAAATGTAGCAGGTGCATTACACAACCTAAAGGCATCTTCCTAAAGGTAAAAGTTCCATAAGGCAAGTGAAAGTAGTCTTTTCCTGGTCCTCGGGTGTAATCATGATTTGATTATAACTCGAGTACCCATCCAAGAAATAATAAAACTCATACCCTGCAAGACGATCAAGTAATTGATCCATGAAAGGAAGTGGAAAGTGGTCCTTGCGTGTATTTTCATTTAGTTTCCTATAATCCCTATACACACGCCACCCCGTATAAATCCTAGTGGCTAATGCCTCACCATCATCAGATTTAAAAATAGTCATGCCCCCCTTCTTAGCTACAACATGCAATGGACTCACGTGGGGACTATCACTAATTGGATATATAATTCCTGAATCTAGCCATGTAAGAATTTTCTTCCTAATCACCCTTCCTTGATTCTGAATGCTTCCCTTAGCCTCATCTAATAACCTTATCTTATGGCCTTTCAAATCATATAAAGACCATCCAATTGCAGACTTATACTTCCTAAGCACATCTAACAACTCTTCGAGTTGATCATCAGTTAAAGAAGAAGATACAATTACAAGACATATTTCATTATCACCTAGATAGGCATACTTCAAGTGCTCCGGTAGTAGTTTCAACTCCTTTTTCTTATCCTCTTTTGTAGTGCTCTTTCTATCCAAAGACAAGTACTTTCTAGTCCACTTCACTTCTTCGATCTTGGTCCTTTTTTATTCATACTTGTCATCACCCAAAGCAAGTAAATTTTTAAGAAATTCAATACACACCTCATTAGGGAGCTCATTTGACTCCGTGGTGGGTGTTTAGCGTGCAAATTTGCTAGATTTTAGAGTCTTTTTGTGTGATTTTTACATGTTTTTATCTTATTTTTAGTATTTTATCTGTATTCTGTGTGTTTGTATTTTTGTAGAAAAAGTGTGTGATTCATGTTATTTGTCATGTAGGAATGAGGTATTTTGAGCTAAAAAGAGAAAAGGAGGAAATAAGAATCAAAATCAAGGTTGAAAATATGCCATCGTCCACTTGAATTTAAGAAAAAAGGATTTTGTGCTTGGAATTTCAGTGAAACAAATCAAAAAATAGATGCACAATTCAAAAAGGAAGGCAAAGGAAGATATGGGGGCTCATTTCGGAGTTAAAACGAGCAAAAACGAGAAGAATTGAGATAATTGTGCAAAGATGAAAAGAAATTCTGGTTGAATTTTATAAATTCCGGTCGGTCGAATATCTGAAGATGAAAAATTCTGCCAGAATTTCTAAACTAGACGGAATACAGGGAGCTTTATTTTCATGAGAAATTCGACAATCAGAGAAATTCTGGTCGAATTTCCTGACTTTTGGATTTCAGCGCATAAATTGAAGAAATGTGAGAACGCTTTTTATAAATTCTAGTCGAAGTTCTAAAATTCCGATCGAATTTCTAAGAAAAACCTACATATTTGGATTTTAGCCAAAAAGCCCATTTCTCCATTTAAGCCCATGATCCAAAATTTGTCCTAATTCCCTTAATCCTCCACCACTATAAATACCTTCATTTCCAAATTTTGAGCAACAATTATCAATAAATTTCATTTCATTTTTGGAGGCCACACACATTACACACACTTTCTCTCTACTTTCTCTCTTCTCTATTTTTATTTTTTTTTATCACTCCAAAAACCCATTTCTAATATTTAACTCATCTATCCTTGGTGTTGGAACTACTTGGAATTAAGAGCAAAAGGAGGAATTTCAAGAATCAATTGAAAATCTCCAACAAGTTAAATTGAAAGGGAGTTTTAATTCTTTATGTAATTTTCTTTGAATTAGACCCCATGGATTATTGTAATGAATCATTTATTTTTTTGTTACTTTAATTATGCTAGGCTAATCCCTCTTGTGGGGTTAGAGACATGATTAGTGCTTAATATTTATTTTATTATGTAAATTAAATATGGTTTAGACATGATATGGTATTTGATTTCTTCACAAGGGTTTTGTGATGCATGAATTATATTTTGACCTAGTTTGTTAATTATGCGTAGCATGTTAATTTAATGAATTATTGATTAATTTGTTGCTTATGTTAATTAAGTGTCATCATATTAATTCATGTGGATATTGCTCGGGGTGAGACGGAAATGACCCTCCAAAGTGTTAGAAATAGCATAAGAGGACATCGGGTTTAGGTTTGACCGAAAGGATATTTGAACCCGGTGATAGGAACCAATCCATTCGTTAGCCCTAGTACTCAAAAAGGGAGAGTTAATTCTAATTAGTACCTATTGAGGGAGAATTGGAATTTAATTAGTACCTAGATGGAAGAGGTCAGTATTAGGCATCGATCCTGGTGCATTTGGGAGTCTCTAGGAGATCTACAACCTTGGTAACCCGAGAGGGAGCTTTGGATACATTCGTGATGCCTCTAGTCCAATTTCTATCTCATCTATTCCTTTTGCATGATTAAATAAATCCTAAGGCACTTTGATTGTTTCTAGTCTCATTTCTTATTACTTGCCCTTCAGCACCATTTCTCCATTTTATTTTCACATTTTTTATCTTGATTTCTTTTATTTGATTTCGTTGCTTATCATCATCAACCTCTCAATTCGTCCTTGTAAAAACGATAAAAGCACAAGCTAACGTGTTCTTTCAATCTAAACTTAAACTCCCTGTGGGTTCGATAATTTTATTCCTTGGGATATATTTCTACAACGAATGAGTATTCTTGCTCGAGAGTTTAAAAATATTCAAACAAGAAATTGGCGCCGTTGCCAAGGGAGTTTTAACGTATTATTTGAATGCTTTGTTAATGTTTTAATTGTTCTTACTAAGGACATTTTATCTTGTTTTGTTTCTTATATTTACTTTAAAAAATTTTGTCCTAACTTTTTCATCTTGATAGGTACTCTTACCTTCATAGAAGGGGAGGAAGAACAAAGCCCAAAAATAGAACGAGAAAAGTATAAAGTATAAAGAGTTGACTTTGTGGAGAAAAGTATAAAGATGGATGGATGGAACAACTACATAGGTGGCTACTATGGAAATTAATATTCAAGAGTTCCTCCTCCACTACAAAGAAGTTACATGGATGAGAGCTACTATAGTCATATTTGTAAAACGAATCAAGTTCACTCTCAACACTACAATCAAGGAAGATATGGTGAATGGCCACAAGCTTACAATGGAAACACATTTCAACCTCATCAAGGATACACTTATTCCACTCTGAATTCCAACATCCAAGTTTCTCCCGAATTACTGGATATAATTAAGGATTTTATGGAAGAAACTAGAGCATATACTAGAGAAGCCAAAGAGAGGATTGCTTTAAGCAAGAAGAATGATGAAGAGAAGTCGTCCTTGGAGGATACATTGCTAGCATTCATGAAAGATACAAGGGCTTATATGGAAAGGAGTGATGCCGAGTTTGAAGCTAAAATCGATGAAAATGAGAAGAAGATGGATGATTGGATGGACTCCCTTGAGTATCAAATGAGCCAACTTGTAAGTGCTTTGAACAATTCTCAATAAATTGAAGAGGAAGATCACATGGAGGATAAAAGGGAAAGAGGAAGTAAGGTTGAAGAAGGGTTGGAGGAAGAAGAAAATTTGGTGGTAAAATAATCTAGTCATGAGAAGATAGAAGAGCCTATTGAGGCGAAAGAAAGAGAAAATGAAGAGCAAAGTCAAGAAGCAAATGAAGATGCCTTGAAGAGTGAAATGAGTTTTCTTAAACCTTTAAACTCTTTAAGTTGCAATGATTTTTTTGACATTGTTTCTATTAACTTTGCCTTACCTCTTGATACCTCAGAAATTCTTAGGGACAAAAGTGAGTTGGAAGAAACTTTGGGGATATTCATTGAGTGGAGGAATAAGTGGTTTGCTAGAATGGATAGGAAAATGGAATGTCATGCAAGGATAATTGGCAATTTCAAGCTCAATTTAAAGAGTGCCAATGAGGCCATCACTTGCCACAAGTACTTAATAGATTAAGAAGTTCAAAGATTAAAGTATGGTGGCAAGGACAACCCCTATCCATGGCCATTCCGATGAGTTTAAAAATTTCCATCTGGCTTGAAGACGTTAAACTTAACGCTAAATAGGAGGCAACCCATTTGTTTAATTGCTTTCTTTTATTGCTTTAAATAAGGGTGATTGATTTATTTTTGGTGTTTTGGTTTGATTTTCATATTTGTTGGTGTTTTGTCTAGGAATTAAGATGTGCTTGGTGTGGATTTAGACGCATTGGATTACGAGAAGAACTATGAGGGATGCTTCAAAGGGAGTGCCCATTTTTTTGGCTCAAACTTAATTATAGCTTAGCTAAGAATTAAATTTGGGGGGTTGATTTGTTATATGATCTTGTAGTTCTCATGTTATGAATATTTGCACCGGCGCACATAGTTTCTTATATCTTGTGTTTTTGTGATTTTTCTTATTTGTCTTGTGTTGTTAGTTGTTAGTTGTTAGTTGTTTTTATCTGTGTTGGTAATGTGAATATTGATTGTGAATGGGAACTTGTTGGTGGAATTAGAATGTTAGATTAGGAAATAATGATAACACGTGCATTTTAAATAATTTATTGAGCTAAAGATGATATATTAGTATACTTTGGTCCTACCAAAATTAACTGTGAGATTTTGAGCCTAACCATACATCATAATGGTTTCATTTCTTTGTGAGAGGACCAATCATTTGTGTACGAACTAAAACTTGCTTGTTGACTTTTTTATGAAGCTTGTTAGTGGACATTTGAGAAATGATAAATGGCCATCCTTGATCTTTATAGCTGATTAGCCATTTTGTAGTCGGAATGACTAATTAAAATAATTTATCGAACCACAGGGAGGTAGGCACTAGTGCTTAAGCGATCTCATGTTTCTTGTAATTTTATAGAGATGAATCATCAAGGGGATTGGTTGATCGAACAAGAAAATAATCAAAGCAAGCAAGCAACGATTAGCAAACAAGATAGATGGATGAAATGAGTGGTTTTCCAAGTTGAGTAAAAGTGAGATTAACAACAATTAAGAAGTGGAAATCTTAGGATAAATGCATCAAATTCATATGATCATGAGTATAAGACTAAGGGCCAACACTAGGTTCACCTAAACTCATTCTCAAGATGAATAGGATATGGAATAAAGCTTAATGGATTGGTTCTCACTCAAACAATTCCAACTAGGTACTAAGCTTGAAATGAGAGTCCCTTCACACGATTAATCAACCTCTCAATCAAACCAATCGGATGTCCTATCAAAGGGTTCTAAATAATAAATGACTTCTCAATCTCTTTACAATTTATAATGCACATGAAGTGTTTGATGAAATGATTCAATTAATTATTCTAAATATGCAATTGACTTCTCAATCTAATCACATGTTTAAAACAACAAACCACACAAATCATCATAAACCTCAAGATCTAAAGCATCAATAATAGAAAATCAATTAACCCAATCAACATATGAATTTAAATACATAAATTCCAAAATTATCCAACAACTCTCATGTTGCTAATCTCACAAGGGAGATTAGCCTACCATATTCATAAAGAAATTAACATAGACAATTAAATCCTTACAAATCATGATAAAACTATGAGGTTTAATGCAAAGATTGAATGGAAACTCCCTTAATATATCTTCAATGGTGATCTCTTTCCCTTCTTTGCACTTTCCTCTCTTCCTTGATCCTTTTCCTTCACTTGGATATAGAAATTGATGGTGGGATGATGGTAGATCCAAAGGATGAAGAATAGATGAAGATGATGGTGTGGAATGGAAGAAATGGTGTGTGAGGTGTGTGTGCAGGGTCCAAAAACCAAATCTCCCTTCAAATGTTGAATAAATGGGTATTTATACCCCTTGGGAAGCTTCTAGAAGTTTTTGAAAATTTTCTGATCCCAAAACCTACACGGCTCATGTGCAGCACACGGCCACAGGGGTGGCCATGTTGGTGTTTCTGATACTCACACACGGCCTTTCTGGATAGGGCTGTGTTTGGTATACGGCCCATGTTTCTGCACATGGCCCGTGTTCTGCACTCGGCCACAGGGGTGGCCGAGTTGGTGTTTCAGGAGATAGCGCCCAGCCAATTTCGACAGGGCCGTGCGCTGTACATGGCCCGTGTTCTTGCTGCCCTGTTTCCTATTTCACTATTTTGGCTCTTTCTTAGGTTTAAGCTCATTCACACACATTTCAATAAAAACACATAACACAACCAAAATATACATAAATACGAATGAAATAATACGAAAACATACATAAAAAGATACTAAAATCTAGGTGAAAATATCACTCATCACACCCTCAAACTTAAAGTGTTGTGCGTCCCCGCACAACGAAAATGATAAACCAAGAGGAGTGATTTTCACCTAGGAAAAAACTAAACGAGCATAAGTACAAACACATCAATGGTAATAACAACTACAAATCATGCTAAATCATCCTACAACATTAAACTCATGACATGAGGAATTAACAAGTTCAACCACAAGAGAACAAAGTGTAATATAGTCCCTTTTTGTCCAAGCCTCACAATGGGATATAAATTTCACTCAACAATCTTTAAGGTAAGGTAAATCAACACTCATTAATCGATTGGTTCGACTCGCTATAAGCTTGCTCGTAGATTATATTCATAAACCACCAAAGTTTCCATTAGTGATAAAAAATATCTTTAATTAGGATGTAATGATAGGCTCTTTGGTGGGGTAGGAGGAATATGGATATTAGTGACTAATCAAGTGTAAGTAATCAAAGAGATGGCCAATTTTTTCAACTTCTCCAATTTTCTTTCTTCCTTTTTTTTGTCTTTAATGTTCACAAGCACTAATCATCAACTTTCCTTGGATTGAACTTCTTTCAATGCATGCTTTCTTTTCTTCGAACTTTTAAGTACTTGATTAGTATAGTGGTGAGTATTCCCGTCTGTCATGTGGGTGACCCGGGTTCGATCCCCAGCAACGGCGCCATTTGATTAGCCTTCTTTTTATCCACAAGTTCCACTTCACCATTCTTGCTTACGAGTATCAAGTCATCATCAAGAAGTGATTTTAGTGGACTGTTGGATTGTATACTAAAAGACTAGCTTTAGTATGAACAATGTTATAACAATACTTGAAATGAGAATCATTGATTAAATGATTGCATCTTATAATTTATTTATATGTTTGATGCAATAGTCCATTTATTTTATACTGTAGATAATATATTGTGCGACAACACGCGGAATATCATATTATCGGTTTCCTTATAAAGTATAAACAGATGCTCACAACCGAGATAGACGGGGGACTCTCTATCGGGATGGTTGTAGTGTGGTTTGGTATTAGCTTGTCTTGGCTATGAAATCACATTAGTGCACTTGTGTGTATTGAGCAGGACCGCTTGAGATCGTTCGACTTACACTAATTTATAGGAGAACTTGATCTTAATTATTATGGATGTTCGTTCTCTTAATCTTTATACAATAACCTCGACACGTAGGGCAGTATGTATTTCTTTGATTCATCAATAGGTGAGATCATGTATTAAATCAACAAACTCGGTGAGTTGGGAAGTAGTGCTGTCTCTATGGTATGCTGTTGATTGTAGAAGGAATCCATGTCCGACATAGGTTGATGATGTCCCCTTGAGGAGCTCATAAGGTTTATCATGTAAATCTTGCAAGTGGATTAATTCCGGCATAATAATAAGGTTGAGTGGTACTACTCTTGGATGAGATATTAATTAATTTGAGTTGTCAGTAACTTAATTAATTAATGAGCATTGTATATCTTAAACATGAGGAGATTTTCGGGCTCGTAATAAGAAGGAGCCCAGAACATAATTTTGGGATTGGACGGGTAGTGCAGTAATAATATTTTAGTGGACTATATTATTATTATTGAATTTAATTATAAGCTTTGGGCTAAGCTTGGTTAATTAAATCCAATTGAGGCCCAATCCAATTTCTCCTCCTTGTCCCTACTGTAGCCCAATATATAAGTCATCTCAGCTTCTGGTAACCTAACACTCTGCGCCGTTTTTGACATGAGAAAAGGAGAGAAGCAGATTGAGAGAATCTTACAGATTGTTACCCACACAACATCAAGATTCGACTTGGAACATACAGCAGAAGATCGAGACTGCTATTCATCCTCTACATCAACCCAGAAAAAAAGTAAACTTTTATTTTGCTTCCACTATAATTGTTTACTTGAATTCCTAACGGATCACGCTGAGTCAAATGATCCAATAGCCAATAATTGGTATCAGAGCGTTGGTTTCGTGGTGAAACGTGAGACCTTAGGTAGGGTTTGAACCATACGTGTGTCAATTATTAATTATCGAATTGATAGCATGAGATTAGGGTTTTATATGTGTGAATTATCCATATATCCTATGAGCTTTGTCGATAATTATTGGCGTGTGATTGTTGCAACAAATTGTACACGCTGGACACACACACACAACTGTATGATGATTGTGTTTATGGGCAAGTGTATTTGGCTCTTGCGCCACTAACCATCGACGGCAAGAAGAAAGCAACTACCCTTATCGTGAGAACACACGACCTGTATGTACTGCAAGCGATCGTCAACGGTGAAGAGAACGAACTGCTTCAGTAGCATTCGGCTGTTGACAGTGGTGGCACGACATGCTGATGGCTGAATCTCGACGGCGCAACGTGGAATTTCACGGACTGACAGCAGCAGGATCGATGCTGATGACGATTCTTGAAGAGGCAGTCGGGGCTCAACAAGGCGGCAGGGTTTGCTGCACCCTCTACGGTTCAGTTCAGGGCAGCCGACAGCGTGAGCCATGGCGATTCCAGGCGAAATCATGAGGGTTCTGGGCGGTTGAATCAGAAGCTGGTTTCGGTCAACTCTGAAACTGCTTCCATGTGAGCTTGACTCAGTTCCGATCGCGATTGCCATAGCTTCCGAGCGGCTCCATGAAGATTTCAGTCGAGTCCACTGTAGTTTTCGGGCGCGTCTGATGTTGGTTCTCGGTGGGTTCGCTATGATCTTCTGCAGCGACGGACGATAACTGTCTCTAGGCTGAAAGTGGCAGATGGCGAGAACGACATGAATGGTTATGACCACCGTGGCTGTTAGCGACAGACAGAAGCACGACGTGATGCTTCTAGGCGACCTGGACAATGTACAGACATCCATGGTGGTTCCAAGCATGTCAACTGGACGTCCCAGGCTCGTCTGATTCTAGTTCCGAGCGAGTCCAAGTCTTCTTCCGAACGAGTCAGGATGCGATCCGGACGACTCGACTGGAGATTCAAGGCGGGTGCTGCTGGGAGGTTGGGCTGGCAGTGGTCTGACGGCGCAACTCCGTTGGGCTGACGGCGCGGCCGCAGGCAGCAGCGGCGCCAAGTTGCGCCGGTGATGATTGATGGTCGTCGGTGGCAGCGCTGATAAGCTGTTGGCGGCGGATGCTAGGGCTGGGAAAGGATGGGCTCGGCTGGGTGGAAAGTGGAGATGAGGCTGCCTTAATTGGCTTTGATAACTTATTGGGCCCATTTTCCTTGATTGGCTTATTTTCCTTGTTGGGCATGTATCTTGCAATTGTTGCTTGGCCTGCTGGGCTTGATTAATTAGTTAATGGGATTCGTTTTATTTTATTATGTGCTGCTCATTTTGTGCTTGTGGGCTTGGTGAGCTCATTTTTCTTCATTTTTTGGTCTTAATCCCTGTTATATATAATTGATTTAATTTTTTTAACTTGACAATTAATTGTAATATATGTGGCATGTTTTATATGTTTTTTTTAAATTACTTAAAATAGAAGCATGCTAGGATGTATATTTTATTATTGTAATATTATATGCATGTTAAAAACCTTTGGTGTTAAATAACTAAGTGAGAGAGGGGATTGGTAATTAATTCTCGCGGCCTCCATTATTGGTTTGTAAGTGATGTGAGTAAACTTGCGTGTTGGCAATAGGTCTTCATCCCTAACGGATGAGTTTATTCACGGATCACTGGTACAGACTTCATTAAATAATTATTGTTTGTAATGTGGCACATAAACTAGCATGTTGGCATAGGCCTTCCTCCCTAACGAATGAGTTTTTGTGCGGTTCACTGGTACAAACTTATAATTGATGATTGTAGGAAGTTATCCGAGCACGTGTGTACTTCTCAAACTGTAAGGCACATAAGCTTGCGCAATGGACTTGGGATCGAATAATAGTGCACACTTAGGTGTGAATAATTAGTATCCTCCCCAACGGAGTCACTGCTATTATTTACATGGCTAAAGAGAAACCGATTATTAATTATTTTGTCATGAGGTTAGGTTGACAAATGAAATTAATGAGTAAAACCTTCTCTTGTAAATGTTCGGGTTTGTAAATGTCCATACTAACGTGGCTTGCAGACTCACGGTGCTTGAGATGTGGAAAAATTGGAATATTTTCGGTGGTTGGTGAAATTGATTGAATTGGATGTTGTAGGATGGGTTAATATACATAATTGGTGTTGAATTACGTTGAAAATAGCTTGGGTATTGACAATTATGGCTATTGCATGTTTATTTTGAAAGTTGAATAAATGTTGAAAGTATATGCATGCCAATTGTTAGATGAAATGACTATGTGAGATTTTTATGCAAAATTTGATGCCTTACCTAGGTTGGATGATTGGAAATGATTAATAATGCTTATGCTTGGATTCCATGAGGGTTGAATTATACTTTGAATGGGATTGTGATGAATTTCACTTTCATATGCTAATCTTAGGACTTGAATTTGTTGAAAGGGATGCGATGAATGATTAAAGCTTCAATGAGTTTTGAAAGAACTTTTGTGAATTAAAATGGTGTTTGAATGTTATATACTTGTTGTTTTTATTTGATTGAATGCATGTTTGTGAAGTGAACACTTCGTTGAATAACAAGTAGCGACATGAGCCTTGGTTTTTCATTAGTTGATATGAGCCTTGAATTGAAGTTTTTTGCATGTGTGAATAATGTCGATGGCCAGAAGAAGACGTGGGGAAGACTTTATCATTTTGTTGGGAGTTGACGGACATTGATGTGTAGTTGGTAGAGAAAGAAATTGTAACGACCCAATAAATAAAACCCTAATTACTTAAAAATTTTCCCAATAATTAACCTCAAGCCTTGAAATAACAAAAACGTAAAGGTTTAATTAAAACTCATTAATTATCCCATGAAAATAAAAGTCAAAGAGGACATTGTACGACTAAATAAAACATGAAAGAAATCAAAATGCATTTATTGAAGATTTATTATTTCCACCGCCCTCCAAATCTTCGCCTCCTCTTCAATCTGAAATGCACAAATATTGAGGGTTAGTATATAAACTCAGTGAAGATAATTTACAAACATGATCATGTACATATCAGTCAAGAAATACTTTAAATTTCTTATCGTCTCATAAAATACTTTATAAGTCTCTTTTATTGATCTATCAATATAAATTCTTTAGCACTGCGGGTGCTCCCCGAGGACTTCTCATAATCCCGGCACCTCTAGGGCCCTGGCACGTCTCAAGTATTCATATATAAGGAATACTCATAATTTAAAGCTTTTTCATGTCTCACATATATATAAAAAGATCTGCAATTTACTCATGTCTCAAGTACATTGAAAACATACATGAAAATACAAATTGTTTTTACCGATATAAAGAATATTTATGAATTAAAGGTTCTCCATGTCCCAAATATATTCATAAGACTTGTAAACCATTCATGTCTCAAGTATTCTGAAAACACATATGATAATGTATAACATTTCTTTTTGAATGCTATGCTAACCTTTCTCATGTATGTAAGTGAGTATGAAAACTATCCTCACCTTAGTACCGCAGAGTGATGGGTAGAAGAGAGAAGTCGATAGGCCTTCGCGTTCAAGGATCACCTACGATTGTTAGGGCATGGTTAGTGGAAGGCATAATTACATGGAATGAAGAAATAGTAAAATGTGTGGGGCTTGTTCTCGTCATCCCTTCCTTGTGATTGTCTTCCCCAAAGGATCCTTAGACATTTAAATCACATGGAGGGTTTACGTTTCTTGACTAAACGTCATTGCATACCACTACCTTGCACATAAATTGTGGAGGCAGCGGAAGCGGTGACGGAGGTTGCCCAAGCCAAAAGAAAGAAAAGAGGATTAGATGAGGGATTTAGCTCCTTACTCAAGTGATGGCTAAAGTGAGAGGAGTTTTGGTGCTCCAAAGTATTGAGGGGAAAGACCTTAGGTGAAAGAACGTGATGTTGGAAGGTGGAGGAAAATCCTCCCCATCACTCAAAATCCTCCCCATCACTCCCTTAACTCATGGATTTTAAATTTGAAATTGGAAGTGGCAGCTTGGAAAGAAGAGGTATAGGTTGTCTAGGTCATGATTGGCTGATTTGAATCAAATTTGTAATCATGGAAGGTTCTTTTGATTCCATTTACTATGATCAAGGAAATTCAGATTTTTCCTCTCTATTTAATATTATATTTTATTTATTTATTTATCCTAATTCTTAGGATAAAATTAGGGCTGGTCATTACATCCTTCCCTCCTAAAAATTTATTTCGTCCTCGAAATATGTTAACATACCGTATTGCAAGAATCCTAGGTAGTTCGTTCGAATTTTATCTTCTCGTTCCCAAGTCGCTTCCTCTTTACTATGTTGACTCTACCTAATCTTGACGTAAGCGATCCCTATATTTCTTAACTTGTGGGTCCTCCATGCAATCACTTCTTCTGGTAACTTCTCATAAGTAAGGTCTTTGTTAAGTTCCAGAGTTGAATGATTGATGACATGGCTTGCATCGTAACATACTTCCTAAGCATGGACACGTGAAAAACGTTATGTATGGAGGAGAACAAGCCCCACACATTTTCCCGAAATATTTCTTCATTCCATGTATTTCTTCCAACTTTTATCCATATCTAGTATGCAGCCGCATAACATATCTTCTAAGGTTTGAATGGTTCTTTCTGATTGACCATCTGATTGTGGGTGGTATGCGGTACTGAAGTTTAACCTCGTACCCATAATCTTGTGAAGACTTTCCCAGAACTTCGAGATAAATCGAGTGTCCCTATCCGACACAATAGATTTAGGGACACCATGAAGTCTCACTCTCTCCTGTAGATATATTTGCGCCAAATGCTCCAGATTGAATGCCATTCTCACAGGTAAGAAATGTGCAGCCTTTGTTAATCGGTCCAAAATAACCCAAATAGCATGATTTCCTTTGACTGTCTTTGGTAAGCCCACTACAAAATCCATTGCAATTTGTTCCCACTTCCACTCTGGAATTTCTAGAGGTTTGAGCTTTCCTCCTGGGCGTTGATGTTCTGTCTTGATTTGTTGACAAGTAAAACATCTCTCTACAAACTTCCCAATATCATGCTTCATGCTTCTCCACCAGAATACCTCCTTTAAATCATGATATATTTTCGTGCCTCCTGAGTGAACTATGTAAGGCGTATTGTGGGCCTCCTCAAGAATCTCTCCCCTTAATCCTTCATCTTGTGGCACACATAATCTTCCTTCGAAGGTAATGGCTCCATTGTTTGTGATCAAAAATCCATTTTTATCCCCAGCCTTTGTGTGTTCTCTCATCCTCCACAAGAAATAATATTGATCTTGCCGTTTTAGTATCTCTCCCTTAATGTAGGCTTCATCATCAAAGCAGTCAAGATAGATTTTGCTTCTTCAGGTGCTACCATTATCTCGATCTTTATTTTAGAGAATTCTTTAACTAGTTGCTCTTGTTCTGTAATTAGGCTTGACAATTCTCCTTTTATCTTCCTACTCAAAGCGTTCACAACCATGTTAGCCTTTCCAGGGTGGTAATGTATGGCACAATCGTAGTCCTTGACTAATTCTAACCACCATCTCTGCCTCATGTTCAACTCCTTCTGTGTAAAGAGGTA
Organism: Pogostemon cablin; assembly: GCA_023678885.1. NCBI lineage: Eukaryota > Viridiplantae > Streptophyta > Magnoliopsida > Lamiales > Lamiaceae > Pogostemon > Pogostemon cablin. The sequence goes on along the minus strand of CM042994.1, from coordinate 14,689,583 downwards.
TTTTAAACTCTTGTAGCCCGAATAAATTCCACACCTACCCTCGTATAGATAATGTCGCCATATTTTAAGTGCATGTACCACTGCAGCTAATTCCAAATCATGTGTTGGGTAATTTAACTCGTGAACCTTTAATTGTCTTGATGCGTAGGCAACGACCTTCCCATGTTGCATTAACACGCACCCAAGTCCTAATTTTGAGGCATCACTGTAGATTACAAATGGTTCAACGAGGTCCAAAATTTTCAAAATGGGAGCTGAGGTGAGTCTATGTTTGAGTTCTCAGAAGCTATTCTCACACTTCTCACTCCACAAAAATTTCTCCCCTTTTCTGGTTAAACGAGTCATAGGGGCTGCTATTTTGGAAAATCTTTCTATGAATTTTCAATAACACCCGGCCAAACCCAAGACACTGTGAACTTCATTCGCATTAGTTGGAGTATTCCACGAGTTTATTGCTTCAACCTTTGTTGGGTCCACTTCAATTCCTTGAGTTGTCACCACATGTCCAAAGAAGACTACTTGACTAATCCAAAATTCGCATTTCTTGAATTTTGCATATAACTTTTCCTTGTGAAGGGTTTCAAACACAATGCTCAAGTGTTCTTTGTGTTGTTCCTCATTCTGAGAGTATACTAGAATGTCATCAATGAACACTATCACAAATTTATCCAAGTATGGGTGAAACACTCGATTCATCAAGTCCATAAACACCGCAGGGGCATTGCTTAACCCAAAAGGCATTACTACATACTCGTAGTGTCCGTAACGGGTTCTAAATGCAGTATTGGGAACGTCACTATCTTTAACTCTTAACTGATGATATCCTGATTGTAAGTCTATCTTAGAGAAAATTCCGGCCCCTCTCAATTGATCGAATAAGTCTTCATTCCTAGGTAGGGGATACTTGTTTTTTATTGTGAGCCGATTCAATTCTCTATAATCAATGCACATTCTCAGCATCCCATCTTTCTTCTTTACAAACAATACCGGTGCACCCCATGGTGAAACACTTGGGCGGATAAAACCCGTATCCAACAGTCCTTGAATCTGAACTTTCAATTCTTATAATTCCTTAGGTTCCATTCTATAAGGAACTTTAGAAACTGGTGCCGCCCCAGGAATTAAGTCAATAGTGAATTCTACTTGTCTCTCGGGTGCAATTCACGGCAAGTCCTTAGGGAATACATCTAAGTACTCTTGAACTATGGGTACCTCCTCGATGGTTACTTCTTTGTCCTGTTTGCCCATGATGTTTACTAAGTACCCCTGACAATTGCCTTTCTTCGACATCTTGGTGGCCTTTATTGTGGATACAACCTGGGGAGTGGTACAAGCTTGAACTCCGTGGATCACTACTTCCTCACTATATGGTTGGTACAATGTAATTTCTCATTCTTGACATTTAATATGTGCATGATATTTACTAAGCCAATCAATCCCTAAGATGACATCAAAGTCTTTCATATCTAGAACATATAGATTAGCCTCTAAGTTATTCGTACCTATTTTAATCTTAGTTTCTCGTACAAATGATTCCGTAGTTATTGTTCTTCCGGATGGTATGCTAATCCTAAGTGGGTCTTCCACTTTTTCGATTCTATTATTAGTCATGGAATAAAAGTTTGTGGACATGAAAGGGTGTGTGGCTCCATTGTCAAAAAGGACTAATTTAGGAGTATTCAAAGCTGGCAACATACCGGACATGGTACCAAGTTCCTTTATAGCTTCTTCTCGGGTTAGTACATACATAAGTGCCGTCCCTCCAGACGCTCGTCCCTTCACCTCTGGCTAACTCCTTTGGACAGTGCAATTCCATATTCTGTGCCCAGGCTTTTTGCATTTATAGGACCGATTTTGTCCTGCCAAGCATTCTCCGTGATGCTGTCTTCCATAGCTTGGAAAGAAGAGGTATAGGTTGTCTAGGTTCATGATTGGCTGATTTGAATCAAATTTGTAATCATGGAAGGTTCTTTTGACTCCATTTGCTATGGTCAAGGAAATTCAGATTTTTCCTCTCTATTTAATGTTATTATATTTATTCTATTTATTTATTTATCTCCTAATTCTTAAGGTAAAATTCGGGCTAGTCATTACAAAAATACACCCTGTTGATCTTGGGGTGGACTTGGCAGATGGGTGGCCAATTTACGCTACTAGGTTGAAGACGATATGCTCCAAGATCCATCCAACTAAATTCCAAGAGCAGGCTACAGTGGTCATACTTGGGTTAGAGGGGCACTTGAGAAGGACATTTCAGATAGCTCGTATGGAGAGGTTCTTTGATAGGAGGCCACCTGCCTATCGTCACCTTACCATGGAGTTTCTAAGCATAATGGTGGTGAAAAGTATTCAAATGGCTCCCTAGATTGGTCACTTTCCAGCTTAACAACGAGTGGAGCCAAGTTGATATCCCCACACTAAACTTTTAACTGGGAATCCCTGGATATGTGGGAGACATGCATTTTTATGAAGGAAGAGACTTCAATCAACAAGAATGGTGGCTCTGGTTGGTAAATGATGGAGCAGGGCAACAGCTTGGTTGTATTCCTAGCTCTTCATAACCCGACTATGAGGTACTTGGAGAATATAGTGTCTAACACTATCTTGGGCCGATCAGAGAGCGGGGCAATCAGAGAAAAATAGTTGTACATCATATTTTGCTTATACCAAGAGCTTAAGGTGAACATGGCGGCTCATTTAATTTACCATGTGGAGACGTTAGCGAAGAGGTGGGCTCACTAGAGGGTGATGATTGCAAAAGGTCTAGGTGTAGACTTCACAGTCATGCATTCTATGATCAGTGAGGGGTTGAACCTCCCGATGCTCATGTGAATGGAGTTCTTAGCTCAGGTAGAAGACATATTATGCCTTAGGTAAGATAGGTGAGCTCCATTCCCGATGCCCGCTCCTCACTTGACTATTATCTACCATCAAATGAGGTATGAAAACTTAGCTATGACAAGCACCCATCACTCTAGAATTGTGCAGACATTTTATAGAGAACATAGAGCTGGAGTGGAGGCAGTGCTTATAGAGATGACAGATGTTGAAAATGCAGAGTTGGGAACACTTAGAGCTGAGCCAGTGCCTATTAAAGAAGGAGAAGAGCAACAACATAATGTGGAGTTTGATGAGAAAGCCCTTGATCCAACGAACTTTGGAGATGAAGAGGAAAAAGGAGCACAACATCAGCAGGCACAACCCTAGGTTGGCAATTTGAGATGAAACATCCTTGAGGTGATGCTGGTGAGATAAGGCAGAAAAAGCAGGTACATGAAGCTCATATACGGGAGCTGCAAGCCTTTCAGTTGCGGATGGAACACAACTTCGAGCAAGCCTGACAACACATAAGCAAGATAAAGAATATGACACAGTGATATCAAATTTTCAGTTTCCAGGAGCTCCTCGTGCATACAATCAGTTGGAGCTCTATCAACTACCTCCACCTCCGGAGCCTTAAAGGGAGTTTTAGATGCTCGTCTTTCCATTAGCCTAGACTTGATATGTTAGACACTTGCTTTGGATTGTTTTGGATTTAGCTTAATACTTCATATTTGCTTTGTACTTTGGGAGATTTTATTTCCGTATTTTGGGATTTATTTTTATGCGATTCTATTTTTTTTATTTTTGATATTTTGGTTTGATTTTCTATGTTTGGATACTCTTGAGCTTAATTGTTATGGATTATTTGTGGATGTACTTTTATTTCTTAATGGATGGATTTCGTTTTTACATGTTGTGTGTTGTTGTATTGTTTCTTGTGTGGTGTGTCTTTGTATGTGTGTTTTGTTTGAATTTTATTTCGTGTATAGGATTGTTTGGTGGTTTAAATTTAGGTAATGATTTGTTGTTTGTGATAAGTGATGGCGGATTATGTTAGAAAATCTCTACCCTTTAAAATTGTGACATGGTTAAACTTGTTCAAATTTGAGATGAATTCAGGTATAATAGGCTCCGCAAGGTTCGATCACAACCTTGTGAGCATTTGAGCCTTAGTTGTGAATCCATGCTTATTTCTTCATGAGTGGATCGATTGAGCCTTTGACAAGCTGGAATTTGCTTGTAGACTACTGAAATGAGCTCGATTGGTGGAGGTTCGTTGATATGATCATAGGCCATCCTTATTACATAAGTCACTAGCCATATATTTCCGTACCCATGAACATCATCCCTAGTTAACCATTTTGAGCCTATTTTAAGCATGTTACAAGCATATGGTTACCCATTTGAGCCTTATATATACCCTTTGTGTGGATGATTGAGGAGATGATGGTTTGCAAGGTTTTATGCGGTGTTGAGATCAAAAGAAGGAAGGAAATGGCAAACAAGAAAAGAAAATGATGGAAAGAGCTCATGCAAAAGAACACGTAACTAATTTCAACATGTAGAAAAAGTGCAAAATCAACAAAATATGCTCAAGCAATAGCAAAGACAAGGAAAGTAAGCATGCAATTAAAAGAAGCTCAAGAAAATCCATGAAATGACAATGATCAGATGCTTGTTGAAGAAAGAAAGAAAGGAAAAGAAGAAATGTAATGAAGTTGAAGAAATTGGCCATCTCTTCGATTGCTTACACGTGATAAGTCACACTTAACCATATTTTACTATCCTTACCAAAAAGCCTATCATTACATCCAAAAATAAAGATCTATTTGATCACTAAGTGAAGCTATGAGGCTTGTGAATGTAGTCCACAAGAAAGCCTATGGCGCGTCTGTTGGATTGTATACAAAAAGTCTAACTTTTTGTATGAACAATGTTTTGACTATATTTAAAATGAGAATCATGTGATCAAACATTTTGCACATTATACATTATTTATATGTTATTGCAAAAGTCCATTTACTTTATACTGTAGATAATATGGTGTACGACGTCAAACGAAAGATCATATTATCAGCTCGTTATACATTATAAAAAGATGCTCACAACCAAGATAGACGGGTGCAATCTAGCGGGATGGTTGTAGTGTAGTTTGGTATTAGTCTGTCTTGACTATAAAATTACACAAGTGCGCTTTGTGTGTATTGAGTAGGACCGCATGAGGTTGTTCGATTTATACTGACTATATAAGAGAACTAGACCTCATTCATTATGGATGTTCGTACTCTTAATTCATATATAATAATCTCGACACGTAATTCAATATTTATTTCTTGGATTCATCAATGAGTGAGATTTAATTGTAAATCAATATGCTCGGTGAGTTGGGAGATGGTATTGTCTCTATTGTGTGCTGTTGATTGTAGAAGGAATTCGTGTCCTAACAGAATTGGGTGATGATATCCCCTTGAGGAGCTCATAAGGATTATCATGTAAGCCCTGCAGGTGGATTTGATCCGGCATGATAATAAGATTGAGTGGTACTAATCTTGGAAAAAAGATTAATTAATTGAATTGTCAGTAACTTATTTAATTAGTGAACATTGAATATCTTAAACACGGGAAGATTAATAGGCTTATAATAAGAAGGAGCCCATAACTTAATTTGGGATTAAGGTGGCAGTGCAATAATTATTCTTTAGTGAACTGAATTATTATTGGACTTATTAGATACTAAAGCCCAATGGGAGGACCAACCTTAATTTCTCCTCCTGGTCCCTGTTGTAGCCTATAAATAAGCCAACTCAGCAACCCTAAGAATAATTTTACACACCCAAAACCGTTAGAGACTAAGAGAAGGATTGCGGATTGAGATCGTCTTGAAGATCGTTGCCCACACAATATCAAGAAATGGAATAGGAATACAACAGAAGTTTGGAAGGTTGTTTGTTGATGTTATTCGATCACTTCTCAAGCAGTCCACGGTGAAAGGTAATTATTCTATTTATTTCCGCTGAAATAGAAGTACATGGAACCTGAACGAATCACGTAGACCATAAGATCCGATCACCATCAATTGGTATCAAAGCGAAGATTTTCGTGGTCGTGCTTGAGACGTTCGGCTAGGGTTTATGTGAATTAAGGTTTTAGTGTATTTTGTATTGTCCATGGATAAACCCTATGTGCGATGACTGAACTGCGGTGGTGAGAGACACGGGTGAGGTCTGGTGGCGCGTTGGCGTGGCACGGAAGGCGCACAGGTATGCGCTCAGGTGGGGCAGTAGGCGCGATTCAGGCGCTCAGGTGGTACTGCAGGTGCGCAGACGCAGGCCGCACAAGTCAGGTCGGTAGACAGCGTTGCTCGGATCTCGCCACTGGCATAAGTCGGGCTTTGCCCTTAAGCTGGATGGTGGCTGGGTAGCGTTCAACGGTGGCATGGCAGACTGCACGAGTCTATCGCGCTCGATGTGAGTGGTGGTGCACGAATCGAGCCCTGGCCGGCGATGGTGCTTGTCGGCACGGCAAAGTGCCTTGCTTAGAAAGCACAAAATACAACGTGTGGCGCAAGTGATAAGTCATAATTGTATGCCTCTTTTATGATGAAATTCATATCAATTTGGATAAATTATGTGCCCTTTACATACTAGTTATGACTTATTCTATGTATTATGTTGTTATACTTTAATTTGCAAAATCATATGTAACAGGTTGAAAATTTAAGGATTTTGGCATAATTAAATAAGGCATATTTGAAAGAAATCCAACCGAGTTGTTGTTAAATAATTGAGTGAAATAATGAACCAAAAAGGAAAGTCAAATAAAGGGAATTATTTGGGAATTTGGAGATTACGAAAAAAAAAAGAGAAAAATAAGAAGAAAATTAAATTCCCTAAAGAGGGAAAAGGAAGCGTGGAAAATAACAACAAAAGGGGGCAGATTGCAGGCTAAAAACACCGAGACATAGTGGAAAGCAGATTGGAGAAGAGGAGAAAAGTCGCAACCTCAAGTTGGAGAAGAGCGATCAGACACAACAATTAGTTTACTCTATTCCAATTTATTTTTCGTTATGAATTTTATGGGCTAAGTCCCCTTTCTGATTCGAGAAATTTGTGAGCCTCCTTTAAACTTTAGCAATAGTTTTGTAGATAGATTTTAATCAATATGTTGGTAATTTTATCCTATGAATGGCTTTGATTTGAATTAGGGTTATGTGATCATTAAGATAGATTGGCCATCTATGTTTTATTTTGCATTATCCATTGTCAATTTACTTTTTTATGATCCGTAATTGTCATAATTTTGTGAATCGAGTGGCAAAATAAGGGAGTACCTCTAGAATTCGTAAGGTCTTGGATATATGATTCGCTACCCCCATTTATATAGCCTTGTAATCTTGATTTCTCGTGTGTAATGCCTTGTTTGGTTCGAACCTCTTTAGGTCGCTAGGTGAGTAGGATAATTTAGCAGTCATACCCTAAATTATTTAACGTAAGAAATTTTTCGGTTTGGTAGATCGTACCGTCAACCTAGGGGTTTGAAGTTATTTCATGTTGATTTTATTTTCTATAGAATAATTTGCTTTAGTATATCGGGAGGGGATCAATTCCTTGGGTCAGGTTCATTCTATATTTGTTCAACTCTTCAATTTAATTGGGATCTTGAATCGATGAATACCTAAAAATTTTCATTTTATAATTCGCGTGATTTTAGTTTTATTTCCTTAAACAAAATCCCCCCCTGTTTATTTTATTTTTGTCTAGTTCAAACACTTTTATTTAATATACATTCCATTTTACTCCTTTGGGTTTGACCCATACTCACGCTAATATATTTAATTGGATTGAGTCGTAAAAATTATAAATATTTTTTTTGGTAGACCGGCGATAGCCTATCAGCAAATTATGGCACACGCTGCTGGGCTTGGACTTGAATCGAGCTGAGAGCTAGGAGATGACTCGAATTAAGTTCTGACGTGGATGGTGGTCGCGGCAGATGGCTTGTGGGTGCAGATGCTGCTCGACTCGAGTTCAACGATGGATTGCCACTCGAGTCGAGTTTAGCTCTATAGCATAGTTGCAACTGTTAGTATTCATGCTTGGTGGCGAACAATTGAATTCGCAGATATATAACTATTTATAATTGATGGGATATCTGATTGTTGTTATATATATGCATGTTCTAATGATTTACTGCTTAATATGTTGTAATAGGAGCATGCTAGGTTGCATATTTTATTTTGAATATTATATGCATGTAAAAACTCTCGTATTAAATAACTAAGTGGGAGAGGGATTGGTTAATAAATGGAGGCCGCGGAATTTATTAACCAATCCTCCCCAACGGATGAGTTTTATTTATGGATCACTAGCACAAATTTTTTTATGATGGTTATAGGATATTATTTAAGCGCGTGTGATCTTCTCCAACATAAGGGGCACAAGCTAGGGTAATGGAATTAGAATCAAATAATGGTATACACTTATGTGCAATTAATATGTATCCTCCCCAACGGAGTCACTGCTATTATTTGAATGACTAAAGGACAATCGACTATTAATTATTGAGCCATAAGGTTAAATGACGTGTGGAATTAATAGGTAAAACTTTCTCTTGTGAATGTTAGGGTTTTTATACGTCCACACTAACGTGGCATGCAAATTCAGGGTGCTTGAGATATCGGTAAATTTATTTTATATTGTTTTTGGGAGAATCAATATAAATTTTAAATTCGAAATGTTTGATCGTTGTATTTATTTACATGATTCTCAGGATTTTCAAATAGCTTTTAATCCACTTGCTGTAATACTTAAGGAAAACAAACTTACTGGTCTTAATTATATTGATTGGAAATGAAACCTGGACATTTTTCTTACTGCTGAGGAATATAAGTTTGTGCTCACCGATCCATATCCTCAAGTGCCCACTGAAGACTTTACAGAAGAGGAAATTGCTGCTCATAGGAGGTGGACCAAGGCTGATGAGATGGCGCGGTGTTACATTTTGGCTTCTATGTCAAATGTATTGCAACATCTGCATCATGCCATGGCGACTGCGTCGGCTATAATGCTAAATCTCAGAGAACTCTTCGGACACTAGAGTAGGACTGCAAGACAAGAGGCCATGATTTCATTGATGATTACGATAATGGCTGAGGATGCTCCCGTGAGGGATAACATCCTTAGAATTATGGGCTAACTCAATGAGTTAGAAGTCCTTAGAGCTAAAATTGATGAGGAAACCCAAATCGATTTCATCCTCCAAAGCTTGCCTAGGAGTTTTGACCAATTCCGCTTGAACTACAACATGAACCGAAGGTTGTATTCGTTAGCGAAACTCCTGAAAGAACTTGTGGCGGCGGAAGGGCTTATTCGTTAGGGTCCTCAAGTGAATGTTGCTGAAAATGTTGTTCATCCTAGGCCGAGATACGGTAGGAAGAAGAAGAAGCAAGACAATTCAGCAGCAAACAGAGAAGTGGAGCACAAGGAGGTGTGGTAAAAAGCCTAAAGGCAAGTGATTCAAATGCAAGCAGCCGGGATATTACAAGGTCGGCTGCCCTCTTCTAAAGGGGAACAAGGAAGGTAAGTCTCATTTACTAGTTGTTAAATCATGTTTAGCGGCTGTATCTACTGACACATGGTGTGCAGATACGGGAGCCACTGATCATGTTTGCAATTCTTTGCAGGGGTTCAAGCCAACCCGACAGCTAAGTGATGGAGATTGTTATATTCATGAGTGACGCTGTGAGAGTCGCAACTGTTGTAGAGGGAGGCTTTTAGTTATCTTTTGATAGGAATAAAACTTTGATTTTGAGGGATTGTCTTTACGTACATTCTTTTAGAAAGAATTTAATTTCGGTTTCAAAATTGTTCAAAGATGGATATTCTGTTTCTTTTAATGATAAGGTTATTATTAAGAAGAATGGAATTATTATCTACTGTGGTACGTTGATAGATAATCTGTATACTCTTAATCCTGTTTCTCCCATGATGCAACAAATGAAAATTAATAATGCATCTTCTAATCTTAATAAGAGAAAAGAACCTTCGAAAATGAATCAAACATATATTTGGCATCTAAGACTTGACCATATTAACTTGAGTAAGATTCAAAAGTTGATAGATGATGGATTGTTGGGTTCATTGGAAATTGAAAACTATCCAACTTGCGAATCATGCTTGGTAGGGAAAATGACTAAAAGGCCTTTTTAGGCAAAGGGGTATAGAGCCAAAGATGTATTGGAATTGGTCCATTCTGATTTATGTGGTCCTATGACTATCCAAGCAAGAGGTGGTTATGAATATTTCGTCGCTTTCAATGACGATTATTCTAGATATGGATGTATTTTTATTCGATGCGCCGCAAGTCAGAGTGCTTTGATAAATTCAAAGAGTACAAAGCTGATGTGGAGAAGCGTCAAAGAAAATATATCAAGACACTATGATCTGATCGTGGTGGCGAGTACCTCGTGGGAGAGTTTATGAACTATTTATCAGAGGTTGGGACTGAATCCCAATTGTCTACACCAGGAAAACCCCAACAGAATGGTGTGGCAAAGAGAAAGAATATGACTGTTATGGAAATGGTTAGATGTATGATGAGTTATTCTGAATTGCCAAATTTTTTTGGGGATATGCTGTTGAGAATGGAAGTTAGCGTGTTTAAGTGTCCAATTTAATATATTTTTGATGAGAATTATTATTATATATTAGCACAAGTGTCTTATATTCAATATATATGAGAAAAGGTGCACTTGAGGTGTTTTATTGTGTTTTAGATGAAAAAAGGATCAAAAGTGCAAAGTTGGAGAAAAAGTGCAACTTGTGCAATGAATGCTGAAAAACGCACGTCCAACTTGTGCAATTTTTTTGTTTTTGTGTGGAGATCAAAACTGGTGTTCTGATACATGTTTGGAAAGCCACTGAAGAGAGGGTCATTTTGGCTTACAGAACACCCCAATCGGAATCCAAACGAGAGCAAAAGCTAAGGAGAAGAGAACCCGAACAGAACGGCTGTGTCACATTCCATGGCTTGTTAAACCTTCAGTTCTTAGAGTTTTTGTGAGTTCTTTATATGTATAAAAAGCTAAGGAGAAGAGAATCGCGCGAGCAAAAGAATCACTCAAATTGAAGTCCGGATGAGGAAGTTATATGCGAAACAGTGAGACGACGCAAGTGCAGTTTGACCATGACCAGTGGTCGAACCACCGGTTCGACCAAGCCATCATGGTCGAACCAGAAGCCTGAACAAGCACAAAATCTGGATTTTTACCCCCCTGTTCATGGATTTTCGTGCTTTCTAAGAAAAAATCTCATCCTAGGTCCAAAGGAGATCTTACAAGTATAAAAGGGGATGTAGATCACACCAAGAAGGCACAACACAATAGAGAGACGGATTGGATACAACACAACACAACCATCCTACACCCCACAAGGGGGGTTTACCCCCTACCATCATCCACATCCTGTCCTTCATCCATCCATCACTTTGAAGATTCGTCTGTGGAATCAAGAGGAGGATTCAAGACGGAGAAGGACGTGACGACTCCCGCATCTAGGGTTTTATTTGTTTACTAATTTATCTTGTAATTTTTCAGACATTTGGGTAAGATCTATCCAACACCCATGATTGTTCTTCGCAACATCATGGGCTAGAGCCTTTTTAGTAGAACTAGGGTTGTGAAGGTTTTTACGAATGAATTGAACTTTCGTGTGTAAACTCCGTACAACACTACTTGTGGATTTATTTTATATATGATTGTGCTTTCTTAATCCATATTCACGGTCGTTTTGTGCATCTTCAATTGGTATATAAAGTCTGAATATATATCTTAGTTGTAGATTGAGCGCGTTCACCGCTGAACGGGATTTCATGTTATGATTCTAAGTGAGGGGACTCCGAAGCATCATTAGAACTATCATATATGAATACTTATTAATTGAATTGAATTCAGGTTATTAAGTATGATAAAGAGGATAATTTTATAGTACCTATAAAGGGAGATCATATCTGGTTAAGTACCAATTGGCCAGGAAAATAATTGATACTGATAGTACCTAGAAAGGGGGGTTGAATTATATCTCTTGCTCTGAGGTTATTCACACGTGTTACACGCATGTTTACTTGTGTCTATAGAGTAGATATGCATGGTTTAGTGATGCATCCATATTCCACAAGGCAGAGTCGGACATCAACACACGGAAGGGAGATTAATGAGTGAAACTGGATTATCCCAGAGCTACTTATTCTCCTACTTGATCCACTTCCGTATTCTTCGAGTGATATTTAATTTTATTTGTAATTTTATATTTTTGGTTAGTAGATTAATAATTCAATCCTCAAACTTTATTGCCAATTCATCTTAATTAATTTAGATAATAATTAAATTGATTATATGCCGTCCTTTGGGTTCGATATTCACTTGGTCGCTTGCTTAAGCTGCAATTGATATCCTTAATACTTAGGGATTAGTTTTGCGTGCAAAGAAAACGCGCATCAAGTTGATTAAGACTTTTATTTGTGATTATTTATCTCTATCTAACCTTGAATTTTTCTGAGGTACTTGTGCACTAAAAAAGGACATGAAGGAAAGGAACAAATAACACACTGAGCTAAACATGGTCGGAGCACGGCAGAATCCGGATGATGTTGCCATACGTGAAATTTTCATGAACAATGGGATTGACAACATGAGGTTGATAGGAGCAAGGGGGGAAGATGATGATTTTGAGATACATCCCACTCTTATTAATATGGTGGAGAAGAATTCCTTTTTTGGAGGTTGCTTTGAAGATCCATATCAACATCTACGAAAATTTCTTGGTTATGCAAACACTTAAAAGGGTGCTGGAGCTAATGAAAATGCTAGGCAGATCGCCCTATTAAAGTTCTCTTTGATTGATGGAGCGGAAGCTTGGTATGAGACCCTTGATGCCACAGATTGCACTATATGGGGCCAACTGCAGCAGAAGTTCTTAGAGAGATACATGCCACCCTCAAGGATCTTAAGAATGAGGCAAGAGATTACCCAATTTGTTATGAATCAGGGTGAGAAATTTCATGAGGCGTGGGATAGGTTCAAAGACATGCTCAGGCGGTGCCTATAGCATGGAATGTCTAAAGCTGACTAATAAGCATCTTCTACTATGGATTGGATTGTGAGTCGCATATTCTTATTGATGCATCATCAGAAGGAGCGCTGTTATCTAAGACAGCACTTGAAGCAGAAAAGTTGTTTGAAGAAATCTCTATGAATTCACGTGACTGGCCTGCGGAAAGAGTTAGAGGATCATATGTACTTGGTAACGTATCTCAGGTTGAAAATCAAATGAAGCCGAATAGGGAGGATGAGATCATCTCTTGTCTAGCTAACATCAACAAGCTACTAGTGTCCCAGCAGAAGAAGATTACAGAGTTGACACTAAGGGGGCCTAGTACGCAGCAGCACGAAGTGAAGGCTAGCATTGAAGATACCTTCAATCGATACATGGCTTAGAATGATGTAAGGGTTGATTATCTTGAGGCTACTATGAATTCTGATCGTGCAGAGTTATCTAAACAGAATACTGATGGATACTGAGCTTATAGTTGAGAAGAATACTGAGCTTATAGTTGAGAAGAAGTGGGAAAGAGCAAAGAAGTTGAGAGACGAGAAACTTAGACTGCAGATGGATAATGAAGATGTGGTTTTCTCTATTGGTCATGCAATGAAGATGCCCATGGAGATTCAATCATGCAAGAGCATAGATGTGATTTTTAACTTGTTTATTCTTGATTTTTCTAAGATAGATGATTTTGAATTTAAGTGGAAGATTGACAAGGAGGTGTCTAGACAGCCATGGGAGGAAAGAAATTCTGATGATCATATTTTTGTGACCAAGAAAGGTGAGGTGTTGAGTGTAAACAAGAAGAGGGAAAGAAAGTATTTGAAGGTGAGGATGCGAGAAGACCATCCTCTGATCCAGTAGCCTACAAAGATTACAACCGTCATGACTCTTTGACGTTAAGCATGAGCGCCTGTTGGGGGCTTGCCCTTTCGTTTTATTATTTTATTATTTCTTTCGTGTGTGTAAAAAAATTTTATATTTAATGTGCTTACTAATCGGAAATTATATCTTTTTGCAAACTTAGTTTCAACTTACGTTTTTATTAAGTTTGGGGGTGTGATGTTATTACCTCATTGGAGCGCCAAGAGTATAATCTTTTCTTTGTAACGTTTGCTAGGGGAGTTGATTTTTTGCGATATGTTGAAACTTTAATTGGTTTTCATGTATTGATTTTTTGCAATTTGCCTAGTGTTCAGTGGTGTTTCTAGTGTGTGGAGTCGATTACATAGTCAATTGATTCTTTCTTATAGTTCTCCTATTTTATTATTGATGAATCCTGTGATGATGAGTGTTTGAGCTTTGATGATAGAAAAAGGTAGAAGAGTGGCAAGATGACCGAGTTGAGCAACTCGAGGAGCTCGTGAATAAGTTGAAGAAAAACCAGGTGCCCTCATTTCCTTATTTTAATTTTTATTTGTGCTTTTAATTCATAGAGTGGAAGGATTGAGATTTTGGTTTTGTGATCCATGTGAGCTTATATGTTTAAATAGTGCAGGGAATTCATATGCTTTTGAAATTGATGAAGGAAGTGTACTTTACTTATATTGTGATATGAAGTTCTATGTGTACTTGTGGGATATTGCTTATCATGAAAAGTGCTCTGTTACTCGTTAAAACCCATGTGAGATTTTGAGCCTCGTTGATCATGTTACATAATCACATGATATTTCTTTCTGGTGAGTATCGTTCTTGTGTGTGTATTTTAGAACTTGCCTCTTGTCTTACTTGATACCTCATGTTATGTTAGATAATGGGAGATGATTATAGGTCATCTTTGATAATTATGAGTCACTTTGCCAAATAATTTCCTACCAAATAATTTTATATCCGTAGTTAGCCTTTTGATCCTAAAAGCCTTATTTCTTTGGCAACCTACGAAGATAGCCACTCTGATATTCTATTTGAGCCTTAAATTCCTATATTTAGGGGAGAATTAAATGCTGTCAAAGTGTGTGAATTGATTTTCATGGAGTTTAGAAGGAATAAAATATTTGAAGTTGTACAAGTGATTATGAGCTGAAAAATAAGTTGCTTAGGGATAGTGCCCGAAACTGGTACCTCGAGAAAAAAGAAAAGAAAAATGAGAAGGATAAATTGTTGAGCTTGAAGGAAAGGAGAGAAAAGAAAATTAGAAGAGCATGAAGCTGGATAGCCTTGAAGTGTAAAAAATCTACAGTACAAAAGATCTCCGGTTTTGATTCTCTACTAATTAAGTCACTTATCCATATGTTTCCTACCTTTACCAAAGAGCCGACATTACATCCTATTAAAAGTCCTTTTTGATCTCATTGTCGAATCATACTTTTAGTGGTGGAGAGTTGAGACTTTTGGCAAGCTTATGATTACGCATGCACTTGAATTGAATCTGAGTGTAAATACCTTAACTCATAAGTGTACATCTATTACACTTGAGTGCGAGTGACATATACTTCCTGTGAGAACATGTCAATGGAGCATTTGAATTGGTGGTGATTGTCTTAACTTGTATACTATGAATTGATTATTACATGTAATGAAAGTTGCATGACCTAAGTTGAGGACAATTGAATTGTGAATGGGGTATTTGTCATAGTCCTTGTTTACCCGCTAATTTTCTTACTCTCTCTCTCTCTTTATTTTTATTTTTTTGCCTCATGACGAGCAACGGGTAAGTTTGGAGGATTATTGAGAGTGGAAATTCGCGTGTTTGAGTGTCCAATTTAACATATTTTTTATGAGAATTGTTTTTATATATTAGAACGAGTGTCTTATATTCAATATATATGAGAAAAAGGTGCACTTGAGGTGTTTTATTGTGTTTTAGGTGGAAAAAGGATCAAAAGTGCAAAGTTGGAGAAAAGGTGCAACTTGTGCAATGAATGATAAAAAACGCACGTCCAAATTGTGTAATTTTTTTATGTTTGTGTGGAGATCAAAACTAGTGTTGTGTCACATGTTTGAAAAGCAAATGAAGAGAGAGTCGTTTTGGCAAAAAGAACACCCCAATCGGAATCCAAACGAGAGAGTTATGATCAAAATTGTGACATCGCGCGAGCTGTGCCGAACAGAACGGCTGTGTCAGTTTCCATGGCTTTTTACTGTTGGATTATATACTAAAAGTGTAGCTTTTTGTATGAACAATGTTATAACAATTAATTTGAAATGAGAATCATATGATCAAATGATTACGTCTTATAATTTGTTTATATGCACGATATAATAGTCCACTTACTTTATACTGTAGATAAAGTGTTGTGCGACAACACGCGGAAGATCATATTATCGGTTTCCTTATAAAATATAAACAGATGCTCACAACTGAGATAGACGGGGACTCTCTATTGGGATGGTTGTAGTGTGGTTTGGTATTAGCTTGTCTTGGCTATAGAATCACATTAGTGCACTTGTGTGTATTGAGCAGGACCGCTTGAGATCGTTCGACTTATACTGACTTATAGGAGAACTTGATCTCAGTTATTATGGAAGTTCATGCTCTTAATCCCTATACAATAATCTCGACACGTAGGGCAGTATGTATTTCTTTGATTCATCAATGAGTGAGATTTACATGTAATTAAATCAACAAACTCGGTGAGTTGGGAAGTAATACTGTCTCTATGGTGTTCTGTTGATTGTAGAAGGAATCCATGTCCGTCATGGGTTGATGATGTCCCCTTGAGGAGCTCATAAGGATTATCATGTAAACCCTGCAGGTGGATTTTATTCCGGTATGATAATGAGGTTGAGTGGTTCTACTCTTGGATGAGATATTAATTAATTGAGTTGTCAGTAACTTAAATTAATTAATGGACATTGTATATCTTAAACATGGGGAGACTAACGGGCTCATAATAAGAAGGAGCCCAAAACGTAATTTTGGGATTGGAAAGGCAATGCAGTAATAATATTTTAGTGGAATATATTATTATTATTGGACTTAAGTATAAGCTTTGGGCTAAGCTTGGATACTTAAGCCCAATGGAGGCTCAACCCAATTTCTCCTTCTGGTCCCTGCTGTAGCCCATGTATATAAGTCACCTCAGCTTATCTGGAACCCAAATTTAATTCATTATTCACGTGTGATGAGGGTTGAGAGCAGATTGAGGAGGTCTCGTAGATCGTCGCCCACACGACGTCGAGATCGGACTTGTGACATACGGCAGAAGATCAGAAGGTAGTTTGCTGCTGCTGTCCACCACCTTGCGAAATTTATATAAAATTTCACAGTGATCAGAATTTGATGATCAATATACTTTCGGAAATTTGTTGAAGAGAGGATCGTTTGAGCACAAAGATCATTCAATTCCGACATCAGACGAGGAAGTTATGGCCATTCTCGTGGGACTGCACAGTCTGTCAGCGAGAATCCTTCATCTTCTACATACCCTGGTGAACGGTAATCGTTTCTATGATTTATTGCTTCCGCTGCTATGATAGAAACGCATGGATGCCTAACTGGTCACGTTAACCAAACGATCCAAGCACCAACAATTGGTATCAGAGCTTCGGTTTCGTGGTGAAGCGTGACACGTTAGGCTAGGGTTTATGTGGTTAGTTTTTTGAAATTAGGATCACATGTTTAGGGTTTTGGTTTTACTGCTAAACCATGAATATCCCTATGTTATATATACCCTGTATCATACCTATTTTTTTGATGGTTGAGTGTGAGAGGATTCGACGAAAACTGTTCGTCAATTTCACATGGAAGGAAGAAAAAGTGGGCAAAAACATATTCACGTTTTTGAGAGAAAAACCAGCGCAGTGATATTGCAGAAGCAATAACCGGAGTTTCAACCGTTGGATCGACCTGTAATTTGGGAAGAATGTTCAGAACTCACATGAGTACATTCTGAAAGGAGCAGATCATATTTGGAACTTTTTGTTGTCGGGAATACGCCGAAAACAGAAGCAGGTTTTTGGGCGATTCTATTCTGCGCAGTTGAGGGAAAAGAGTCATTTTTTCACAAACTAACCGTTGGATCGACCTGTAATTTGAACAGCATGTTCAGAACTCAAAGAAGTACATTCTGAACTGTACAGATCGTATTTAGAATATTGTGTTGTCTGGAATACGCCGAAAATAGAAGCAGGTTTTTGGGCGATTCTGTTCTGCGCAGTCGAGGGAAAAGAGCCTTTTTTCACACACTAACCGTTGGATCGACCTGTAATTTGGACCGCATCTTTAGAACTCACATGAGTAGATTTTGAACGGTTAAGATTGGATTCTAAGGTGTCTACATTTGCGAACCCTGAATGACAGTTGGTGTAGTTTGGTGTTGCGCGTTGGGAACGCTGAACTTGGTTCCTTGCAAGTAGGCCCTTGGACGAGCGACAGCCCGAGCGAGGAGCACTCGTCAAGGCACATGGTGTTGTGCACAGCATCAAGCGAATGTCACGGCTGGGGCGCATTTTGAACCGGGCAAGGAGCGATCAACTGCTGGGCGTGTGCTGCTCGTTGGCGTGCGGAGCAGCGTGCTAAGTATCGGGCGGCCTGATGGGCATTGGTGCTTGTTGGGAGCTCGGGGCATGACGTGTAAATCTTACACGTTGGAGAGGAGTCGCACACGTTGGCTTGCTGGACGCTGGGATGGCGTGCATGGTGGCGTGCATGTGGCGCGCGGAACACTGTGTGAGGCTGCGCGAATGAAGGTTCGATCGATGATGCACCAGGTTCGAGCAGATTCACATCAGGTTCGATTGGTCTGCATCAAGTTCGATCGATGTTGCATCAGGTTCGAGCGGATTCACATCAGGTTCGAATGGTCTGCATCAGGTTCGATCGATGCTGCACTAGGTTCGAGCGGATTCACATCAGGTTCGATTGGTCTGCATCAGGTTCGATCGATGATGCACCAGGTTCGAGCGGATTCACATCAGGTTCGATTGGTCTGCATCAGGTTCGATTGATGATGCACCAGATTCGAGCGGATTCACATCAGGTTCGATTGGTCTGCATCAGGTTCGATCGACTCTGCACCAGGTTCGAGCAGATTTGCATCAGGTTCGACTGGTCTGCATCAAGTTCGACTGGTCTGCATCAGGTTCCGCGTGAGTCTTCACAATGTGATCGGGCAGGGTGCCGGAGTGGTGGAGCAGGCTGCGGGGAGGTCGATCCCCGTCGTAGTTGTCCGCATTCGTGATTGGTGGTGAACAATCGAATTCGCTGTTATATAACTGTTATAATTTATTTATTAATTGATTATTGTTATATATGTATGCATGCTTTCTGTGATTTACTGCCTTATGTGCCGTAATAGAAGAATGCTAGGTTGCGTATATTATTCTGAATATTATATGCATGTAAAAACCCTTGGTTTTAAATAACTAAGTGGGAGAGGGGATTGGTAATTAATTCCGCGGCCTCCATTATTGGTTTGTTAGTAATGTGAATAAACTTGCGCGTCGGCATTAGAGCCTTCCTCCCCATCGGATGAGTTTATTCATAAATTGCTGGAACAGACTTCATTAAATAATTATGTTTGTAATGTGATGCATATGAACTTGCGTGTTGGCATAGACCTTCCTCCCTATCGGATGAGCTTATATGTGGTTCACTGGTACAAACTTATAATTGATGACTGTAGGAAGTTATCCAAGCGCGTGTGTACTTCTCCATCTGTAAGGCACATAAGCTTGCGCAATGGACTTGGGGTCAAATAATGGTGTACACTTAGATGCAAATAATAAGTATCCTCCCTATCGGAGTCACTGCTTTTATTTGCATGGCTAAAGAGGAACCGACTATTAATTATTTTGTCATAAAGTTAGGTTGACAAATGAAATTAATGGGCTTGTAAATGTTCGGGTTTGTAAACGTCCACACTATCGTGGCTTGCAAACTCACGGTGCTTGAGATGTCGGTGAATTTATATTTTATATTGTTTTGAGGGAATCAATATAAATGGATAAATTCAAAGATTTGATCGGTATATATATTTTATGATTCTCTAAATATCGAATAGTTTTATTTCACTTATGGTTGACCAAAAAAAATTATATTTACTGGTCCAAAATTAGATGATTAGAAAAGAATTTTGGATTCTAATTTTATTGCTTAAGAAATACATGTGTGTTCTCACAAAAGACTTATCATGATGCATATTAAAGTCTCTGGTGAAGAGATAAGAGATTCATAGAAATATGATGGTCTCATGTAACTCTTCGGATACTTGAATAAGTTAAAAGGCGGTAGGTCATGATTGAATTTGATGAATGAATTGGAAATACATGGAATAGAAGTTGAAGGGGAAACCTAAGTCAATTTTATTCTTTATTGTTTGCCTAAATGTTTTGAGCAAGTTCCACTTGATGTACAAAGAGGTTGTATATGGTGGGGAATTTCTGACAAAACATGTGGCAAAGGAAATCCATTTTCATCGAGATGTGAAAAAAGTTATTCGTTGAAGCATGATTAGTGATGACATTTACTGACACGTTGTGTGTAGATACCGGAATCACTAAACGCCTACAACTAAGTGATGATGAAATTATAATATACATGGGAAAAACTACGAGAGTAGTGGATGTTGCAGTGGGAGTTGCTTATTTATCTTACGATATGAATAAACGTTTGATTATGAGAAATTGTCTTTACGTACGTTTTCATAGAAAGAATTTTATTTCAGTTTCTATGCATTTACGGATGGATACTCCATTTCATTTAAATGACATGGTCATAGTAATGAAGGATGGAGCTATAATCTGTTAAGGTACGTTAGTGACAATTTGTAAACTCTTAAATCATGTTTATACCACGGATGCAACAAATAGTAATTAATAATGCGTCTTTTAATCCTAATAAGAGAAAGACTCTTATGCAAATGATTAGATAGATGATGAATTATTTGGAATTACTTAATTCATTTTATGGATAAGCCCTAGAAACAGTAATTCATTTTAATGTTTATCTATTTGTGGGATATGCTATAAAAATGAAGGTGATTTATTTAGTCTAAAAAGATCGAAGGGTGATTATTAACACAAACCCTAGATTTTTGGAAAGAGACTATGTAATAAATTACATACCCATTTATAAGTTATCCTAAAGGATGTGAGAAGAAAACAAAAAGTATTAGTATCAATTGTATAAGAGGATATACCACAAGTTAAACTGCAACGCGTGTCACGTCTAATACACAATTGCGTGTAGTGCCTTGTGGTAGTGGGAGGGTTGTTCGACAACTTTCAAGATATATATTTTGGGAGAGTCATGAGACTTAGTCCCTAGTAAACATGGATTGAACCCACGGATACGACGAAGCACTACAAGATCAAAATGCGATATCTTAGCTAGTGCAATGATGTTGAAATAGAATTGATGAATTCTAAATTAAATCTAGGAGCTTGTAAGACCACTAAATGGTGTAAAAGCCATTGGAAGTGCTCATACAAAATAAAAGAGGATCATATGGTAAGGTGAAAATCTTGGAAGCAAAGCTTGTTGCGAAAAAGGTATACTCAGAAAGAAAGGGTTCAATTATGAGATAACCTGTTCGCCGGTAGCTATGCCTAAGTCAATCCGGACTCTTTTACCTGTTGCTACTCATATGGAATATGAGGGATAACAAATAGATGTCAAGACAGCTTTCCTGAATGGAAGTCTTGAGGAAAACATCTATGTTTAGCAACCAGAGTGATTCATTGCAAAGAGCTAAAAGCATTTTGATATTAAGCTTAAAAGTGTCCATCAATGGACTAAAGCAAGCTTCAAGATCATGAAAGATCCATTTTGATGAGGAATCAGGCATATGGATTTATTCAATGCGCGGATGTGTCTTGTGTATTGAAAAGAGTGACGAAAACGTAGTGGTATTTCTTGTACTGTACGTAGATTATATATTGCTCATTGGAGACAATGAAAAAGTATTGTCAGGTTTATGGGTGTGGTTGATAAAGCAGTATGAAATGAAGGACTTAAGAAAAGCAAAATATATCCTTTTGATCACGGTAATACAGATCACAAGAAAGGATGTTATGCTTATCTCAAGCTTCATGAATAGATACAATTCCTACTCGTTTAACATGTAACTTTATCTAAGAAAATGTGTCTTAAGACACAAAAATAAGATAAAGGTGATGAAAGCGGTTCCTTATGCTTTGGCGAATAAGGAAGCTTAATCTAAGGAATGCTATGCATGAGAATGGATAATTGTATTGTTAATTGCATAGACAGTGAGTATCAAGGTAACTCGAAATAAGAATGTTGAACTGTGGTAAGACATATATTTATGTACCCGAAAAGGACTAGAAATTATATATAGACTTACCAGACAGATTCGTTGCTTCTTATGAGTTACGTAGATTCGGATTTTTCAAATCAGATAGGGACGACAGTAAATCCACCTCAAGGTTATGTGTTTAATTTTAAGAAGTAGAGCCATAATATGGAGGAGTGTTATATAGAAATATATTTCGAACTTCGGACTCCATCATGGAAAGATGATAAATTGGAGCCTATAAGGCAACCAAAGTATCTATATGACTCTAGAACCTTCATGATGGACTTTGAAGTATTTCTAAGTTTGCCCAAGATTATCACAATTTAAATTAATGATATTAGTGCAGTTGCAAACTTGAAGGAATCACGAGTCCATAAGGCAATTAAACACATGGAGCGCGAGTACCACCTGTTACGAGAAATTATATGATGAGGGGAAGGTTGTAGTCGCCTAGATTGCATCGGATGATAACCTAGTAAATCCATTTACAAAGACCTCAAAGCGAAAGCTTTTGATGGTCGTGTAGTAGGAGTGAGAATCAGATGTATGGCGGAAGACATGACAGCATAGTCTTTTAGTATAAGTGGGAGATGTTGGATTATATATTAAAAGTATAGCTTTTTGTATGAACAATGTTATAACAATTAATTTGAAATGAGAATCATATGATCAAATGATTGCGTCTTATAATTTATTTATATGCACGATGCAATAGTCCACTTATTTTATACTGTAGATAAAGTGTTGTGCGACAACACGCGGAAGATCATATTATCGGTTTCCTTATAAAATATAAACAGATGCTCAAAACCGAGATAGACGAGGACTCTCTATTGGGATGGTTGTAGTGTGGTTTGGTATTAGCTTGTCTTGGTTATAGAATAACATTAGTGCACTTGTGTGTATTGAGCAGGATCGCTTGAGATCGTTCGACTTATACTGACTTATAGGAGAACTTGATCTCAGTTATTATGGAAGTTCGTGCTCTTAATTCCTATACAATAACCTCGACACGTAGGGCAGTATGTATTTCTTTGATTCATCAATGAGTGAGATTTACATGTAATTAAATCAACAAACTCGGTGAGTTGGGAAGTAATGCTGTCTCTATGGTGTGCTGTTGATTGTAGAAGGAATCCATGTCCGTCATAGGTTGATGATGTCCCATTGAGGAGCTCATAAGGATTATCATGTAAACCCTGCAGGTGGAATTTATTCCGGCATGATAATGAGGTTGAGTGGTACTACTCTTGGATGAGATATTAATTAATTGAGTTGTCAGTAACTTAAATTAATTAATGGACATTGTATATCTTAAACATGGGGAGACTAACGGGCTCATAATAAGAAGGAGCCCAAAACGTAATTTTGGGATTGGAAAGGCAGTGCAGTAATAATATTTTAGTGGAATATATTATTATTATTGGACTTAAGTATAAGCTTTGGGCTAAGCTTGGATACTTAAACCCAATGGAGGCCCAACTCAATTTCTCCTCCTGGTCCCTGCTGTAGCCCATGTATATAAGTCACCTCAGCTTATCTGGAACCCGAATCTAATTCATTATTCACGTGTGATGAGGGTTGAGAGCAGATTGAGGAGGTCTCGTAGATCGTCGCCCACACGATGTCGAGATCGGACTTGGGACATACGGCAGAAGATCAGAAAGTAGTTTGCTGCTGCTATCCGCCACCTTGTGAAATTTATATAAAATCTCACTGTGATCATAATTTGATGATCAATATACTTATGGAAAGCCGTTGAAGAGAGGATCGTGTGAACGCAAAGATCATTCAATTCCGACATCAGACGAGGAAGTTATGGCCATTCTCGTGGGACTGTACAGTCTGTCAGCGAGAATCCTTCATCTTCTACATACCCTGGTGAACGGTAATCGTTTCTATGATTTATTGCTTCCGCTGCTATGATAGAAACACATGGATCCCTAACGGGTCACGTTAACCAAACGATCCAAGCACCAACATTTACACCTTCAATTCTTGGAGTTTTTGTGAGTTCTTTATATGTATAGAAAGCGGAAGTGAGAATCGCGTGAGCATAAGAATCACTCAAATCGGAGTCCGGATGTTGAAGTTATATGCGAATTAGTGAGACGGTGCAAGTGCAGTTAGACCATGACCAGTGGTCGAACCACCGGTTCGACCAAGCCATCGTGGTCGAACCAGAAGCCTGAACAAGTTCAAAATTGAGATTTTTACCCCCTGTTCATGAATTTTTGTGTTTTTCAAGAAAAAGCCCATCCTAGGTCCATAAGGAGAGTTTACAAGTATAAAAGAGGATGTAGATCACACCAAGAAGACACAACACAATAGAGAGACGGATTGGATACAACACAACACAACTATCCTACACCCCACAAGGGGGTTTACTCCCCAACCATCATCCACATCCTTTCCTCCATCCTCCATCACGTTGAATATTCGTCTGTGGAATCAAGAGGAGAACCAAGAAGAGGATTCAAGACGGAGAAGGACGCGACGACTCCCGCATCTAGGGTTTTATTCGTTTCTTAATTTATCTTGTAATTTTCTGGACATCCAGGTAAGATCTATCTAATACCCATGATTATTCTTCGCAACATCATGGGCTAGAGCCTTTTTGGTAGAAGTAGGGTTGTGATGGTTTTTACGAATTAATTGTACTTTCATGTGTAAACTCCGTACAACACTACTTGTGGATTTATTTTATATATGATTGTACTTTCTTAATCCATATTCAGGGTCGTTTTGTGCATCTTCAATTGGTATATAAAGTCTAAATATATATCTTGGTTGTAGATTGAGTGCGTTCACCGCTGAACATGATTTCATGTTATGATTCTAAGTGAGGGGACTCCGAAGCTTCATTAGAACTATCATATATGAATACTTATTAATTGAATTGAATTCGGGTTATTAAGTAGGATAAAGAGGATAATTTTATAGTACCTATAAAGGGAGATCATATCAGATTAGAGTACCAATTGGCCAGGGAAATAATTGATACTGATAGTACCTAGAAAGGGGGGTTGAATTATATCTCTTGCTCCGAGGTTATTCACACGTGTTACATGCATGTTTACTTTTGTCTATAGAGTAGATATGCATGGTTTAGTGATGCTTCCATATTCCACAAGGCAGAGTCGGATATCAACACACGAAAGGGAGATTAATGAGTGAAACTGGATTATCCTAAATCTACCTATTCACCTACTTGATCCACTTTCGTATTCTTCGAGTGATATATTATTTTATTTGTTATTTTATATTTTTGGTTAGTAGATTAATAATTCAATCCTCAAACTTTATTGCTAATTCATTTTAATTAATTTGGATAATAATTAAATTGATAATACACCGTCCTTTGGGTTCGATATTCACTTGGTGTTTGCTTAAGCTGCAATTGATATCCTTAATACTTGGGATTAATTTTGCGTGCAAAGAAAATGCGCACCAATGCATTGGAAATAGCGGCTTACATTTTGGTACCTTCTAAATCGGTACCCTCTACACCCTCAGAATTGTGGACCGGACGCAAGCCTAGCCTTAAACACATTTGAATTTGGAGTGCTCCATGATTGGTCATTAATAGTCCGGGCGACCAAGTAACAAAATATCAAACCCAAGGAAATTTAGGATTCATGTCCTTCAAGTTATAGTCTCGTATTAGTTAGGGACGACCGAAAAGGGAGAGATAAAAAGCATGAAAAGAAACTAATTACAATATTTTTGGAATTTTCAATGCAAAGAAAGTTTTCATGATGCACTTCAAATGGATCAATCATGTAACACATTTAATTGCCTCCCAATTTAAGCTATCACAGTAAGAGCGATCACAAAGTCCACCTAAACTCTCTCTCGAGTTGAAGAGGATGTAGGCCCTTACAAAGATCCCAAAATAGCACATAAGATCGAGACCAAAGTGAACACCTCCCAATAGGTACTAATTACACGTACGAGTTCCCTAAAAGGTACTATAATATTCCCTTTCTAGGTACTATGAATTCACTAAGGTTGGGTTCCCCTCACTAGATTAATTGACCTCTCGATCTAACCTTTCTAGTGTCCATTTACGTAGTTCTAAACATGAGAGGTCATCTCCAACTCTTCTCATATTAATTCACATAACCCACATGATGAAATGATTCAATTAATTCCTAAGACACATAATTGAACTCTCGTTCTAACCACATGCAATAGACAATTAACCACACAAATCAAACATATAAGTTAAACAATTAAGCATCCATTATTGAAACTAATCAAAGTTGGGAACACAATTAAACAATATCACAATTTAATCCATAATCTAAACATCACTTAAACAACCAAGACAGAGAAAATAAAAAGATAATAATTAGAATTAAATTCCCCATTTGAAGTCCTTCAATGGAGATCTCCTTCTTCTTCTTGCAATCTTCACTCTCCCTTGCTTCCTTGATCACTTGGATGGTGGATTTGATGGAGGAGATCAAGTGTGGATGGATGGATGAAGAATGGATGAAGATGATGGTGTAAAATTGAGGGAATGGTGTGTGATCTAGGTGTATGAGTGAAACCCTTCGAAAATTCTGATCAAATATTGAAGTATTGGTTATTTATACCCCTTGGGAAGCTTCTAGAAGGATTCTGGTATTTTTCTGATCCTGCAACAACACGGCCACAGGGTGGCCGTGTAGGTGTTTTGGATATCAGAACACGGCCAAGGCTTACAGGGCCGTATTGTGCAACACGGCCGGCCATGTTGGTGCAACCCCTATTTTTCATATATTGTTTCGGCTCGTTCTTTCTCGTTTCTACTCCGAATTGTGATATGTTTTTTCCTATATCTTCCTTTTCGCGTCTAGGACCTATTTTTGACTGAAAATCATACGTTTAAGCCCATTCACACATATCTCCATAAAAACACAAAACTTAACTAAAATAAACATAAATACGGATAAAATAATACGAAAATGGATATAAAAAGACACTAAAATCTTGGTGAAAATATCACTCATCACACCCCCGAACTTAAAGTGTTGTGCGTCCCCGAACAACGAAAATGATAAACCAAGGGGAGATAGATTTTCACCTAGGAAAAGACTAAACAAATATAAGTAATAACACATCAATAGTAATAATAACTACAAACTATGCTAAGTCATCTTACAACATTTAATTCATGACATGAGGAATTAACAAGTTCAATCAAAAGAGAATATAGTGTAATATAGTCCCTTTTTAGTCCAAGCTTCTCATAGGTTATCAATTTCACTCAACACTCTATAAAGTGGGGTAAATCAACACTCATCAACCGATTGGCTCGACTTGCTATAAGCTTGCTCGTAGACTACATTCACAAATCGCCAAAGTTTCAATCAATGATCAAAAAGGTCTTTTATTAAAGATGTAATGATAGACTCTTTGGTAGGGTAGGAAGAATATGGTAATAGTGACTAGTCAAGTGTAAGTAATTGAATAGATAACTACTTTCTTCCATATCTTCACTTATCTTTCTTCCTTTCCCAACTTTGGTAATCATAAGCACTAATCATCAACTTTCCTTGGATTGAGCTTCTTTTAATGTATGCTTCCTTTCTCGGATTTTTTAAGTACTTGAGCATATTTTTGGTACTTTGCTCTTTTTCTTGTTTTAAGGTTGCATTTTCATTTTTGCTTGTGCTCTTTTCATCCTTTTTCTTGCTTGCTTACCATTTTCTTTCTTTGTTTGCTTTCGCATCAAACCTTTCTAAACCACATCTCCTCAATCACTCACACAAAAGGGTAAATATATAAGGCTCACATGGGTAATTAAGGCTTGTAGTATGCTTATATCACAATAAAAAGCTTATAGGCTCAAAGTGGTTGGCTAGGGATGATGTTCATGGTATGGAAATATATGACAATGACTATAAATAACAAGGATGACCTTAGATCATGTCATTAATCTCCACTAATCGGGTTCATTCCTATAGTCCTTGAGTAAGTTCTAGCTTATCAAACGCAATCGATCCACTCATGAAAAGAAATACCATGTATGCACAGTTGAGGCTCAACTACTCACAAGTTTATGCGAGGACCTTAAGGACTTATTACACCACATTCATCTCAAAATTGAACAAGTTAAATAGAACATGTCACAATTTTCAAAGTGTAGAGATTCTTAATCATAACTTGCCATCACTTATCACAACAACATGTCATCGCTCACATTCAAAAACGACTCACGACATCCCAAAATAAATCACCGAACAACCCTAGACAAAAATAAGAAAATACACAAAACATAAAATAAAGACACAACAAACAAGAAACAACCAAAAACACAAAACATGCAAAAATAAAAATCACCATCATTAACAATAAAGCACACATTCTATATCATCCATGATCAAGTAAGCTCACAAAAATCTCCATCTTTGATTGAAAATTAAACCTCCCAAAAACATAACACATGTAGCAACATGCTAATCACATCAATCCAAATCATCATTAATGTCAAGCAACTAGAAGTGGTAGCGTATAGAGTGAACTCCCTCAATAGGCATTTGGTAGTGGAAATGGTTGGCACTAGCTTCCGGATTGAATACACAACGAATCTCGACTTAATCTCCGGGCTCAATTTGTGCTTCCACTACACTTCATTCATGCTCAACAACTCATCAAAAACATTAGCTCAATAATATCATTAAAAATATGGACTATCATGTACTTCAACACAACCAATCATACTAAAATCAAACCAAATCTCATGAGAAAAATTTTAAAATTGCCCCAAAAATACGAGAAGTGTATGCTTACTAACAAAACATGTATGTCACACCAAGCCATATCCCCCCAAACTTAAATCGAAACAGGAGTTGAGAATTAAGTTTACAAAAAGTGGTGAGACTTACTTTCATACTTCAAATCAAGCACTTATCGTATCTCCAATACGCATTCTCCTCACGAGAACAATCAATCTACATACCAAAAATGCAAAACAATATCAAATCCACAATCCTTATTGAAAACATTAAACAAAGCAATATAGATAATGATTGGTTGCCTCCCATCGAGCGTTAAGTTTAACATCTTCAAGCCGGACAATATTAGTGAGCTCATGGTGGTTTAGAATAGTCCTTAGGCACTGTCATATGTTTCTTCTTGAAGTAGTGCCTTGTGCTCTCACGTTCAGCTACAAGAACGTTTCCTTTCTTGTTAAATAATTCAAGTAATTGATCTCCGAAGGCGTTCTTCACAAGGAATGGCCTTTTCCACTTGTTTCATTTTTCCATGGGGCTTTATATGAATTTTAAATTTCAACCACATCCCCTGGTAAGAATTCGGGCATTGACAAGTGTTGATTCTCTCTTGCAACCTTTTTCCTACAATCACCAAACAAATTTTTATCAATAAAATCATGGAAGTTCTTAAGAGAATTTGAAATTTCAATAGAATGAGAAGGTTTTGGCTTGTGTGGGGTATCGTCAATGATCTTAGTTTCCGGAGGCTTCTTCTCTTCCATAAGGGCATGAATCTCTTCTCGATATTTAATATTGACTTTCTCTACCATCCTTCAAGAGACTCAACAAATCTATCGAATTCCCCCTTCAACTCTTCTTTCAACTCTTTGGCTTTCACCCACTTTGGCACCCTTTCTCTTTTTTCCTTCATAACCTCATCAACCCCCAAACTATCCTCTTTTCTATCCTTAATGGTCATGCATAGATTCGTTGTTCCGTAGGTAGAAGGGTTTTTGTTCTCTTCTTGAAGTCTCTCCATGGTGGACACAACTTGACTAACTTGGTGCTCCATTAAATCCAACTCAGCATTGAATGCTATCATTATATTCGTCATCATTTCGCACAAGTTTTCGATTCTATCAATCCATGCTTGATTAGACTTCCTCCCTCTTCTAAGCTATTCATAACCATTTCAAACAACTTTTCTCCAAGCATCGCTATGTGGTCACTTTGGGTGGAATAAGAGGTGTTGGAGTCTTGAAAATTTCCCCATAGTTGTGGTTGATTCCCTTCTTGATTTCTAGAAAAATTTCCTTAAATAACATCTTCCAAACCTTGAGGGTATACTTGTTGATGCATTTAATGAGGGACACTAAAATTCTCATAACTTTGTTGTTGGAATTGCATACCTTGTACTCCATAATCCGATTGCAAATTAGGCTCACAATTTGGCATTTGAAAACCTTGAAAATTTCCTTGTGTGTTCATAGCGGAATGAACATTTCTATTCACCATATCTCGAAGAATATCCATGTAGCTCATATTTTTGGGGTTGCTCTCCTTCTTCTTCATTCTCAAGGTATGCACCTATAAAAGAAAGAAAAATTAGAACAAAATTTTCTAAAGAAAAAATAAGATGAAAAAATAAAAATAAATGTCCTTATTAAGACTACTCTAAACAATCCTTCGTCAAACTACTAGCAACCGTTACCTCCCCGACAACGACGCCATTTGATTGGTCGTATATAGACGGGATAACCAATTAAAGAATTTATCGAACCCAAGGGAGGAATGTTTTAGAGTTTAAGCAATCTCAAGTTTATCGTGATTTTATAAGGACGACGGAATAGAGTGGAGGATAAGCGTGCAAATGAATGCACTTAAACTAATGAAAATAAGATAAAATGAATGCAAGAAAATGGGTTCCAAATGATACAAGGATGAGATTAGCAACAATCATGACATAGATAACAAAGTAATCATGCAATTAATTATAATCTATCATGAATATAGCATAGGAGCGATCACTAATTCTACCTAAACTCACTCGAAATGGATAGGATGTATGCCCTCAACAAGGCTCCCAAAAGCATATAGGATCGAGACCAAAATGAACACCTTCGAATAGGTATTAATTACTCTACGAGTTCCCTACACTACAACATAAGTGACATTACATAACACCCAAAAAATGTTACTTAACAATGAAAAATGTTATTATAGACCATAAATAACATTTTTTGCGGTGTCGCTGTTGCCCCTGTTATTTAAAGTCTAATGTTACACTTTTTTCGTTTATGATAACACCTCATATCAATTTTAACATTTTATTGTAACACTTAAAAAACTGTTATATATATTGTTAATGTAACATTTTTTTATCCTAATGTAACAATATTTTGTTAATACTTTTGAATGTAATGTAACATCATATATATTATTTTGCTAACACTTTTAAATATAATGTAACACTAATTACATCATTTTGCTAATACTTTTGAATATAACATAACACTAACCTACATTATTTTACTAACACTTTTAATATAACATAACATTAATTACATTGTTTTGCTAACACTTATGAACATAATGCAACATTAATTACATAATAATTGTATCATTTTAAAGAATACATGTAACACAATTATAAAAGAATTATATAACACACATGTTAACATTTTTAACAAATTTTAATTATTATGCAATATTTGATAATAATAAAAAATTTATTATACAATAATAAATTATTATTAATTAATAATAATAACATTAAAATATAAATAAATAATAATATTTTAATAATAATTTTATTTAATTATTAACAATAATACTATATTATTATTAATATTTCAAAATCTGTACAATTTACAATACATCGAAGACAAAAATTGTGCATGGTCAAAATTTAATTTTTTAGTGAAGCTAAGACTAACTTCTATCTAGAAAAACAACCAATCAATACATTGGGATCATCTCTCTAGCACATAGCATAATAATTACAATAAATAGAAATACAAAACTAGCTAACTGCATCTTTAAATCTTGACGAGAAAATCAAAGCTACAACAAACAGCAACGGTAGATTCAGCAGCAGAAACTAGCAAGCATTAACTCTGCAAAAAAAGAAGCGTGAGACACATTAGCAAAAAAAAAGCCTATAATTAATTTGCCGTATATCCAGCAACATTGCAGTTAAGAGACAACAACTATCACTCCAATATCGTTTTTTAAAGAAAATTGCAAGTAGCAACTTCTAAACATTATACAACTCACATTTATCTTCAATGAATTTACACAGCATTATATGAAAAAATGTGTATACACAATTGATCATCACTCTACTTATTATAATATTGTCGATAAGCATGTAGTCAAGTATTAAAAGTAACGCAACATAAAAAATAAAAGGAAACATTAGTTCCTTAAATAGCAAACAACCACCGTACTACAATTCAACACGTTGTAGCATGAATAGCAGAAATTCCAACAGCTTTTAGCATGTAGCATGTGCAAGAAAAACAAGAGAAACAATTCATAGTGGCCAAAATAACAACAGAAACTAGCAATCTCAGATTATGCACAGGCGAAATTCCATTAACAAGAAATCACTGCAGAAACGAAAAAACAGCAGCTACCATACTACATAATCGAACAGAAAAAACCAGCAAGATGCTAGTTACCTGCTTCATAGTGGCCAAAATAACAGCAACTAATACTAGCAGCCTTAGGTCATGCACAACAAAATTCCAGTGTAAAAAATAACAGTAGAAATAAAAAAACAGCAGCTACCCTGCTACATAATTGAAAATAATATAGAAAATACAAGCAAGATGCTAGCTACCTGATGTAATTACAGAAGTCCACGACCAGCAGAGAAAAACCAGACAAAAGTGCTGCCGACATGAAAATACAGCAGCCAAGCAGCAGAAATCTAGCAACATAGAAGCCAGCAAAAATAAGAAAAAACCAGCATCTAGAGAATCTAACAACTAAGCAGACCCACAGTAGAAAATTCAACATAACATTTACAATCACACAGAAGATAAACAACGAGATTAGCAGAATATCATTAAATACCTCGGCACCATATCGAAATTTGACCAAGAACTCTAGAATCATGCTGCATGCATACCTTTTCTCTGCCACTGGTGTTACTAGCATATACATACCCAACTAGTTTTAGAATCTTCGTAGATTGGGGCATTGCCTTCATTGCCTCTCTTGCTAAATATAAAGCTTCCTTTACCTTTGAAAGGGCCAAATAAGAATGAACTAAACCTACAATACTTTTGAAGTTCCATTCATGTCATGCCCTCTCGCATCTTGCATGAATCATAAAAATAAATTTTTTAAAA
The DNA here is from genome assembly GCA_023678885.1 of Pogostemon cablin. Classification (NCBI taxonomy): domain Eukaryota; kingdom Viridiplantae; phylum Streptophyta; class Magnoliopsida; order Lamiales; family Lamiaceae; genus Pogostemon; species Pogostemon cablin. The sequence continues at coordinate 14,656,398 of CM042994.1, read as the reverse complement.
ATATTATGAACCAAGGCAACACATGGAAATATATCTTAAAAGACCTTGATATTTACGAAGATCAGTCCTTAATTCTTGAGCTTCCCTAAAGGCAACGACAAAAGCATCTGGACGATTCGTTAACAAGAAAAGATTCCCATGTAAGCTCAAAGTATTAAGGTAAAAAAACTCCAACCTAATGCTGAGCTAGAAAATTGAAAACTGTTTTGTGTGTCATTATAAAGACTAATTAGTATTTCAGTTTCATTAGCAAAATTTATCATACCTTCATAATGTAACTACCTACATGTCCTCATAAATGCGAATGCTCTGTTACAATTAGCAAATAGCACGATGATTTAGCATATATAACAATCTAGCCAATTATAAGACAACAGAATTTACCTTCTCAGCATAAGATAAAGCTCCTCATTCATCTTTCTTGTCCCAAAGAACAGCTAAGGCCAATAAAAATTCAGGTTTTGTAGGATCATTGTTCAAAAGATCATGAACTAACTTATTAAAGTTGGGAAAATTTGACTTGAGCTTTAGAAGCATTGCCTACTCATCCATGTACGAATTCAAGTATGGATTTTCTACAATTACCGTTTATCAGAAAAAGTTTATAACATGAATACAAAATCCTCATGGCTAACCACTCATGGTTTTAAACTCCTGAACGGCTTCATCATTTCTTCAAATGACAGTTTTAACCTTCAGAAAATAGTTAACAACAAAATTAGGGATAAAAAGTGTTAGGATCCTGGTGTTATAACTTGCTAACCCAACAATAGTTTTTGAAACTAAATAGTATATCCTGAAGAAAAGAATTTTCCCACTAGCAATTTAAAGGCACAATAAGTTTATCGAGAAGCTTCGCCCCCAAAAATAAGATCATCTAATGTAATTATTTAGAACAAGAAACTAAAAATACGATAAGAAAATGAATAAGAAATATGCGGCCATATTTAACAGGGAATAATTGAGCCGTCGTTCGATGCACCAACATTGCTTGGTGTCCTTCCTTGATGGAATATACACTTCATAGTTAATCCCGCCACGAGAAAATTATCAATCACGACAATTGACAATGATTGACACATAATCCGTGTTTCTAACATATACTCTCTTTACCATACATGCACAAATACACATTCTCTTTTACCATACACAAATACACGCATTTCCCATTATATTCTTTTAGAAAATCTGTTTTTCAAATCGAACTCTGTTCACATTACCACTGAGAACTAACAACTAAATGTTAATTCTCCCAAAATATTAATATTATATATCTATTCCGAATAAGGGATTAATTAATAGTGGATCATTTCCATATCCCCTTCAAATTCCAACACCAATATATAACTAATTAGATACCACAAGCATATAACAATTTTACAAACTAATAGATTCTTTTAAATGCAAAATTAATTTACTCAAATGCAATCCTTTGAAAATTTAAGCATTAAAATCTTAAATAACTTCAAGTACTAACCATTTTGGGATTGTTTAAGTTAATATAGCAAAAGCCAAGGCTGCTGCTAGTGCAAAGCTCTGGAAAACCCTACCCGACATAACCTGACCGACCTCATTGAACAGATCGTAGAACAGAGAGTCGATCGCCTTTGAATCCAAGTCAGCAACATACATAGGTCATTTGAAATTGATTTCAAATGTGCCTCCAGGTGCCGCCACTCCATTGGCGCCGGATGCCGCCTCCAAATTTAGGGGATTTGAATAAATTACTAAAAATTAAGAAAATTATGGTAAGAGTTGGATCTTTTACCTAATAACTCTTCCAGATACGACGGTGGTAGCAGTAGTTAATTAACTGGAGGCTGCATGATAGACGGCGGTCGTGGATGGTGGCAGACGGTGGTCGAAATTTCAGAGAAATGATTTCATTTAAATTTTTTCGGTGGAAGAATTTCTATTAAACAAAGAGGGAAGAGTATTTACTCCCAGGAAATTCAGCGTCAGAGAGGGAGAGCACCATTTTTTAATTCAGTCGTAAAGAGGTTTTGTTTTCTATTTTTAAGTAAGTATAGAAATAGTTTATTTTACATGTAGTTTGTAAGTATATTATAATTTTAATTTTTTTTTAAATGTAAATTTACTATAAGATGAAGTATTTAATATACAATTATTTGCAAACACTTATTTTTCCATCACACGACAAATCTTTCTAAGTGATAATAATATTTTAATAAAGAAAATGATGGTCAAATAATTGAAATTGAATTATCTCATCAACAAATTGTAATATAAAAAATATATATTAACTATAAAAAAATTAAAATACGATCTCACATAAATATTATTACTATTATTGTTGTCGTTAAGTCTTGTGTGAGATAGCATTTCAAATTTAAAATTATTATCAGTTTTTCTTAAAAATTGTTTATGAAATTACCAACTGCACAACTATCACATTTATTACTTCAAATATTAAAATATTATAATTTTTTATACGTCTCACATGAGTCTTCTTGTGAGGCGGTATCACATAAATTTTTGCCAATTATTATTAATATTATGTATATTATATATATCATAAATTATTTGTTTTATTATAATAATGATATAATAATGAGCTTGTCATGGATTTATCTTAATAAGCAATTTCTTTTTTGACTATATATACTAATGAATAAAAATAAATAAGAATTCATACATTCATTTAGTAAAATTTCTGTTAGTTTTTTTATTAAGAAATACGAAGTATATATTAACTAATAAAGATGTGAGTGCACATATGAGTTTAAATTAGTTTATTAATTGGTCATCTATTTTATTTTGGATTCATGGAGTTTTATAATTTATGTCTAATTTACTCATTGAGTTTTAATACTCCCTGCATCTCTGTAATTGTTTCACGTTCAACATTATTTAAAAAAAATTATAAATGTATTTAATAATAGAGAAATTTCACAGTTATTGTAAATAGTGTTCTAAAAACATTATTTTTTTACTATTTTAAGTATAGTTGGTATTTTAGATAATAAATTCAGTAAATTATGTGATGTTTATTGATGGATTGTTGGTTTATGTGCTATTCCTTCTTTAGATGTGTAAGCTTATTTATGAAATGAATAAAAATAACAAATGTCAATTTGTTTATTGGCCGGATTGAATAATAAATAAAAACTACTCCATCCATCTCTCTATAGGGGTGCTATTGTTTTATTCACATAGAATAAAAGGGCCATATGAATTTATATTAAATATTTCATGTGAGTCTCATTTACTTAAAAAGAAATGCACTCTTATATTAAGACAAATTAAAATGATAAAATGTACCTATTTCAAAGTGACAGAGGAAGTATATCAAATGAAAGGATTGTTTCCACATGAAACTGATTTTCTTAATTTATTTATGACAAAGTTTTTATTATTATTTTTACAAATTTTAGTAATATTACAATTTATGAGTAATTTTCGTGCACTTATAGGAGTATATATTTAGAGGGTTGTCACGATAAAATTATTTTACACTTTTGTAATTAATTATCTTCCTTTGTTATAAAATATAATTACTTTTACTATAAAATATTACTCCATTCTTTTTTTTTGTATACTACTCCCTCCGTCCGGTTCTAAGATATCCATTTGCTTTTTGCACGTGGATTAAGGAGTATTATTATTATATGTAAAGTGGGTAGTTGTATTAGAGAGAAGTGGTGGACCATATTGTGTACATTTTTACTAAGTATGGAAAATGAATACATTTGAAGTGGACGCTAAAAATAGTAAAATGGATACCTTAGAAATGGACGGAGGGAGTGTAAATTATTGATAGAATAGTATTATCACTTTCCAATATAAAAATTTTTGTTTTTTATCCATCTCACGTAATGGATTCTGTGAGGCGGTATCACTTAAGTTGTTGCCATATTTAAAATAAACTATAATGGGTTGTTATTTTTTAAAATTATTTTTTATTTTATTTTATAATAAAAATAAAATTATAATTTAATTTAAGATCATCTAAATGTACCTTTATATATCTGGCGCACTAGACTTTCAATTTGGATTTGTTTAAGCAAATAATGTGGGAGGACTAACTAGGCGCCGAGGCATTAATTTTCAAGTTAAAATACTCTCCCCTCCAAAGAAAATGTGCGATAGCAAATAAAAATAACGCGGTTGATAGAAACACAAAAATGAAGCGCCAAATTCGAGGTAAATGAAGCGTCAATCCAAAAATATTCCCTCCTAATTAGCTTTCCTTCGCGCTCACTAGTCCACATGCCCTTGGAACAAAATAAGAACATGAATTCAAATTGATTTAAAATTAATTTTCTTAAATCAATCTTCAATTTGCTGAAATATTAACCCTCTCTAAATCAGTCATCTTCTATCCAACAATGACGGACGAAGAAATCATCCAGTTAAAAATAGTGAGCACGGCTATTATCATCATAATCTTCTTATATTCCTTCTGAAATTCTTTTTCCCCGTGGCGGCGGGTTTTAAACTCATATGGTGCCAGCCCTCGTAACGGCCCTATTTCAGCCAATGAGAATTAGGGCTTTCCCCATTTCTGCCATTTACACGCTCCTCCTACCATCTCGTCGCTGTTCTGGGATACTTCCCTATCCGCCGCCGTCCAGGGCTCCTGCTCCTTTCCCATCTAAACCCGCGCGCACCGCTCCCTCTAATTCTGGTAACTGTTTTTTTCATCTCTTTTTTCTTCTCATTTCTGCGATTTCTCTCATTCACATTTGCGGTCTGACGAAGGCACGCTCTTGATACAGCGCGTTGATCCCGCTTGCCGTGTAGAACGTTTCCCCCCTTATTCTGAGGCTATCGATGAAGAAATCTACTTCGATCTCAAAGCCGTTCTACAATCTAAAAACAACAATGAATTCACAGGTACATTCTTGCATGTATATAGGAAAGGTCTCTAAACATCAATGTGATTGTTAAAACATCATTCTTGATTGATGCTTACTCTCAATTTGTTTTTCTGATTAACATTAATTTTACTTAGTTACTGTTTCATAATTCTTAGTATGATATGGAGTATCGTGTATCTTTAACCTTTTGAGAGAGTAAGAATTATGCTTTGTTGATTAATTGAGACTAGTACTGCTGTTAGAGTAGCATCATTATTTTGTTATTGAGAAACATTAATCTTCTTTTTTTAATATGTGACTTTTAGTATATGCAGGAAGACAACATCTCTCTTTGATTACATTTAATGTTCATTGAACTGAGCCTATTTTAAAATCATTCGGGTTTGTGCCATGATGTGCTGCTTAAACAAGGAAGTAGAGTGCTCTAGGTGTTGTGCCTTTACTTCAATGATAATTTTTTGGTAACTCAAATCCATTCTCAACATCATATATAATTACTTTGAAATTTTGCTAGACAATTGAAAGTTTCAGTAAATATCGATTAAGGAGAAGTTTGGTGACTTAAGGTGATGATTGGATAACTACCTGAATCCATCAAAATACATGGATAGTTTGTATTTTTTTGTACCTAGCTAATTCAAAATTGACTAGGAAGGTAATAGAAAGGAAAAGTCACACTTTATAAATTATAATTATATTTGAGATATGGCCTGACACCGCCTTTGAATTCGTAGTTATATTCTCTTTGTAATATAGGAAACTCGTGATATATATGCTATTAGCTGTCTCATCACATACTGAAGAGGTGTCACACTTACGAAGGTGTGCTTTCATTTTATGTTTTTAAACTGTGTGTATTATTAGCATTGCGTGACAGTAATATTTACAATTTTCTAACTGGTACACATGGTGGGAACTGCTTAAAAAATCCTCTCATACTTTTTTTGATGATATAAGGACATCATTGATATATTTACACAATTAAACAGATGGCTTGATTTGGATAGGTAACTGTTACAGTTAAATTGATGGCATTGCCTTTATATCCCAAGTCCAGTTGATCCAGACCAATTCTAACTTCATTTTGGAATATTTTTGGTTTTTTTTTCATGATAAGGCCGTGGATATTTGAGTTGAAATGGGATAGAAACACAGTCTCTGATGTGATGGAACCTCAATTTTTTTAAGTATCAACTGTGGTATAAAGGAGTGCCTTATGCCTTGACAGTGGATATGATCAAAGATCTCCTTGAAATATGTTTGAAATGCAAACTTTTATGTTTGATTCCTAGAAGTAGAGCTAGCTGATAAAATACTGAAAATTTATTGGTTTTATGTATTGTTTTTAGCATATCCTAAATATGTTTGTTAAATTTCATGATTACATGCCAAGTCTTTGAAAATATACATATTTTTCCACATACGGATAGCTTACAGAATATTCTATTGAATATGAAAGCATTTGATAGACCCTTTTTTAGTTATCCATTTGATTTCCTAAATGCAATCCAATTTTATGTCGTACCATTCCCCATTAACTCAGAATTGCCTTGTGTGGTAACTTTGTCACATAATTCAAATATAGCTCTTTTACTTAAGAAAATAAGCATAGTCAGAGATAATCGGAGTGAAACTCAATAAGAATTTGTCCAGTTTCAGTAAATCAAGTCAGACTCTAAATTTTTAGAGCCTACAGTCATGCATAAGTCAGGCTTATTCCATTTACATACTGTGCTGCTTCAATTTTATAGTTGGGAGTTTGAGTGAGCACTCTTTTGAATATAATATTGATCTAAATCACTAAGCACCCAATTTTCATGTTCTCTATTTGCATATAATTTCTTTATAGATGCATTGCTTGGTATGATGGTATCCTTCATGTTATAGGCTAAGCATGATGCTTTTTTTTATGTTTATTGTTGCTTATTGTAAAATTTCCTTTACTCATGGATTACCCCTTTTGACTCATGATTCCACCAAATGAATAGATACCAAGTGTTAGATGTCAACCATTGGATTACATGATTGAAACTTCACTTTGTGGCATTATTATATAAACGTGAAGTGCATTTCACCACTTCGTTAGCATGAGTTTCCCCTGCTTTGATTATGCGGGAGACTGAAGTATTAAAACCTCCATTGGATAAACTTAGATTCAATGGATTTGTAGATCCTGTCAATTCAAGAAATTTGCCTATTGATTGTCCAGATTCAAACAGTGATGGGTTCCCTTGAGGCTTGAGATATGATAAATTAAATGATCAAAGAGCTAAAGCGTTGGTTTTAATATGTAGTTTTCGGACTGGAGTGGTGTACAAGATCTATTCAATTATCCCTCCAGCTTGAGTACCCATGGCCCTCAAACTAGGCAGCACTGGCAACAACCCTTGCCCGCTCGACGTTGTCCTGGCGGGATTCCACAAGTGTTTCTCCCAACCATATTGCCTTCCACTAACGTTCCATCCCGAGAAAGGTGACCTGGTGAGTGAGTCTATAGTTGTAAACATCAAGTTTGATGCCACCACTGTGTGCGAGGAATCAACTGTGTTGCAGGTGGCGCGCGACGAGTCGGTCGACAGGGGCTTTTTGTTAACCGGAGGCGTGCTGGGGAACCAGCTGTTTGCAAGCTAGTTCAGGTGTGAAGCTGTGGAGCTTCTGCTGCCGTATGTGTACAAGCTTGTGTATTGCCCCAGAAACTTTACAACTTTGGTGTGTTCGAACGTTGGCTTTGCAGGCAATGATCCGTGTTTTAGTGTGCTCAAGATGGATGAATCCCCCTTTTATTTTACAATCGGAAAAGCTACTGCAACTCTGTGATAATTGTGTAATTCTCACTAAATTAAGCTAGTAAGCCTAGTATGCTGCCAATAAAAGTAAAGCTTGCTCACCATCATGTAAGCTTCCAAATAGTAGCATCAATAATATGTTTATTGTCATTGGTAATTTTTTTATGACATTAAAATTCGTTACAAATTCCTTCTAATTTGACAATAAATAATTATTCATTAAAAATTTGGAGTAATGACTATTAATAATCATTGTGATTAAATATATTTTAATTAGTGATGGAAAAATTAGGACAAATTCTCCTGTGAGACATTATACTTGTGAGACGGGTTGTGAGACATATTAAAGTATGTCAATTATATAGATAAAGTATGTTTAATGGTTGTTAAAATATGTTTTCTAAAATATAATAAATGATGAATTAAAGTATGATTTTATGGTGTTATAATATGATTCATTATTGACATATATACTTTAACTATAAATAAGCATACTTTACCTATATAATAAACATACTTTAATGATGGGTCAACCCGTCTCACAACTGTCTCACAAAAAGCCCGTCTCACAAGAGAGTTTCTCAAAAATGAGTGCTGCAAATTGTATCACAAAAAGAAATACTTATGCCACGAAAATAAATTATCACTTTTAAGTAATGGATGAAATTTTTACGTTGCCAAAATTTTCGTTATAAAATGTAAATTCTTTTTAGTGATATATGTATAAAATTTATATATACAAAAAAATAATATTTAAACTATAAATATATACTTAGTAATAAAAACTATATTAAAGAACAACATAAATATTCCACTTATATTAAAGTGTTATTTAAAAAAATGTTGCTTATAAAAAAGTGTTATATTATAATATTACTTATAAAAAAGTGTTAAATGAAAAATGTAACTTGTGTAAAAGTGTTATATGCATATGTTACGTATTAGAAAAGTGTGACTCATATATGTTACGTATATTAAAAGTGTTACAAAAGTGTTACATGTTATAATAGTTTACAAAGTGTTACAAATTTATGTTAAATAAATCAAAGTGTTACAAAGATGGTGTTATGTAATAACACTTATCTTGTAGTGCAAATTAGGTACTAAATCATAGACAATATTCTCCTTTAAGGTACTGATGAGTGTGTAAATTCACGAATCTTGCACCTGGATTTGTGCTATTATGAAGTGTTTGAAGGATGAAATCGGTTGTAAACCGATATATATTGTATGAAGTCACGAATCAGGTGTTGTTGGAGCATTTGAGTGGTTTTTCGAAGGAAATCGGAGTGGAAGTGTTGAAAACTGAAGAAAGGAAGTCGAAGCCATCCGTTTTGGGTAAGCAGGAGTGCAATTCAACCAGAAGGAGGTCAATTTGACCAGGCCTTTTGGTCGAATTGACAGCATAACACGAGCAGAAGGTGGATTCGACCACGAAAGGGGATTCAACCTGGGCATCAGGTCGAATTGAGGTCGAATTGATTGGCAGAGATGCCTATTCGACCTCGTCACTTCAATTCGACCAGGGCATCTGGTCGAATTACAGTAGGCCAATTCGACCTCCAATTCGACCTGCCAGTAAGGTCGAATTGAGCCTCGGAAACTTACCATATCCGTATTTTTACACCCTCAACGCGTGTGATCACTTAAAAAGCCCATTACAGGTCCGGGAGGCGCGATTACCAGTATAAAAGAAGGCTTATGCAGCAATCAAGAAGGAGATCAAGACGTGGAGACGTAGAGTTGAGAGGAGAATCGATCAAGAGAGATCATCCATCATCCGGAGGGGCTGCAAGAGAGGTTCCGCTGGAGATTCAGGTAAGATCGGTCAAACTAACCATGATTGTTCTTAGATCAATCATGGGCTAGAGCCACTTCGGTAGTTCTAGAGTTATGAAGGTTTCATGAGTTAATTTATCTTTCGTGTGTAAACTCCGTACAACACTACTTGTGCTTTATTTTATATAAGATTGAGCGTTTTTAATCCACACTCACGGTCGTTTTGTGCATCAATAATTGTTGTGTAGAGTCTGAATACATAACTTGGTTATTGACTGAGTGTGTTCATTGTTGAGTAGAGTTTTATGTTATAATTCTAAGTGAAGGGATTCCGAAGTCTTATTAGAACTATCTTATATAAATACTTGTTAATTGAATCATATTCGGGTTAATAAGTAGGATAAAGAGTATAATTTCATAGTACCTATAAAGGGAGATCATATCGGGTTAGAGTACTAAGTGCACGGAAAATAATTGATACTGATAGTACCTAGAAAGGGGGGTGAATTATATCTCTTGCTCCGAGGATATTCACACGTGTCATACGCATATTTACTTGTGTCTATAGAGTGAATTTGCATGGTTTAGTGATGCGTCCATAAACCACAAGGCAGAGTCGGACACCGTCACGCGGAAGATGAATTAATAAGTGGAACTGGATGACCTGAAGAACTACCTAATTTCTTACTTGACCACAACTCACTTATCTTCACTGCTTGTTTTAATTCCATTGTTATTTTATAATTATTTGTTACTTAATAACAAAATCACAACCATTATAAATTTTCAACTATATACTAGAATATAATTAAATTGATAATTATCCGTCCCTTGGGTTCGATATTCACTTGGTCACCTTTTGAGACTACAATTAATATCCTTCATACTTGGAGATTAATTGTGTGTTGAGTAAACGCCCATCAAGTTCTTGGCGCCGTTGCCGGGGACGACATAAAATATCTTTTTATTATTTCTAGTTTTATTAGGACTATTTTAATTCGTGTTTTGTGTTCTAACTCTTAATCTTTTCAGGTGTATGTTTACTAGATCAAAGGCTGGAAAGTTAGCAACTCTTAATCCGGAGATCGGGGCATCAACAAAGAAGAAGAAGAGTACCATTCAAAGCAAGAAAGAAGAACCAACTACGACTCAGAATTTTGGAGTTGAAGTGGACGAACCAAACTCAGAAGCAACTGAAACTGTAGTTGATCCAAACGCAACAGCAGAGGAAGTCGACATGGCCAACGATGCGGCCAATCCAGACAATCTGGCCATCCATGAAGTCTTCAAGAATAATGGGGCTGGAAACTTTGGGCTTCTAGGAGCAAGGGGGGATAATGCGGACTTCGATCTTCACCACGCTCTTATTAGCATGATAGAAAGGAACTCCTTTGCAGGAGGGACTTTCGAGGATCCACAGCAGTATCTAAACAAGTTCTTGGGCTATGCAAGTACTCAAAAAGATGCAAGAGAACATGAAGATGCACGAAAAATCCTCTTGTTTAAATTCTCGCTTACTGAAAGGGCGATAGATTGGTACGCTACTATTAATGCAGCTGAATGCACTACTTGGGCACAATTGAAGTTAAAGTTTTGGGAAAGCTACATGCCACCTTCAAAGGTGTTCAAGATGAAGCAAGATATTAACCAATTTGCTATCGGTAGTGGAGAAAAGTTTCATGAAGCTTGAGACAGATTCAAGGACATGCTTCGTAAGTGTCCTCAACATGGGCTATCTAAAGCTCAATATATCAGGTGTTCAAGATGAAGCAAGACATTAACTAATTTGCTATCGATAGTGGAGAAAAGTTTCATGAAGCTTGAGACAGATTCAAGGACATGATTTGTAAGTGTCCTCAACATGAGCTATCTAAAGCTCAATATATCAGCATATTCTACAATGGAATGGACTGTGATTCTCGTGTATTATTGGATTCTTCTTCTAATGGAGCATTGCTTACTAAGTCATCCATAGAGGCCGAGAAACTTTTTGAAGATATTTCGATGAACTCAAGAGATTGGCCAACTGATAGAGTGAGAGGCACTTACGTTCTTGAAAAGGTGGCTAAGGTTGAACATGTTATGGTGAAAACAAGTAGAGAAGATGAGATCGTCTCTAGCTTGTCAAATATCAACAAACTACTTGAGTCCCAACAAAAGCAAATCAGTGATATATCTTAGCGCGTACCAATCATGCAGCAGGAAGTTACTAATGATGGAACTGTTGGCTTTTGGATTATTTGGTTCAGCGTGATCCGTTAGGAATTCAAGTAAACAATTAAAGCTAAAGCAAAATAAAAGTTTATCTTTATTCTGGGTTGATGCAGAGGATGATCAATAGTGAACCACCTCTTGATCTTCTATTGTATGACCCAAAGTCAACTCTGGTGTTGTGTGGGCAACAATCTCCAGAATCCACTCAATCAGCTCCTTCTCCTCTTTTTCACGTCAAAAGTGGCGCAAGATTAGGGTTGAAGGAAGCTAAGATGACTTATATATTGGGCTACAGCAGGGACCAGGAGGAGAAATTGGATTGGGCTTCCATTGGGCTTAAGTATCCAAGCTTAGCCCTAAGCTTATACTTAAGTCCAATAATAATAATATAGTCCACTAAAATATTATTACTGTATTGCTTTCCAATCCCAAAATTATGTTTTGGGCTCCTTCTTATTATCAGCCCGAAAATCTCCACATGTTTAAGATATACAATGTCCATTAATTAATTAAGTTACTGACAACTTAAATTAATTAATATCTCTTCCGAGAGTAGTACCACTCAACCTTGTTATCATGCCGTAATTAATCCACTTGCAAGATTTACATGATAAACCTTATGAGCTCCTCAAGGGGACATCATCAACCTATGTCGGACATGGATTCCTTCTACAATCAACAGTACACCAGAAAGACAATACTATATCACAACTCACCGAGTTTGTTGATTTAATTCATGTAAATCTCACCCATTGATGAATCAAAGAAATACATACTCCTCTACGTGTCGAGGTTATTGTATAGGGATTAAGAGCACGACATTCATAATAACTGAGATCAAGTTCTCCTATATAGACAGTACAAGTCGAACGATCTCAAGTGGTCCTGCTCAATACACACTAAATGTACTAATGTGATTCTATAGTCAAGACAAACTAATACCAAATCACACTACAATCATCCCGATAGATAGTCCCCGTCTATCTCGGTTGTGAGCATCTGTTTATACTTTATAAGAAAACCGATAATATGATCTTCTGCGTGTTTTCGCACAACATATTATCTACAGTATAAAGTAAATGGACTTTTTCACAAACATATAAATAAACAATTTATAATATGCAAAACGTTTGATCAAATGATTCTCATTTCAAATAAAATTGTTAAAACATTGTTCAATACAAAAGCTAGACTTTTAGTATACAATCTAACAATCTCCCACTTATACTAAAAGACTACGCTGCCATATCTACTGACATACATCTAATCCCCATTCCTTCTACATGTCTTTCGAACGCTTTCGCTGGAAGGCTCATAGTAAAAGGATCAGCCAGATTATCCTCCGATGCAATCTTAGCAACAACGACCTTCCATTTTTTAACGATGTCTCGTATCAGGTGGTACTTGCGCTCAATATATTTACTCGCCTTATGGGCTCGTGGTTCCTTCGAGTTTGCTACTGCACCACTGTTATCACGATAAATTGTGATCGCTTTGGGCAAACCAGGAATCACATCCAAGTCCATTAAGAAGTTCCTAAGCCATACTGCTTCTTTAGCTGCCTCAGAGGCTGCTTCATATTCAGCTTCCATGGTGGAGTCAGCAACGCATTTCTGCTTTACACTCCTCCATATTATGGCTCCTCCTCCAAGAGTATACACATAACCCGAGGTGGATTTACTAGCATCCTATCTGACTGGAAATTCGAATTAGTATAAACCAAAGGTATCGAAGTATCTGCCCGGTAAATCAACACATATGTTGGCAATTGGATCGTTTTAGTTAACGTGATTCGATAAAAAAATAGGTAAACAATCAGCGGAAGCAAAAAATAATTTACTTGACTTTTGGGTTGGAGTAGAGGATGAAGATCTGTGAAGAACACCTCTGATCTTCTACAGTATGACCCAAAGTCAACTCTCTGGTGTTATGTGGTCAACAATCCCCAGAGAGTTCTCAATCTGTTCCTTTTCTGTTTTCTACGTAAGTGGCGCAGACTTAGGTTATTAGGAACTGAGATAACTTATATAGTTGGGCTACTGCAGGGACCAGGAGGAGAAATTGGGCTGGGCCTCAATTAGATTTAATTAACCAAGCTTAGTCCAAAGCTTTTAATTAAATTCAATAATAATAATATAGTCCACTAAAATATTATTACTGCACTACCCATCCAATCCCAAAATTATATTCTGGGCTCCTTCTTATTATGAGCTCGATAGTCTCCCCATGTTAAGATATACAATGCCCATTAATTAATTAAGTTACTGAAAACTCAAATTAATTAATATCTCTTCCGAGAGTAATACCACTCAACCTCATTATCATGTCGGAAATTAATCTACTTGCAAGATTTACATGATAAACTTTATGAGCTCCTCAAGGGGACATCAGCAACCTATGATGGACATGGATTCCTTCTACAATCAACAATACACCATAGCGACAACATTATTTCCTAACTCACCGTGTTTGTTGATTTAATTCATTTAAATCTCACCCATTGATGAATCAAAGAAATATATACTATCTTACGTGTCGAGGTTATTGTGTAGGGATTAAGAACACGAACATCCATAATAATAGAGATCAAGTTCTTCTATATAGACAGTACAAGTCGAACGATCTCAGGCGGTCCTACTCAATACACAAAGCAGTGTACTAATGTGGTTCTATGGTCAAGACAAACTAATACCAAACCATAATACAACCATACCGATAGATAGTCCCCGTCTATCTAGGTTGTGAGCATCTGTTTATACTTTATAAGGAAACCGATAATATGATCTTCTGCGAGTTGTCGCACAACATATTATCTACAATATAAAGTAAATGGACTTTTGCACAAACATATGAATAACCAATTTATATTATGCAAAAATGTTTGATCATATGATTCTCATTTCAAATAAAATCGTTAAAAACATTGTTCAATACAAAAGCAAGACTTTTAGTATACAAATCTAACAATCTCCCACTTATACTAAAAGACTACGTTGCCTTATCTGCTGACACGCTTCTAATCCCCATTCCTTCTACATGCCCATCGAACACTTTCGCTGGAAGGCTCTTAGTAAAAGGATCAGCAAGGTTATCCTCAGATGCAATCTTAGCGACAACGACTTCCCCTATTTTAACAATGTCTCATATCAGGTAGTACTTGCGCTCAATGTGTTTACTCGCCTTATGGGCTCGTGGTTCCTTCGAGTTTGCTACTGCACCACTGTTATCACAATAAATTGTGATCGCTTTGGGCAAACCAGAAATCACATCCAAGTCCATTAAGAAGTTCCTGAGCCATACTGCTTCTTTAGCTGCCTCAGAGGCTGCTACATATTCAGCTTCCATGGTGGAGTCAGCAACTCATTTCTGCTTTACACTCCTCCATATTATGGTTCCTCCTCCAAGAGTATACACATAACCCGAGATGGATTAACTAGCATCCTTATCTGACTGGAAATCCGAATCAGTATAACCCAAAGGTAACAAAGTATCTGCCCTGTAAACCAGCACATAATCCCTAGTCCTTCGCAGGTACTTCAAAATATACTTTACCGCAGTCCAATGCCCCTGTCCTGGATTACTTTGATACCTACTGACCATGCCCACGACATAACAGATATCCGGTCTCGTACATAGCATAGCATACATAAGGCTTCCTACTGCCGAAGCATAAGGGACCAGCTTCATTGCCTCTATTTCTTGTTGTGTCTTAGGACACATCTCCTTAGATAGAGGTATTCCATGTCTGAAAGGTAGAAAACCTTTCTTGGAATCTTGCATGCTAAAACGAGTCAGGATTGTATCAATGTACGAAGCTTGGGATAAACATAATATTCTTTTCTTGCGATCCCTTATTAATTTGATCCCAAGAATGTATCAAGCTTCTCCTAAGTCCTTCATCTCAAACTGCTTGGATAGCCATACCCTTACGCCCGACAATACTTTTATATTGTTTCCAATGAGCAGAATATCATCCACGTATAGTACAAGAAATACCACTACGTATCCGTCACACTTCTTGTACACACATGATTCATCCGGACATTGAATAAATCCATATGACTGGATTACTTCATCAAACCGGATGTTCCATGATCTTGAAGCTTGTTTCAATCCATAAATGGACCTTTTAAGCTTGCACACAAGATGCTCTTCGCCCTTTGCAATGAATCCTTCTGGTTGCTTCATATAGATGTTTTCCTCAAGACTTCCATTAAGGAAAGCTGTCTTGACATCCATTTGCCATATCTCATAATCCATATCAGCAGCAATAGACAAAAGAATCCGGATTGACTTAAGCATGGCCACAGGCGAGAAGGTTTCCTCATAATCGATTCCTTCTTTCTGAGTATATCCTTTAGCCACAAGCCTTGCTTTAAAGGTTTCCACCTTATCGTCAGATCCTCTTTTTCTCTTATAGATCCACTTGCATCCAATAGCTTTTACACCATTGGGTGGTTCTACAAGCTCCCAGAATTGATTAGAATACATGGATTCTATCTCAGATTTCATTGCTTTTTGTCATAATTGAGCATCTTTATCTTGTAGTGCCTCGTTGTAATTCCATGGGTCAATTTCATTTTCACCTGGGATCAAGTCGGATGACTCTCCCAATCCCATGAATCTATCCGGTTGTGATCCATTATATAATCCTCTTCCAAAAATCTGGCGTTCGTGCTCACAATCATCTTTTGGTCCTTGGGACAATAAAATAAACCACTCTTCGTTCCTCTAGGATATCCTATAAACAGGCAAACATTAGTACGTGATTCTAACTTATCAGTATATGCCTTTAACACGTGTGCCGGAGCACCCCAAATTCGAACATGTTTCAGACTAGGCTTGCGCCCGGTCCACAATTATGTGGGTGTGGAGGCTACCGATTTTGAAGGTACTAAGTTTAGAATGTAAGCCGCTGTTTCTAAGACGTGTCCCCAAAATGAATTTGGTAATTCCGAATAACTCATCATTGATCTTACCATTTCCATAAGAGTCATATTCCTTCTTTCCGCTACACCATTCTGCTGGGGTGTGCCCGGTGCAGATAATTGGGATTAAATCCCATTTTTCGATAAATAATTCCTAAACTCTCCCAAGAGGTATTCACCACCACGATCAGATCGTAGTGTTTTGATATATTTACCAAGTTGCTTTTCCACACCAGCCTTGTATTCTTTGAATTTATCAAAGCATTCAGACTTGCGGCGCATCAAATAAATATATCCGTATCTTGAATAATCGTCAATGAAAGTGATGAAATATTCAAAACCCCCTCTTGCCTGGACAGACATAGGACCACATAAATCGGAATGAACCAATTCCAACAAATCATTAGCTCTATACCCCTTTGCATTAAAAGGCCTTTTAGTCATTTTTCCTTCCAAGCAGGATTCGCAAGTTGGATAATTTTTCACTACTAATGAACTCAGAGGTCCATCAGCTATCAACCTTTGAATCCTATTAAGTTAATGTGACCCAGTCTTTGATGCCAAAGATATGTTTGATTCATTTTAGAAGGTTCCTTTCTCTTATTAGTAGATGTATCATTCGTTTCAATTTCTTGCATTGTGGGAGAAATTGGATTAAGAGTATACAAATTATCTATCAATGTACCATCACAGATAATAATTCTATCTTTCCTATTAATAACCTTGTCATTAAAAGAAACAGAATATCCATCCACAAAGAATTTAGAAACTGAAATTAAATTCTTTCTAAAATGCGGTACATAAAGACAATTCCTTAAAACAAGAGTTTTACTCTTATTAAAAAATAAATAAACGTCTCCCACTGCGACAACTACTACTCTTGTAGCATTCCCCATGAGTATGGTAATCTCTCCATCACTGAGCTGTCGGGTTTTGTGGAACCCCTGCAAAGAATTGCAGACATGGTCAGTGGCTCCCGTATCTACACACCAAGTGTCAGCAGATACAGTCGCTAAACACGATTCAACAACTAGTATATAAGACTTACCATTCCTGTTCCCTTTCAGAAGAGAGCACTCTGCCTTGTAGTGTCCCGGCTGCTTGCATTTGAAGCACTTGCCTTTAGGCTTCTTGACCGCACCAGTCTTTGCTTTCACTTGGTTCACCGGTGCTGAATTTTCTTGCTTCTTTTTCTTCCTACTGCCTTTCGGCCTAGTATGAGCAGTATTTTCAGCAACATGAACCTGAGGAAGTCTACGAAACAGTTCTTCCGCCGCCACAAGTTCTGTCAGAAGTTCCGCCAACGTGTACATATGTTTGTTCATATCATAGTTCAGGCGGAACTGCTCAAAACTCCTAGGCAAGCTTTGGAGTATGATATCGACCTGGGTTTCCCCATCGATTTCAACTCCAAGAATTTCCAACTCATTGAGTTGGCCCATCATCCTAAGGACATGTTCCCTTACGGGAGTTCCCTCAGCCATTTTAGTATTCATCAAGACCGACATGCCCTTCGACCTAGCAGGACGACTCTGATGTCCGAAGAGTTCCATAAGATTATGCATCATATCATAGGCGGTCTCCATGGCTTGATGCTGATTCTGAAGCACATTTGACATAGACGCCAAAATGTAGCCTTTAGCCATCCTATCAGACTTGGCCCACCTATTATAAGCATTTCTTTGATCTTCGGTAGAGGCATCAGTAGGTGCCGGAGGACATTCCTCAGAAAGTACAAAGATATAATCTTCAGCAGTTAATACAATGTCCATGTTTCGCTTCCAGTCAACATAGTTAGTGCCAGTATGTTTATGCTCTTTAAGTATAACAGAAAGTGAGTTGAGTACCATATTAAAATCCTGAGAATCATAAATAATTAAACAAATCAAACACTTCGAATTTATCAATTTATATTGAATCCCTCAAAACAATATAAAATAAAATACACCAACATCTCAAGCACCGTGAATTTGCATGCCACGATAGTGTGGACGTATGCAAACTCGAACATTTACAAGAGAAGGTTTTACCCAATAATGTCATTTGTCAACCTATCTTTATGAAAAAATAATTAATAGTTGGTTTTCTTTACCATGCAAATAACAGCAGTGACTCCGATGGGAAGGATACTAATTATTTGCATCTAAGTGTACACCTTTATTTGACCCCAAGTCCATTGCACAAGCTTATGTGCCTTACAAATAGAGAAGTACACACGCGCTTGGATAATTTTCTACAGTCATCTTAAAGAAGTTTGTACCATGATCCGTGAATAAACTCATCCGATGGGGAGGAAGGCTCTAATGCCAACGCGTAAGCTTACTCACATCACTTATAAACCAATAATGGAGGCCATGGGAATTTATTTATCAATCCCCTCTCCCACTTAATTATTTAAACACCAATGGTTTTTATTTAACATGCATATAATATTTCATAATAAAATATACATGCTAGCATGCTTCTATTATAAGTAATTTAAAATTAAATGAATCACATAGAATATGCCTCATATATAACAATTAATTGTCAAGTTAAACAATTAAATCATTTATCAAAAGGATTAAGCCACTAAATAAATCAAGTAAATGGGCCTATTAATCCAGCCAATAAATAAAACTAGAGCCAAATAAGCCCAACAAGCCCATTATATTAGCCAATTAATCCTGCCAGCCCAAAACAAATACAAGAATTACAGCACTGTTCCAATCCCTTATATCACTGCCCATTAGACAAAGAATTAAACTGAGCCCAACAACCCAACAGCCCAAAAAAGGACATAAGCCCATTAGCAATACAAAAACACCATCTGTGCTGCCCTAGAATAACACCCAGCTGCAACAACCAGACGGACACCTCACACCAACAGTCGCACGGCACCGCCGCACGAGGCGATCGTGCTGTCAGCTCGCTGGCAACGCGCCGCCGACCATCCGGTAACGAGCCGCCACTCTACTGGAGTCTCCCCGTCCGCTCCCATTGTCGAAACCAAGCCGTCAGATCGCCACCGTGCTAGGACTCCAGTCGCGCCTGCCTCCCACCCTGCCTCCGATCGTCAGTGCAACATGCAGACAGTCCAACGCTGCCACTCTGCCGCGCACTACTCCAGACCATCCAGCTGTACCATCACCTACAACTGCGCTGGTATCAGGCAGCCACCAGCCACCGGTTATCCAGAATCAACGCCGATGTTTCACCTGAAGACATCCACACCGGCGCAACCAGACGTCGCTGTCGCTGGCGGCCGCTCCAGCAGTCACCATCAGTAAAGAAATGACAGCCCACTCTCTAGCGATCTACAGTCAGTGCCGGTCAGCCGCGCGACCGCTCTAGCACCGCCGAATGTGCGACGATCTGCCCTGACCCGACCTGAGACATGTTGGACTCACCTGGATTCTGGTCGGAACACCACCAATCACAGTCACAATCAAAACACGCCGCCGGATCTGTACGGACTCAACCAGAGTCAGCGTGAACGTGCCTCCATCGTTCACGATTCATCACTCGCCGCCGTCAATCGTACTGTTCACCGTTGATATCGATCTAGTCGAAGCCTCTTGCCTTTTCAGCGCCGCCATAACATATCTGGTCCGATCGAAGCCACCAACTATCGATTGTCAGTGTCGGTCAGACCATGCCGTCACCTCCAACGTTCACCCGCCGCCGGATGCACACCCATCGAGCAGGGTGTGCGCGTGTGATAAAAATATTACAGTGACTTCTGACTGACTTCTTGGTGTATGTAATAAGTGTGTACCATGTATACAATCAAAGAAAAATACACTTACAGCATATCACAACAGTAGATCACAAAGTAATATGCGATTACAAAGATAATACTTCAATCACATAATCACATACTGACTGACTAATAAACATGCGATTAATTCAGATTAGATCAATTAATCAAATAATCACAAACCTATCCATACAAATTACGTTTCACCAAGAAACCAGACCATGATACCAATTATTGGCAATTGGATCATTTTGGTTAACGTGATTCGATAAAAAAAATGGGTAAACAATCAGCGGAATCAAAAAATAATTTACCTGACTTCTGGGTTGGAGTGGAGGATGAAGATCTGTGAAGAACACCTCTGATCTTCTACAGTATGACCCAAAGTCAACTCTCTAGTGTTGTGTGGTCAACAATCCCCAGAGAGTTATCAATCTGTTCCTTTTCTGTTTTCTACGTAAGTGGCCCTGACTTATGTTATTAGGAACTGAGATAACTTATATAGTTGGGCTACTGCAGGGACCAGGAGGAGAAATTGGGTTGGGCCTCAATTAGATTTAATTAACCAAGCTTAGCCCAAAACTTTTAATTAAATCCAATAATAATAATATAGTCCACTAAAATATTATTACTGCACTACCCATCCAATCCCAAAATTATATTCTGGGCTCCTTCTTATTATGAGCCCGATAGTCGCCCCATGTTTAAGATATACAATGCCCATTAATTAATTAAGTTACTGACAACTCAAATTAATTAATATCTCTTCCAAGAGTAGTACCACTCAACCTCATTATCATGTTGGAAATTAATCCACTTGCAAGATTTATATGATATACTTTATGAGCTCCTCAAGGGGACATCATCAACCTATGACGGACATGGATTCCTTCTACAATCAACAGCACACCATAGAGACAATATTATTTCCCAACTCACCGAGTTTGTTGATTTAATTCATTTAAATCTCACCCATTGATGAATCAAAGAAATATATATTGCCTTACGTGTCGAGGTTATTGTGTAGGGATTAAGAGCACAAACATCCATAATAACAGAGATCAAGTTCTTCTATATAGACAGTACAAGTCGAACGATCTCAGACGGTCCTACTCAATACACAAAGCAGTGTACTAATGTGGTTCTATGGTCAAGAAAAACTAATACCAAACACACTACAACCATACCGATAGATAGTCCCCGTCTATCTCGGTTGTGAGCATCTGTTTATACTTTATAAGGAAACCGATAATATGATCTTCTGCGTGTTGTTGCACAACATATTATCTACAATATAAAGTAAATGGACTTTTGCACAAACATATAAATAAACAATTTATAATATGTAAAAACGTTTGATCATATGATTTTCATTTCAAATAAAATCGTTAAAAACATTGTTCAATACAAAAGCAAGACTTTTAGTATACAAATCTAACACATAATCCCTAGTCCTTCGCAGGTACTTCAAAATATGCTTTCCCACAGTCTATTGCCCTTGTCCTAGATCACTTTGATACCTAATGACCATGCCCACGACATAACAGATATCCGATCTCGTACATAGCATAGCATACATGAGGCTTCCTACTACCGAAACATAAGGGACCAGCTTCATTGCCTCTATTTCTTGTTGTGTCTTAGGACACATCTCCTTAAATAGAGGCATTCCATGTCTGAAAGGTAGAAAACCTTTCTTGGAATCTTGCATGCTAAAACGAGTCAGGATTGTATCAATATATGAAGCTTGAGATAAACATAATATTCTTTTCTTGCGATCCCTTATTAATTTGATACCAAGAATGTGTCCGGCCTCTCCTAAGTCCTTCATTTCAAACTTCTTGGAAAGCCATACCCTTACGCCCGATAATACCGTTATATTGTTTCCAATAAGTAGAATATCATCAACGTAGAGTACAAGAAATACCACTACGTTTCCATCACACTTCTTGTATATACATGATTCATCCAGACATTGAGTAAATCCATATGACTGGATTACTTCATCAAAACGGATGTTCTATGATCTTGAAGCTTGTTTCAATCCATAAATAGAACTTTTAAGCTTGCACACAAGATGCTCTTCGCCCTTTGCAATGAATCCTTCTGGTTGCTTCATATAGATGTTTTCCTCAAGACTTCCATTCAGGAAAGCTGTCTTGACATCTATTTGTCATACCTCATAATCTATATGATCAGCAATAGACAAAAGAATCCGGATTGACTTAAGCATGGCCACAGGCGAGAAGGTTTCCTCATAATCGATTCCTTCTTTCTGAGTATATCCTTTAGCCCAAGCCTTGCTTTAAAGGTTTCCATCTTACCGCCGGATCCACTTTTTCTTTTATAGATCCACTTGCATCCAACAGCTTTTACACCATCGGGTGGTTCTACAAGCTCCCAGACTTGATTAGAATACATGGATTCTATTTCAGATTTCATTGCATTTTGCCATAATTGAGCATCTTTATCTTACAGTGCCTCGTTGTAATTCCATGGGTTAATTTCATGTTTACCAGGGACCAAGTCAGAAGACTCTTCCAATCCCATGAATCTATCCGGTTGTCTCACAACCCTCCCACTACGATGAGGCTCCGCAGGCAGTTGTGTATCAGGTGTGACACGTGGTGCAGTGTCCTGTGGTATATCCTCTTGTACAAATGATATTATGTTTAGTGTTTCCTCTCTTACTTCATCTAGAACAATTTTACTCATTGATTTGTGGTTCACTACATAATCCTCTTCCAAAAATCTGGGTTCGTGCTAACGATCACCTTTTGGTCCTTAGGACTATAAAATAAACCACCCTTCGTTCCTATAGGATACCCTATAAACAGACAAACATCAGTACGTGATTCTAACTTATCGGTATCTGCCTTCAACACATGTGCCGGAGCACCCAAATCCGAATATGTTTCAGACTAAGCTTTCGCTCAGTCCACAGTTCTATAGATGTGGAGGCTACCGATTTAGAAGGTACTAAGTTCAAAATGTAAGTTGCTATTTCTAAAGCATTTCTCCAGAACGAATTTGGTAATTCCGAATAACTTATCATTGATCTTACCATTTCCATAAGAGTCCTATTCCTTCTTTCCGCTACACCATTTAGCTGGGGTGTGCCCGGTGCAGATATTTGGGATTCTATCCCTTGCTCCGATAAATAATTCCTAAACTCTTCCAAAAGGTATTCGCCACCATGATCGGATCGTAGTGTCTTGATATATTTTCCAAGTTGCTTGTCCACATCAGCCTTGTACTCTTTGAATTTATCAAAACACTCAAACTTGCGGTGCATCAAATAAATATATCCATATCTAGAATAATAGTCAATGAAAGTGACGAAGTATTCATAACCACCTCTTGCCTGGACAGACATAGGACCACATAAATCATAATGAACCAATTCCAACAGATCCTTGGCTCTATACCCCTTTGCCTTGAAAGGCCTTTTGGTCATTTTTCCTTCCAAGCAGGATTCGCAAGTTGGATAATTTTCCACTACTAATGAACTCAGAGGTCCATCAGCTATCAACCTTTGAATCATACTCAAGTTAATATGACCTAGTCTTAGATGCCAAAGATATGTTTGATTCATTTTAGAAGGTTCTTTTCTCTTATTGGTAGATGTATCATTCGTTTTAATTTGTTGCACCGTGGTAGAAATTGAATTAAGAGTATACAAATTATCTATTAATGTACCATCACAGATAATAATTCTATCTTTTCTTATAACAACCTTGTCATTAAAAGAAACAGAATATCCATCCATAAATAATTTAGAAACCGAAATTAAATTCTTTTTAAAATGAGGTACATAAAGACAACTCCTCAAAATAAGAGTTTTATTCTTATTGAAAAATAAATAAACGTCTCCCACTACGATAGCTGCTACTCTTGTAGCATTCTCCATGAGTATGGTAATCTTCCCATCACTAAGCTGTCGGGTTTGGTGGAACCCCTGCAAAGAATTGCAGACACGGTCAATGGCTCCCGTATCTACACACCAAGTGTCAGCAGATATAGCCGCTAAACACGATTCAACAACTAGTATAAAAGACTTACTAGTCTTTGCTTTCACTTAGCTCACCAGTGCTGAATTTCCTTGCTTCTTCTTATTCCTACCACCTTTCGGCCTAGGATGAGGAGCATTTTTAGCAACATGAACCTGAGGAGGTCTACAAAATAGTTCTTCCGCCGCCACAAGTTCTGTAAGAGGTTTCGCCCAACGTGTACAAATGTTTGTTCATACCATAGTTCAAGTGAAACTGCTCAAAACTCCTAGGCAAGCTTTGGAGTATGTTATCGACTTGGGTTTTCCCATCGATTTCAGCTCCAAGAACTTCCAACTCATTGAGTTGGCCCATCATCCTAAGTGTTGGATTGTATACTAAAAGTCTAGCTTTAATATGAACAATGTTATAATAATATTTGAAATGAGAATCATTTATCAAATGATTGCATCTTATAATTTATTTATATGTTTGATGCAATAGTCCATTTACTTTATACTGTAGATAATATGTTGTGAGATAACACGCGAAAGATCATATTATCAGTTTCCTTATAAAGTATAAACACATGCTCACAATTGAGATAGACGGGGACTCTCTATCGGGATGGTTGTAGTGTGGTTTGGTATTAGGTTGTCTTGGCTATAGAATCACATTAGAGCACTTGTGTGTATTGAGCAGGACCACTTGAGATCATTCGACTTGCACTATCTATATAGGAGAACTTGATCTCAGTTATTATGGATGTTCGTGCTCTTAATCCCTATACAATAACCTTGACACGTAAGGCAGTATGTATTTCTTTGATTCATCAATGGGTGAGATTTACATGTATTAAATCAACAAACTCGGTGAGTTGGGAAATAGTATTATCTCTATGGTGTGCTGTTGATTGTAGAAGGAATCTATGTCCGACATAGGTTGATGATGTCCCCTTGAGGAGTTCATAAGGTTTATTATGTAAATCTTGCAAGTGGATTAATTCCGGCATGATAATAAGGTCGAGTGGTACTACTCTTGGATGAGATATTAATTAATTTGAGTTGTCAGTAAATTAATTAATTAATGGGCATTATATATCTTAAACATGGGGAGATTTTCGGGCTCATAATAAGAAGGAGCCCAAAACATAATTTTGGGATTGGATGGGTAGTGCAGTAATAATATTTTAGTGGACTATATTATTATTATTGGATTTAATTATAAGCTTTGGGCTAAGCTTGATTAATTAAATCCAATTGAGGCCCAATCCAATTTCTCCTCCTGTTCCCTGTTGTAGCCCAATATATAAGTCTTCTCAACTTCCTGGAACCCTAAGAGAGCACCACTTTTGACGTGTTGAGAGGGTATGAGCAGATTGAGTGGATTCTGGAGATTGTTGCCCACACAACACCATAATTGACTTTGGTCATACAACAGAAGATAAGAGGTGTTTCACTACTGTTCATCCTCTACATCAACCCAGAAGAAATGTAAACTTTTATTTTGCTTCCGCTGTAATTGTTTACTTATTTTCCTAACAGATCACGCTGAATCAAATGATCCAAATGCCAACACTAAGGACATGCTCTCTTACGGGAGTGCCCTTAGCCATTTTGGTGTTCATTAGAACAGACATGTCCTTCGACCTAGTAGGACGACTCTGATGCCCGAAGAGTTCCCTAAGATTATGCATCAATTCATAGGCGGTCCCCATAGCTTGATGCTGAGTTTGAAGTACATTTGACATAGAAGCCAAAATGTAGCACTTAGCCATCCTATCAGCTTTGACCCACCTATTATAAGCAACTCTTTGCTCTTCGGTAGAGTCATCCGTAGGTGCCGGAGGACATTCCTCAGTGAGAAAAAAGATATAATCTTCAGCAGTTAATACAATATCCATGTTCTGTTTCCAGTCTACATAATTAGTGCCAGTATGTTTGTGCTCTTTAAGTATAACAGAAAGTGAGTAGAGTGCCATTTGAAAATCCTGAGAATCATAAATTAATAAACAGATCAAACACTTCAAATTTATCAATTTATATTGAATCCCTCAAAATAATATAAAATAAAATTCACCAACATCTCAAGCACCGTGAATCTGCATGCCACGATAGTGTGGACGTATACAAATCTGAACATTTACAAGAGAAGGTTTTACCCAATAATTTCATTTGTCAACCTAACTTTATAACAAAATAATTAATAGTCGGTTTCTCTTTAGTCATGCAAATAACAGCAGTGACTCCGATGAGGAGGATACTTATTATTTGTATCTAAGTGTACACCATTATTTGACCCCAAGTCCATTGCGCAAGCTTATGTGCCTTACAGATAGAGAAGTACACACGCGCTCGGATAACTTCCTATAGTCATCTTAAAGAAGTTTGTACCAGTGATCCGTGAATAAACTCATCCGATGGGGAGGAAGGCTCTATTTCCAATGCTCAAGTTTTCTCACATCACTTACAAACCAATAATGGAGGCCGCGGTAATTAATTACCAATCCCCTCTCCCAATTATTAATTTAAACACCAAGGGTTTTTTAACATGCATATAATATTTAGAAATAAAATATACATTCTAGGCATGCTTCTATTAATAAGTAATTTAAAAAAATAAATCACATAGAACATGCCACATATATAACAATTAATTGTCTAGTAAAACAATTAAACAAGTTATATATTATGAATAAATTGCACAAATAATGGAATTAAGCAAATGGGCCCAAAAGGCAGCAATTCCACAAACAAGAAAATGGGTCCATTATCCATATTATTTATTTGCACAATTAGTGGGAACAAAAAAAATTGGGTCCAATAAGGAAGATGTAGAAACATAGCCCACACATTCATAGAACTTCACGTTCCCACCCTGCCATGCCCAGCAACCCAGCGCCTAACACGCCATCACGTGCCTATCAGCTGTGCTGCCGACCACTGCCCATCAGCACTGCCGCCGACCACTGCCCTCGAGTCCAGTCCTGCCGGTAAAAAACACCATGTCATGCCCGATAAAACCTTCGCTCAGAGCAGATCGTCGGCCAGCATGCCAGGAACAGACGCCCCCTCCAGAAGTATCAGGGCTCAGAATCCGCCGACGACTCGCCTGGAATCTAGCTGTGTCTCGCCCAGAAGCCTTCTATTCTCACACGGATGCTGCAACAGTCACGTTCGGAATGTCATGGATCCGTCAGACGCCGCCCAAAACCTCATCTGATTTGCCCAGATCACCAGTCCACTGCGCCTATGGCCGCCGTGATGCGATGCTCTTCAGTGCCGCCGTGCAGTCGCCTGCTTCTGACTCGCCATCCATCGTCGTTGAAGATCGCTAACAGCAGCCCACCAACCTTGCTGTCTTATAGCCAAACGACAACAATCCAGAAGAGCTCGCCCGATCGAGCGCCCTCATGCCTTGCGTTGCCATCTTTGCGTCCATCTTTTCTGCCGAGAAAAACTGCCTGGAGATTTCATGCCACCTACCAGCCACGAACAACAACGATGGCTCTTACTCCAGGCGCCGTCGTGATGCCTCCCATCAGCCATCGTCAGATCGCCCGATGAACAATAGTGACTGATAGTAGGCTATCACCCCCGGCCCTCCATCGCTGGGAACATCATGTTGCTTTAACCAGCCCTCCACCATTTGCAGCTTTCAGTCCATGATCGCGGCCCACTGCCTTCATCCGTCGCTCATGGTGCAGTTGTGTGTGTGGTGTCCAGGCTAAAAAACATAATAATATATAGCCAAAGATGTATATTGGGGTTCCAGCGATGAATACAAAGGATTTTCATAAATAATACAAAATTATTCAAACCCTAATTTCATGCTTTCTATCATGCGATAATTGAATCACGAGAAGCATAAATACATGCGATCACATCCAGATCATATCACATAATCATATAATCATAAAAATCCCAACCTTATGGTTCACGTTTCACCACGAAACCAACACTTTGATACCAATTGTTGGCTTTTGGATCGTTTGGTTCAACGTGATCCGTTAAGAATTCAAGTAAACAATTACAGAGGAAGTAAAATAAAAGTTTACCTTTCTTCAGGGTTGATGCAGAGGATGATCAGTAATGAACCACCTCTTGATCTTCTGCTGTATGATCCAAAGTCAACTCTGGTGTTGTGTGGGCAATAATCTCCAGAATCCACTCAATCTGCTCATTCTCCTCTCTTTCACGTCAAAAGTGGCTCAAGCTTAGGGTTGAAGGAAGTTGAGATGACTTATATATTGGGCTACAGTAGGGACCAGGAGGATAAATTGGATTGGGTCTCCATAGGGCTTAAGTATCCAGCTTAGCCCAAAGCTTATACTTAAGTCCAATAATAATAATATGGTACACTAAAATATTATTACTGCACTGTCTTTCCAATAACAATATTATGTTTTGGGCTCCTTCTTATTATGAGCCCAAAAATCTCCCAATGTTTAAGATATACAATGCCCATTAATTAATTAAGTTACTGACAACTCAAATTAATAAATATCTTTTCTGAGAGTACCACTCAACCTTATTATCATGTCGGAATTAATCCACTTGCAAGATTTACATGATAAACCTTATGAGCTCCTCAAGGGGACATCATCAACCTATGTCGGGCATGGATTCCTTCTACAATCAACAACACACCATAAAGACAATATTATTTCCCAACTCACCGAGTTTGTTGATTTAATTCATGTAAATCTCACTCATTGATGAATCATAGAAATACATACTGCTCTACGTGTCGAGATTATTGTATATGGATTAAGAGCACGAACATCCATAATAACTGAGATCAAGTTCTCCTATATAGACAGTACAAGTCGAACGATCTCAAGCGGTCCTGCTCAATACACACTAAGTGCACTAATGTGATTCTATAGTCAAGATAAACTAATACCAAATCACACTACAACCATCCCGATAGATAGTCCCCGTCTATCTCGGTTGTGAGCATCTGTTTATACTTTATAAGAAAACCGATAATATGATCTTCCGCGTGTTGTCGCACAACATATTATCTATAGTATAAAATAAATGGACTTTTGCACAAACATATAAATAAACAATTTATAATATATAAAATGTTTGATCAAATGATTCTCATTTCAAATAAAATTGTTAAAACATTGTTCAATACAAAAGCTAGGCTTTTAGTATTCAATCTAACAGGAACGATCCAAGAGGAGATGAAAGAAGTGAACTACGTTATGGGCCAAAATATTCAAGGAACGAGGTTTCAAAATCAGGGGAACTACAACAATCGTGGTCCCCCGGGTAATTATCAACAGCCTAGGAGGCCGGAGTTTTCATGGAGCAATCCTAACAATTCAATTCAAACTCTGATGGGTGTTGATTCGGGTGCAAAAGTGGAAGAAGGAAAGCCAGGTTTCGAGGATATGGTGAACAGGTACATGGCTAGGAATGATGCTAGAGTGGATCATCTTGAGGCCAAGTTAGAGAAGAAGATTGATGCAAACTATGAGGATTTATACAAGCAAGTGAAGGACCTTACATTGTTGATGGGGGAGATGGCAGGAAGTGTTAACAAGCTCACTTAAACTATTGAGAAAGGGAAGCTCCAGTCACAAAGTATTGAGAATCCAAAGTCTTGCAACGCCATCACATTGAGGTCTGGAACACAGTACGAGGGACCTATGAGGCCGGAATCAAAATTGGACATGTCGGGGCTTAATTTGACCCCAATTCGACCAACATTTCAGGTCGAATTCAGCAGGGGAGGTCGAATTGGATACCTAAATGTGATTTAGAAGCAAAAGAGCCTCGATTCGACCAAAACCAATTCAATTCGACCAGAAGACTAGGTCAAATTGAGGTCGAATCCACCCTTCCAGAGTACTCTATTTTATCAGAAGCTGAATTCGACCAGCAGCCATTAAATTCGACCAGATCCTCAGGTCGAATTGAGGTCGAAATCATACAGAGAGCCAATTCGGCCAGGGGGGACTTCAATTTGACCAGACCATCAGGTCAAATCCTGGTCGAATCGAGCATACAGGGTGAGAATCAAGTTCCAAGTGCACAATTCGACCACTACATACCCAATTCGACCAGGGCTCCTGGTCGAATCCAGGTCGAATTATCTCATACAACACCTGTTTCTTCACCGAATACTCCTCATGATGTGAACATTACTTCAGTGGTTCAGAATGAGCAGAATACTGAGATCATAGCAGAGAAGAAGTGGGAAAGAGCTAAAAGATTGAGAGCCGAAAAAGATAAAGCAGAGAAGGTCGAGCATGATGAATGGGGTATTCCAAAAACAAAGATACCTCCGCCTTTTCCTTATAAGCTGGTTAAAAAGGGATTGGAAGAGAAGTTCAAGAATTTTTCAGATATAATAAATAAAATAAGCTTTAGTATTCCTTTCTCTGAGATAATATTGGAGATGTCATACTATGCCCGTTTCCTCAAGGATATACTGTTGAAAAAGAGAAGCTTGAACATAGTTGAGAAGGTGAACTTGTCTGAAAATTGTAGCTCGATTATCTAAAGGAAGCTACCACAGAAGATGAAGGATCCGGGAAGCTTTACTATCTTATGTGAGATTGGAAAAGGGCCGACACGACGAACTTTGTGCGATCTTGGGGCAAGCATCAATTTGATGCCATTGTCTATCTTTCAAAGGCTTAGTTTAGGGGAGTTATCTCCTACAACAGTTGCTCTACAATTGGCGGACAAGTCGATGATGTTTCCGAAGGGTATCATTGAAGACGTTCTTGTCAAAGTGGAGAAACTAGTCTTTCCAGTGGATTTTCTTTTACTTGAGATGGAAGATGACAAGGACAATATTCCTCTTATCTTGGGGAGACCTTGCCTTGCTACTGCTGGGGCCATGATTGATAAAGCAATGAAGAAAGCAAGAACCTCCAAAGTAACTCTCTACAAGTGTTTGAGTCACTTTATCTAAATTTTCCTACCTTTTCCAAAGAGCCAGCATTACACCCTAAAAACAAGTCCTTTGTGATCCTAGTCATGAGTTGATTGTGAGTTGATTTTTGTGACCCTTGCCAAGCTTATGGTTACGCGCAAATATGAATTGAGTATGAGAGTATACACTAACCTTTTAAGTGCACCTAGCACTTGAGTGAGAGAGTAAACACTTATCTTGTGAGCTAGATGACTTAGTACTCCGAATGGTAATATGATTGAGTAATGTTTTGCATGAATGATATGTATGAGGCAAGAAATACTTGTTCTTAATTGATGAGATTGCATGTGTAATGTGTGTTGTACTTGGTGATTTTCGTGAATTATACAAGACTCCTGGTTTTGATTATGTTGCCTCGGGACGAGCAACATATAAGTTTGGGGGTTTGATGAGTGTGTAAATTCACGAATCTTGCGCCTGGATTTGTGCTATTATGAAGTGTTTGAAGGATGAAATCGGTTGTAAACCTATATATATTGTATGAAGTCACGAATCAGGTGTTGTTGGAGCATTTGAGTGGTTTTTTGAAGGAAATCGGAGTGGAAGTGTTGAAAACTGAAGAAAGGAAGTCGAAGCCATCCATTTTGGGCGAGTAGGAGTGTAATTCGACCCGAAGGAGGTCAATTCGACCAGGCCTTTTAGTCAAATTAGCAGCATAACACGAGCAGAAGGTGGATTCAACCACGATAGGGGGATTCGACTTGGGCATCAGGTCGAATCGAGGTCAAATTGATTGGCAGAGATGCCAATTCGACCTCGTCACTTCAATTCGACCAGGGCATCTGGTCGAACCAAGCACCTGAGACTTACAGTAGGCCAATTCGACCTGCCAGTGAGGTCGAATTGAGCCTCGGAAACTTACCATATCTGTATTTTTACAACCTCAATGTGTGTGATCACTTAAAAAGCTCATTACAGGCTCGGGAGGCGCGATTACAAGTATAAAAGAAGGCTTATGCAGCAATCAAGAGGGAGATCAAAACGTTGAGATGTAGAGTTGTGAGGAGAATTGATCAAGAGAGATCATCCATCATCCGGAGGGGCTGCAAGAGAGGTTCTGCTGGAGATTCAAGTAAGATCGGTCCAACTAACAATGATTGTTCTTAGATCAATCATGGGCTAGAGCCGCTTCGGTAGTTATAGGGTATAAAGGTTTCATGAGTTAATTTATCTTTCACGTGTAAACTCCGTACAACACTACTTGTGGTTTATTTTATATAAGATTGTACGTTTTGAATCCATATTCACGGTCGTTTTGTGCATCAATAATTGTTGTATAGAGTCTGATTACATGACTTGGTTATTGATTGAGTACGTTCACTGCTGAGCAAGATTTTATGTTATAATTATAAGTGAAGGGATTCTGAAGTCTTATTAGAACTATCTTATATGAATACTTTTTAATTGAATCATATTCGGGTAAATAAGTAGGATAAAGAGTATAATTTAATAGTACCTATAAAGGGAGATCATATCAGGTTAGAGTACTAAGTGCACAGAAAATAATTGATACTGATAGTACCTAGAAAGGGATGAATTATATCTCTTGCTCCTAGGATATTCACACGTGTCATGCACATATTTACTTATGTCTACAGATTGAATTTGCATGGTTTAGTGATGCGTCCATAAACCACAAGACAGAGTCGGACACCGTCACACGGAAGATGAATTAATAAGTGGAACTGGATGACCTGAAGAACTACCTACTTTCTTACTTAATCACAACTCACTTATCTTCACTGCTTGTTTTAATTCTATTGTTATTTTATAATTATTTGTTACTTAATCAAAAATCACAACCATTATAATTTCCAACATAGTCTTAATATACTAGAATATAATTAAATTGATAATTATCCATCCCTTGAGTTCGATATTCACTTGGTCACCTTTTGAGACTACAATTGATATCCTTCATACTTGGGGATTAATTGTGTGTTGAGAAAACGCTCATCAGGTACTATGAATTCACTAATGGTTTGGGTCCCCTCATCTAATCAACCAATCTCTCGATCAAGCTAATCAAATGTTTTATCAAAGGGTTCTAAATATAGAAGGATTTCTCTATCTCATTCTAAATTTATGCACATGAAGTGTATGGTGAAATAATTCAATGAACTATCCTAAACACATAATTGATTTCTCAATCTAATCACATGCCCATGACAATTAATCACACATATCATCATATACATCAAGCAATCAACATTCAATGATAGAAATATACAAAGCCCATTCAAGATTAAATTCAAATTGCATAAAAACTAAATTATCCAACACCAATCATGGAGCTAATCTCACAAAGGAGATTAGCCTATCATAGTCTTAGAGAAATCAACATAAACAATTGAATCTAAAAATCCCATGACAAATCTATAAAAAATTTCACAAAAATTAGAATTAGATTCCCTCTTTGAAGTCCTTCAATGGAGATCACCTTCTTCTTCTTGCAATCTTCACTCTCCCTTGTTTTCTTGATCACTTGGATGGTAGATTTGATGGAGGAGATCAAGTGTGGATGGATGGATGAAGAATGGATGAAGATGATGGTGTAAAATGGAGGGAATGGTGTGTGATCTAGGTGTAGGAGTGAAATCCTTCGAAAATTCTGATCAAATATTAAAGTATTGGGTATTTATACCCCTTGGGAAGCTTCTATAAGGATTTTGATATTTTTCTGATTCTGCAGCAACACGGCCACGGGATGGCCATGTAGGCATTTTGGATATCGGAACACGGCCAAGCTTACAGGACTGTGTTGCGCAACATGGCTCATGTGCTGCAACACGGCTCGTGTGCTGCAACATGGCCGACCGTGTTGGTGTAACCCCTATTTTTTCATATTTTGTTTCGGCTTGTTCTTCCTCGTTTCAACTCTGAATTGAGATCCGCTTTTTCCTATGTCTTTTATTTCGTGTCTAGGATCTATTTTTGCCTGAAAATCATACGTTTAAGCTCATTCACAAACATCTCCATAAAAACATAAAATACAACCAAAATAAACATAAATACGGATAAAATAATATGAAAATGGATATAAAAATACACTAAAATGTAGGTGAAAATATCACTCATCACTCAGGCACATTTGTTGAGGGGAGATACTGATAAGCTAGAATTGCGTATTAATGTTTGTCTGTCTGTGGGATATCCTATAGGAATGAAAGGTGGTTAATTCTATAATCCAAAAGGTGGTTAGAAAGTGATTGTTAGCACTTTCTGAAAGGTGGTTAGATTTTTGGAAGAGGATTATGTAATAAATTGCAAACCTATAAGTAAAATTGTCCTAGATTAAGTTAGAGGGAAAAACCCAATTTAATACTAATTGTACAAGAGGATATCAACCCAAACTTAAAGTGTTGTGCGTTTTAGAACAACAAAAATGATAAACCAAGGGGAGAGATTTTCTCCTAGGAAAAGACTAAACGAACATAAACAATAATACATCAATAGCAATAAGAACTACAAATCATGCTAAGTTATCCTACAACATTAAATTCATGACATGACGAATTAACAAGTTCAATCAAAAGAGAATAAAATGTAATATAGTCCCTTTTGGTCCAAGCTTCAAAATGGGTATAAATTTCTCTCAACACTCTATTAAGTGGGGTAAATCAATACTAATCAATAAATTGGCTTGACTAGCTATAAGCTTGCTCGCGGACTAAATTCACAAAACACCAAACTTTCAATTAGTAATAAAAAAGTCTTTAATTAGGATGTTATGATAGGTTCTTTGGTATGTTAGGGAGAATTTAGATAAAAGTTACTAATCATGTGTAAGTAATCAAAGAGATGGCCAATTTCTCCAACTTCTTCACTTCTCTTTCTTCCTTTATTTTCTTTAATGATCACAAGCACTATTCATCAAATTTCCTTGGATTGAGCTTCTTATAAATCATGCTTCCTTCTTCGGACTTTTAAGTGCTTGAGCATATTGTTGTTGCTTTGCTCATTTTCTTGTTTTGAGGTTGCATGTCCATTCTTGTTTGTACTCTTTTAATCTTTTTTCATACTTGTTTTCCATTTTCTTTTTTCTTTCGCTATCTCATCAAACCTTTCAAGACTACATCTCCTCAATTATTAACACAAAAGGTAAATATATAAGGCTCACATGGGTAATTAAGGCTTGTAATGTGCTTATATCACAATAAATAGGCTTAAAGGCTCAAAGTGGTTGACTATGAATGATGTTCATGGTAGGGAAATATATGACAATGACTATAAATGACAAGGATGACCTTAGATCATGCCACTAATCTCCACTAATCGGGCTCGTTCCCGTAGTCCTTGAGCAAATTCTAGCTTACCAAACTCAACCGAGCTACTGATGAAGAAATACCATGTATGCACGGTTGAGGCTCAAATACTTACGAGCTTATGCTTGGACCTTAAGGAACTTATTACACCACATTCATCTCAAAATTGAACAAGTTAAATATAACATGTCACAATTTGAAAGTGTAGAGATTCTTAATCATAACTTGACATCACTTATCACCCACTCACATTCAAAAAATGACTCAAAACATCCCAAAAACAAACCACCAAAATAATCCCTAAACAAGAATACGAAGACACACAAAACATAAAAGAAAGACATCAAACAAGAAACGTCCCAAAACATATAACATGCAAAAATAAAAAAACCATCCAGCATTAGAGACTTAAGGACACGTTCATAACATCCATATTCAAGTAAGCTCACAAGTATCCCCATCTTTGATTGAAAAGAAAATCCTGTATTATAAAAGTAAACCTCCCAAAGACATAACACATAAAGTAGTATGCTAATCAACAACAATACAAATCAATACCAAGAAATGTCAAGCAACTAGAATTGATAAAGTGTAGAGTAAACTCCCTCAACAAGCATTTGGTAGTGAAAATTATTAGCTCCGAGCTCCATTCATGCTTCCAATACCCCCTTGTTCATGCTCAAAAACTCATCAAACATCATTAGCTCAACAATTTCATTAAAAATATAGATTCACATGCACTTCAACTCCACCAAACGGACCAAAATCAAACTAATACTCATGAGAAAATTTTTTACATTGACCCAATTTTATAAGAAGTCCTCTCATCATCATAACATCAAGCACACTCAAGTGGTGAATCACACCACACACTCTCCCCCCCAAACTTGAAACAAGTTGAGAATTAAGTTTGCAAAAAGTGGTGGGACTTACCCTTGTAGTTTCCATCAATGATCCTCTTGTGAAGAAGTATATGCATCCAAATGAATCAAGTTATGTCCACCACGCACTAGCCCCCCAAACTTAAATTGAGGCAAGAGTCGAGACTTAAGTTTGCAACAAGTGGTGTGACATGCATACTCGAATCCATGAAGCACGTCTCTTTTCTTCAATATGCATTTTTCACGAGCACAATCCACCTATAAGACCAAAATACAAACAACAAAACAAGCATCAAAAGATAAAAAGAATGAGTTGCATCCCATTTAGCGCTAAGGTTAACGTCTTCAAGCAAGACAGATTTTTACGCTCATTGGACCAAATGTTGGTCCATCACACTTTCTCCTCGCATCTTCACTTTGAACATTTTCTTATCCATCTTCTTATCTACTAGCCCCACTTCACCATTCTTGCTCACGAGCATCAAATCATCTTCAAGGAGCGATTTTAGTGGACTTTCTCTTTCTCTTTGTCTATTTTCCAATCAAGCTCCAATGCTTTCATCCTATCAACATAACAAGAAGACAAGTTCTAATTTGACAATTTCATATAATTATGAAGAAATGAATTTAAGTTGTCAAAGAGAAGAGAATCATGATCCATTAGATCATCCGAAGGCTTTAAAGGGGATTTGGTTCCATTTTCTTTGTTACATAAGAATGTAACACTTTTTTCCTTCGAGCTCAAAGACAACTCTTCTCTACCAACATCAATTCGTGCTCTCCCCATAGCTAGAAATGGCCTTCCCAAAATAAGTGGAACTCGAGGGTCCACCTTTACTTCCAACACCATGAAGTCGATCGGGAAAGCTAGCTATTTCACTTTTACCTCAATATCTTCAACAATCCCTAGTGGCTTCACAACCTTACCATTTACCAATTCAAGATGGATAGTTATAGGCTTTAGCTCTCCAATTTTAAGGTCTTTGAAAGTAGCATGAGACATCACATTGATGCTCGCCCCCAAATCATACAATGCATCAAGAGTTTCTTTTCCTTCAAAATCACAAGGAATTATGAACTTTCCCGGATCACCAACTTTCGTAGGCCTCTCTTTTTGCATCGATTCACTTGCTTCGGGTAGCTCTTCTTTCCTTTTCTCCTCATACTTCTTCTTAAGAGATTTGACATGTTCTTCAAACTCTTTTTTCTTCTCCTCCTTGATAAACATTTGTGGATAGAGAATAGGAAATGGAGTGATCGGAATACCACCATAGTCACGTTTGTACTCCTCTTCTTTTACCTTCTCCTCCACTTTCTTTTCCTCTTGAACCCTTCTCCACTTAGATATCCATTTAAACCCTTTCTCTTCTTTCTTACTTACTTCTTCCATTTCTCCAACAACCTTGCATTCCACCAACCATTTTTCATACTTTTGTTCCTCTTTCATATCAACTAACAAGCATTGAGCTTTCGGATTAACCTCGGATGTGGCTGGAAACTTCCCATTTTGTTGAGCACTCAAAGTACTTGCAATTTGTCCCACATTATACTCCAAAGCTTTGAGCCTCTTTTCATTTGATTCTTCCTCCTTTTTCAACGCTTCATCTTGAGCTTAGTTTGATGCTTCTCGATCTTTGTTTGATATGATCAATTGTTCAAGTAGCTCATCTATCGATGCTCTCCCTCATTGTTCGGTACCTTAGCCCCCAGTTGATATCCTGAAGAATAAGCAACCACATTATTTGAGTTGGAGTAGGAAAAGTTATCTTGCCTCATTTATCGTGGAAAAGAACTTCCACCAGTTTGATTATTATAGCCTCCCTATCTAGGTTGAAAATTACCTTGGAAATTATTTTAGTAATTCACTTGGTAACCCCTTCCTTGCATGTAGAGTACATCTTCAATCCTTGGCATAGACTTAGCCCATTGTTCTCCACTCACACTATTCGGAGGAAGTACACCTTGCTCAACTTGTACCCCTTCAACCATATTTGCTCCTTGATTGTTCATACTTTGATTCAAGCTCATTTGTCTCAAGACTTCCGCCACTATCATTTCAACACTTGGCACACTTGGCTCAACATTCAAACTCTTCACACTAAACTGTTGTCCTTGATCAAAAATTTTAAATCCATAACATCCACTTACCATCTCTAAAGGCCTTTGATATACATTTGTAGCAATCTCATGAAAAATTTTATCGCCCTTTCTGGAGTTTCACCAAGTACGGATCCACTCGCCGAAGTATCAACAAACACTTTTTGACCATTCACTAATCCTTGATAGAAAAATCTAACTTGTTGATTCTCCTGGAATCCATGTTGTTGACACTTAGGGAGCATATCCTTAAATCTTTTTCACGCTTCATAAAAGCTCTCTTGAGTCATTTGCTTGAATTGAGTAATCAAGCTCTTCATTTGAACCATCTTGGAAGGTGGGAAGTATTTGTTCAAAAACATTTGCGCAAGCTCATCCCAAGTGTTACACGTACCCGAAGTAATGGTAGATAGCCATGTTCGAGCATGATCCTTCAATGAAAATGGAAACAACCTCATTCTTATACAATCCTCACTATACCCATTCATCTTCACAGTATTTGCAATCTCAATGAATTGAGCTAAGTGTGTATTCGGATCCTCATTCAGAGTTTCACCAAGTTGTTGGTCTCGAATCACCCTTTGATCATTATGAATTTCATGTTGCAACGGAGGTGGTGGTGGTGGCACATACGCTTGTTGAGGAGGAGCATAAGCTTGTGGAAATCCTTGTTGAAGTAAAGCTTGTTGTACCATTTGTTGAAGCAAAGCTTGATTGTTCACAGCTCCAAAATTTTGATAGGCATGTTGAGGAGGGTTGGCATTGAATTGAGGTGCGTTGTGTTGAACATTCACATGTTGTCCTCCTTCCCCATTATGCTCTATGTCCACAGGATCATCTCCTTAAAAATTCTCCATCTTATCACTCTTCTTGTTCTCTCTTCTCTCCCTTTGAAAAGTTTCTATTTCCACGTCAATGAGCTCTGATTGTATCCCCCTTGACCTCGTTTGCATACACCTTCACAAATAAAAGAAGTTAGAACAAAGATTTCAAGAACAAATAACAATAAGCAAATGAAATAAAAAAATATCCCTATTAAGATTACTCGAAACAATCCTTCTACAAGATAGTAGCAACTATTACCTCCCCGGCAACGGTGCCATTTGATTAGTCATAATTTGTAGTCGGGTTGACCAATTCAAGAATTTATCGAACTATAGGGAGGAAGACACTAGAGCTTAAGCAAGATCACGTTTCTTGCAATTTTATAGAGACGACTCATCAATGGATAGGTTGTTCAAACAATTAAATACAATCAATCAAAGCAAGCAATGATCAATAAACAAGATGATAAACGAAAAGTGGTTTTCCAAGTTAAGTAAAAGTGAGATTAACAACAATTTAGAAGTGGAAATCCTAAGACAAATGCATCAAATTCATATGAATCACGGATATAAGACTAAGGACCAACACTAAGTTCACCTAAAATCCCTCTCGAGATGGATAGGATATGGAATATAGCTCAAAGGATTGGTTCTCACTCAAACAATTCCAACTAGGTACTAAGCTTGAAATGAGAGTCCCTTCACATGATTAATCAACCTCTCGATCAAACCAATTGGATGTCCTATCAAAGGGTTCTAAATCCTAAAGGACATCTCTATCTCTTTAAGATCTATAATGCACATGATGTGTATGACAAAATGATTCAATTAATTATCCTAAATATGTAATTGACTTCTCAATCTAATCACATGTTTAAAACAACAAACTGCATAAATCATCATAAACTCCAAGATCTAAAACATCAATGATAGAAAATCAAATAACCCAATCAACATATGAATTTTAATACACAAAT
The DNA here is from genome assembly GCA_023678885.1 of Pogostemon cablin. Lineage (NCBI taxonomy): Eukaryota > Viridiplantae > Streptophyta > Magnoliopsida > Lamiales > Lamiaceae > Pogostemon > Pogostemon cablin. The sequence continues at coordinate 14,616,121 of CM042994.1, read as the reverse complement.
CCAAAATTATCCAACTCTCATGTTGCTAATCTCACAAGGGAGATTAGCCTACCATATTTAAAAGAAAACTACCATAGACATTAAAATCCTTACAAATCATGATAAACAAGAAGGTTTCAATACAAAAGTTGGATGAAAACTCCCTTGGACGGCTCCAATGGTGATCTTCTTCTTCCCCTTGCAATTCTCCTCTCTTCCTTGCTTCTTTTCCTCAAATGGATGGTGATTTTGATGGAGGGAGGAAGGTAGATGAAATGGATGGTAAATAAATGAAGATGATGGTGTAAAATGGAAGGAATTGTGTGTGGTGTAGGTGAACAGTAGAAACCCTCGCTCAAAACTAATCAAATGTGGAAATATTGGGTATTTATACCCCTTGAGAAGCTTCTATAAGGTTTCTGATTTTTTCACAAAAATTTACCGGACTGGACTCGAGTGTATGCACACGACTCGGGCCAGATCATGTTCTGGCGGCAGATTTTAGCAGCAAATGGAGTTTGACTCGAGTGCAAGAACTCGACTCATGTGCTGATTTGGGACTCAGCTCGTCTTCGGCGCACGGGCACACGGGTGGCTGTGTAGGTTGTTTTGGTGCCGATGCACGGCCATTCTGGATAGGCCCGTGCACGGTGCACGATTCATGTTGCACCAGCTCGGCTTAAGTTCTGCAACTCAAGTCGTGCTTGGTCGAGCCCTATTTTTCTTCTTTGTTTCATCTTCCTTCTCTTTTTTTGCTCCATTTTCACTTGTTTTTCATATGTTTAAGCTCATTCTCACACATTTCTATAAAAACAAAATACACAACCAAAATTTATATAAATACTGATAAAATAATACGAAAACACTTATAAAAAGACACTAAAATCTAGGTGAAAATATCACTCATCAGATATACCATAAGTAACTGCATCGTGTGTCTCATCTGATACACAATTGCTTCTGTTGCCTCATCGCAGTGGGATGGATTGTGAGACAACCAATAAGATTCATATTTTTGGAAGAGTCGTCAAACTTGGTCTCTAGTGAACAAGTAGTCGACCCATGGAATTACGGTGAAGCATTACAAGATAAGGATGCACAATATTGGCAAAAGGCAATGAAATCGGAAATAGAATCCATGTATTCTAATCAAGTCTGGGAGCTTATAGAACCACCAAATGTTGTTAAAGCCATTGGATATAAGTGGGTCTACAAAAGAAAAAGAGGATCTGATGGTAAGGCAGAAACCTTTAAGGCAAGGCTTGTTGCGAAGGGGTATAATCAGAAATAAGGGATCGATTATGAGGAAACCTTTTCGTTTATGGCCATGCTTAAGTCGATCTAGAATTTTTTATCTGTTGCTGCTCATATGGATTATGAGGTATGACAAATGGATGTCAAGAAAATTTCCTGAATGGAAGTCTTGAGGAAAACATCTACATGAAGCAACCAGAGAGATTCATTGCGAAGGGCAAAAAACATCTTTTGTGTAAGTTTAAAAGGTCCATTTATGGAGTCAAACAAGCTTCAAGATCATGGAAAATCCGTTTTGATGAGGTAATCTAGTCATATGGATTTATTCAATGTCTGGATGTGTCTTGTGTGTACAAAAAGAGTGACAAAAATGTGGTGGTATTTTTTGTACTTTACGTAGATGATATCTTACTCATTGGAAACGATGTAAAGGTTTTGTCTGGCGTAAGGGTATAGTTATCTAAGCAGTTTGAAATGAAGGACTTAGGAGAAGTTGATCACATTCTAGGGATCAAAGTAATTAGAGATCGTAAGAAAAGAATGTTGTGCTTATCCCAAGCTTCATACATTGATACTATCCTATCTCGTTTTAGCATGCAATACTTTAAGAAAGATTTTCTAACTTTTAGACATGAAGTACCTCTATCAAAGGAAATGTGTCTTAAGATACAAAAGGAGATAGAAGAAATGAAGGCGGTTCCTTATGCTTCGGCAATAGGAAGCCTCATGTATGCAATGCTATGCACGAGATCGGATATATGTTTTGCCGTGGGCATGATGATTAGCCATTTGTAGTCGAGATGACTAATTAAAGAATTTTTCGAACCACAGGGAGAAAGGTACTAGGGTTTAAGCGATCTCATGTTTGTCATAGTTTTATAGAGATGATCATAAAGGGATAGGATTAATCAAGAAATGACAATTAAACAATGGGATAGATGAATGGAAGATGAATGAATGAGCCAAGTAGATAGAGAATAAGACTAGCAATACTTAAAGCATGGAAAATCTAGGTATCATGTAACAAATTCATACATGTCATGGATTAATAACTAAGGGCCAACACGAATTCCACCTAAACTCCCTCTCGAGATGGATAGGATGTAGATCCTCACAAAGGTCTCAAAATAGCTCAAAGGTTGGTTCTCAATCAAACAATTCCAACTAGGTACTAAGTTCAATTGGAGAGTCCCCTCACACGATCAATTAACCTCTCGATCTAACCAATCGAATGTTCTATCAAAAGGTTCTAAATCCTAAAGGATTTCTCAATCTCTTTACAATTTATAATGCACACGAAGTGTTTGATGAAATGATTCACTTAATTATCCTAAGCACATAACTGATTTCTCAATCTAATCACATATTTAGAGCAACTAAACACACAAATCATCAAAAACCTTAAGATCTCAAGCATGAATGATAGAAAATTAATAAACCCAATCAACATAATCATTCAATTGTAAATACCCAAAATTATCCAATACAATTCATATTGCTAATCTCACAAAGGAGATTAGCCTCTCATAGTCACAAGGAAATCAACATAGACATTAAAATCCTTACAAATCATCACTACAACAAAAATGGGTTGTTAGGACCCTTTTTTAAGACACTTTCGGAATAAGTGTCCTTATAATTGTATAACACGACACTCATGTACAAAGTGTCCTATTAAATATATGAGTTTATTATTTGCGTAATTTAAATCCAAAAATAAATACTAAATAAAAAATAAATCATTTACAATTTACCACTTAGGCTATACTGAATCATGAACCCTAATTCTAATCCACTGTCATCGTTTACAGATCCCCTTATTGCTCTTCTTGCTGAAAGGGTCAGATTCTCCTATGGTGATGATTGTGCTCTCACCATCTATTCAATTCTTGGCCATGGATATGATTATGATCTCACATTCTCTTCAATTGTTTCATCCCGCGGATTCAATTAGGTTTTCTTCGATTTCAAATGAATTCACATATTTTGCCGAGAAGATGAGGGAGAAGGTAATAGAACGATCTATGCATGAGCGATCATTTGTACTCATCAGCTATCTGCTTCGGTGACAATGGAAGGCACAAGCTCTTTACCTCGGTAGGCATTATCTGCGCGCATTCCACATTCTCAACGCCTTGCAAATCGTTCTCCGTGATCGATTCTGCTATCTCTAGTTAAATGCCTCATAATAATTTCTTCTTTTTCCTCTTAAAGTGCGACGTGATGTTCTGATAAGTATGTGGATGAATTTTGGAGAATAGGTATGTAGATGTATATTCTTTTGGAGTTTTCGTTCCAGAAATTGAATGTATTAGTGATGAAGAATATTTTAAATGTCTAACAAGGTTTTTAATTGTAAGATTTCCTTAGGGCACTGATCTCTCGTTTTTTCTTCGATCCTGTTTCTATATACCTATATTTGCATTCTCCTACAAATGGCCTTTCGGTCTGTTATTTTTTAATACAATGTTGGAAGCTAAATTGCAGTTTGAAGAATGCAGAATGCATCAAAATCAACTGTTACAAATAACTTCTAACAAACATTGTTATGATTTCTATTACACGTAACAGAGGTTTACAATTTAACCCATGTTAATCTAATTACTGAAGATATGTACATTCTTGATTGCCACTCTAACATATGCATCCAGTTTGTTTAACAGATTGAATCAAAGAACAAGATGAATGCTTAGAGTTTGGGGAAGGTACACTTTAACATTTTGTTTTTCCATTGTTAAGCATCTTCAGCTGAAGTACAATCATGTTTACTTCTCGACAGAAAATTCTGAAGCGCGATTTACTTCACAAAAATTTATCAATTCAAGCTCCAATATACATTATTATACCATAAGCATGATTGAGCGGCTGATGCATGACATACATTTTGCAATTGATCCAAATAGCAGCTCAAAAAAGTAGGTGCATTACAATTAATGTTCTTTTTTTTCATTCTACTATATTCGCGAAGTTACTTTATGACCTCTTTCTTTTGATCTATTTTATGATCATTGAGCTCAGACTTTACTTAACTGCTCAGTCCCCTGCACCACCCTATTAATCACCTTAAATCTAATCCTTTGGTAGCGGGTTTGTGAATTGGAGCTTGATTTTTTCCATGAATGTGATGCTTTTTGGTGAGGAATCTTCAGGGAAGATTGTACATACTTGCTGGAACACTCACATCAGAAAGAGGCTCCTAATCAAAATTTAGATTGAAGAGAAATGATAGATTGGACATACTTGATCATGAAAGTATGACTCATGAGGTTAGTCATGTATATTAATTTCTTCTTCAACTTTTAAATTCTTTGCTTCTCGATTACTTAATAATCACAGAGGGAACTCTTTATTTCATTTGTAGGAATTGCAATCACTTGGAGAATCTCTTGGAAATGAGAGCAAAATGACTTTCTGCAGATCTAATTTTACGTTTACCAACTTTCAGATATAAAGCTGGGCTGTTCTCAAAGAAAAGAAAAAAAACAAAAAGAAGAGAATGATTCCTAAAACCCAAATCTGACTGAACATATATACATTTATCAATTAACACATGCAACTTCTCATATTCATATGCTTTTTCTTAGAATTTTAAACATTATTTGATTAAATTGGCATGTTGCTGGTGGACTTAATGGGATTGGAATATAATATGTATTATGCTTATCCTATTTTAGATATGTAATTTGTAATATGGAGTATGAGATTAGTGATCATCAATCAAATCGAAATAGGAAAATTTAAAAGAAAAATGAATATACTTTAAATGGTATCGTGATAGTGTTTCCACTGGAGCTAATTAATTAAAATGGAGTCGTCCCTTTAGTAGGTTGATCATTGCTGAAACACGCTTTCCCTCTCTTTGCAGAAAGAGTGAACTCCAGAAGCTTGTGGTCAAAATGGAGAAAGCATTGCTCCTTCCACCTCCATTGACATGTTATCAAAAGGGGCATTTAATGAGTGGTATGAATAGAATTGTAACATTTCAAGTGTTGGTCCCACGTAGTACTTATCAGAATAATCAATTGTTGATTTCAATATTACTTGATACTAGTTACAAGTTCATGTCATAATCTATTTCAGTATCTTCCTGTTCTCTTAATCTCTGTTTTATGCTTTTAATATAATGCTGATCTCAGCTTATGCAGAATCTTTATATTTGCCACATTCTATGTTATGCATTTTGTTCGTTAAAAATTGACTTCCTAATTAATAGGTACACTTATGAAGTGTCCTATAAAATTATAGGATATTAGGACACTTTAAAGTATTTTAATTAATATGTAATGAGACATTTTTACCTATTGTGACTTGATCAAAAAGGACAGTTTAAAGTATTTTAATTAACATGTAATGAGACACTTTTACCTATTGTGACTCAAGTAAAAATGACACTTTAAAGTGTTTTAATTAACATATAATGAGACACTTTTATATATTGTGACTCAAGTAAAAATGACACTCTAAAATATTTTAATTATTATGTACTGAGACATTTTTACCTATTGTGACTCGACAAAAAGGACACTTAAGATAAGTGTCTTATTCATTTAAAATCTTAAAAATGTCTCATTATACCCTTTAATAAGACACTTACAGGTGTCCTATTAAGGGGTTTTTGTTGTAGTGCATGATAAACAATAAGGATTCAATACAAAGTTTAGATGAAAACTCCCTTGGATAGCTCCAATGGTGATATTCTTCTTCCCTTTGCAATTCTCCTCTCCTCCCCCTTGCTTCTCTAGTTACTTGGATGGAGGATTTGATGGATGGATTCAAGGATGGGTGAATGGGATGAAGGGTAGATGGAATAGAGGGTAAAGTGTGTGGAAAATGGTGTGAATTAGGTGTACATTGGATCCAGGAACGATTTCTGCCTTATTTTCACGTCAAATGATGTATCCGTGGACCTAGAACCTTCTGGAAGACGTACAGATCCAAAAAATGACTTTTGACCGAACACGGGTTGTGTTCGGTACACAGGTCGTGCTCGGTAGGGCGTGCTCGGTACCTGGGTCGAGTAGGTGTAGCGCAGTCTCACCGTTTCGCGCATAACTTCCACATCTGAAATTCGATTTGAGTGATTCTTGTGCTCACGCGATCCTCTCTTCCTTAGATTTCTATCCATATACAGATCTAACAAAGAGTCCAACATTTGAAAGTGTAAAAAGTCTTGCAAAATGGCACGCATTTTAATCATAACTTTCTCGTTTGGATTCCGAATTGAGCTCCGTTTTTTCCTAGGTCTTCCTTCTCATGTCTAGAATCCATTTTTACCTGAAAATCATACGTTTAAGTTCACTTTCACACATTTCCATAAAAACACAAAACACAACCAAATAGTACACAAATACGGATAAAATAATACGAAAATACACATAAAAAGACACTAAAATTTAGGTGAAAATATCACTCATCACATGGTCAGTAGGAATAAAAGTAACCCAGGACAAGGGCATTGGACTGCGGTAAACATATTTTGAAGTACCTGAGAAGGACTAGGAATTATATGTTGGTTTACCAGACAGATATTAAGCTACATGTGGGTTACACAGATTTGGATTTCCAATCGGATAAGGACAACAATAAATCCACCTCAGGTTATGTGTTTACTCTTGGAGGAGGAGCCATAGTATGGAGGAGTGTCAAGTAGAAATGCATTTCTGAATCCACCATGGAAGCTGAGTATGTAGCAGCCTCTAACGCAGCTAAGTAAGCAGTTTGGCTCAGGAACTTCTTAATGGACTTGGATGTGATTCTTGATTTACCTATGTTAATCACAATTTATTGTGATAACAGTGGTGCAAAGTTAAACTCGAAGAAACCAAGAGCCCATAAGGCGAGTAAACACATTGAGCGTAAGTACAACCTGATATGAGATATCGTTGACAGATGGGAGGTTGTTGTCGCTAAGATTGCATCGGAGGACAACCTAACTGATCCTTTCACTAAGGGCCTTCTAGCGAAAGCTTTTGAAGGGCATGTTGAAGGAATGGGGATTAAATGCATATCAGCAAAAATGGCAGCGTAGTCTTTAAGTATAAATGGGAGATTGCTGGATTGTATACTAAAAGTCTAGCTTTTTGTATGAAAAATATTTTAACTATATTTGAAATGAGAATCATATGATCAAACATTTTTCATATTATAAATTATTTTTATGCTATTGCAAAAGTCTATTTACTTTATAATGTAGATAATATGGTGTGTGGCATCTCACGGAAGATCATATTATCGACTCCTTATAAAGTATAAACAGATGCTCATAACCGAGATAGACGGGTACAATCTATTGGGATAGTTGTAGTACAGTTTGGTATTATTCTGTCTTGACTATAAAACTACACTAGTGCGCTTTGTATGTATTGAGAAAGACCACGTGAGGTTATTCGATTTATACTGACTATATAAGAGAACTAGACCTCAGTTATTATGGATGTTTGTACTCTTAATCCTTGTACAATAACCTCGACACGTAATTCAATATTTATTTCTTTGATTCATCAATGAGTTAGATTAATTGTAAATTAATATGCTCGGTGAGTTGGGAGATGGTACTATCTCTATGGTGTACTGTTGATTGTAGAAGGAATCTGTGTCCTAATGGAATTGGGTGATGATGCCCTCTTAAGGAGCTCATAAGGATTATCATGTAAACCCTGCATGTGGATTTGATCCGGCATGATAATAAAGTTGAGTGGTACTACTTTTGAAAAAGAGATTAATTAATTGAGTTGTCAGTAACTCATTTAATTAGTGGGCATTGAATATCTTAAACACAGGGAGATTAACAGACTCATAATAAGAAGGAGCCTATAACTTAATTTGGGATTAAGGTGGCATTGCAATAATTATTCTTTTTTAGTCGACTGAATTATTATTATTATTGGACTTAAGTATAAGTTTTGGGCTAAACTTGGATACTAAAGCCCAATGAGAGGCCCAACCTTAATTTATCCTCCTGGTTCCTGTTGTAGCCTATAAATAAGCCAACTCAACAACTTTAAGAACATTTTTACACACCCAAAACCGTGAGAGACTAAGAGAAGGATTGCGGATTGAGATCGTCTTGAAGATCATTGCCCACACAACATCAAGATGTGGCATAGGAATACAATAGAAGTATGGAAGGTTGTTTGTTGCTGCTATTTGATCACTTCTCAATTAATCCACGGTGAAAGGTAATTTTTTCTATTTGTTTTCGCTGCAATAAAGTTACATGAAACCCGAACGAATCACCTAGACTATAAGATCCGATCACCCTCAGTGTCAAGCAATTTAGTTAATGAGTGGTGATTTACCTTATTTTGAATAAAAGTTGAGTACATTTGATACCCGATGTGAGGCTTGGATTGGAAGGAATTATATTACTCTTTATTCTCTTTGAATTGAACTTATTAATTACTTATATTATAAGTACAAAGTTGTAGGGAAATCTAATGTGGTTTGTAGTCCTTGTTGCTTATGATTTGTTGTTACTTATGATCGTTAGGTCTTTTCTTAAGTGAAAATCTCTCATCATTTGTTTATCATTTTCATTGCTCGATGACGAGCAACCCTTTAAGTTTAGGGGTTTGATCGTCGCTATTTTTACCTAGATTTTAGTGTCTTTTTATATGTATTTTTTATTATTTTATCCGTTTTGTGTATCTTTTACTGGTATCTATTGTTCATATAGAGATTTGTTCTATAAATTGATAAATGTGTTAGAATGATTTTAAATGTGCATGAAACATGTGGAAAACATAGCAAATTGTTGGGAGTCGAAATGGGAAGAAATAGGCGGCAGATGCATTAACTTGACACGATCATCGAGCTCGGTTGCATAGCTTGTTGTCGAGTTCATGCAAAAGGTCGTCTGTTCACACCAGAATCATGAACACAACCTACCCTCTTCGTCGAGCCCAGCATTGAGTCGAGCTCTGTCGTTGCCGAGAAATCAGCACCAACTCGTGTTGAGCTCTAAGCTTGCATCGAGTGCAGTCAATTTTTAAAAATTAAATAAGCACCGATTCTAGAGGTTCCAGGATTATAAATGCATAATTAGCGTCATTTTGAAGGGGAGAGTCACGTTTGGGAGCAGTTACACCTATTCTACATCTTAAAACATGCACACACTTTCTCTGTACTCCATCATTTGATGCATTTCAAATTTTTACACCTTCTATTCATAAATTCCACTTGAATTCATAAAATCCATTCACTATTCCATTCATTCATCAATCTAAAAAGAGGGGATCTTCAGGGAGTGAAGATTGTGGCATGTTGAAAGAAGAGAAGGCAAACTACAGAAGGGAAGCCAATCAACCTTTAATTTGTTATTTTTTTCTTTTTATGACTCAAATGGAGTAAACAAATGGATATATTGAATTTGTAATGGAAAATTGTGGCTAGTCCTCTTATGAGGCTAGCAATATGATTGTTCAAGTATAATGTAGATTTTGCACACTATATGTTTGATGAATTAATTGTTATGAATACTTTCTCTCATGAATGCTTATTTCTCCATTTATGCAATTATATGTGTGGTTAATTGTTATGGCATGAATATGGAGTGTGAACCTGTGCGTATGTAATGAGTAGTTAATTGAATCATATTTTTGCACGAGTTGTATATACTATAGGTGTGGAGTGAGTTTCTGAAGTCCACAATATACCCAGAGCCTCATGATAAGACATGTATGAAGAGTAGTGTGTGAACGGACTTGAATTATATGAAAGAATTTTTCTATAGGACTCTAGTACCGTGTAAGGGAATGGAAATTAGAGAGAAACTCTCTTAGGAGATTGTTAGGGTTTCTTAGGTGCTAAGTGATTCAAATCTACTTGTATCTTGTAAAGGAGCTTGTAGTGTTATTTGTGAATGCCTTTAATATCATAACATGACATTCATCAATGCATGTGTGTGTGTGTGTGTCTATATATGCCTTTTCCTTGATGTCGCTAGTCTTGCATGCTTCTTAGATTATTCTACTTCAACCATCTACCATAATACTTGTTGACTTGTGAATTTTATTACTAGTTCTTTTATTGCATTCATAGTTGGTAATTGTAGTCATAATTCCAATCTTATCATCAATTTGTCCTTCTAGAGTGAGCATTTATTGAATACGGATACACAACCTTTTCCCTTGGGTTCGATATATTTTATTACTCAGTCACTACACATTCACAACGAATAGAGTACACTTGCACCATCAAAGGAAAGTACCAATCACATAGTCATTGAGGCTTTTCCCCATTCCTTTCAGCAATTTATCAATTTCTAAAAGAGTGGCATTTATAATCTCCTCTAAAGTCATTTCATGTCCTATTATTAATCACGAAAAAGAAAATAGTTAAAAACTTTTATAAAAATATACCTAGACTATACAGTAATAATGTGTAATGTATGTTTCTCTGTAATCACGGAGTTTTTAATAATTAACCATTAAAATGTAGTATGTTCATAATAAGTACACACATTCTAATGTTTTAGTATTTATATTTTCAATCAAGAAATAATTGTAATAATAAGTTCACATAATCAATAATATTTTCAATGTTTTAGCAATTTCAAAAAACTTTGCCGCACACTCAACTTCTCTGACGGTAAAGAATGTCTTTAGAAAGATGATGGCTGCATTTCAAATATGTCTTCCAGGCGGTTAATTGTTCCTAACATTATTATTGTAATAAATAACTACCTTATTACACGGCCAATTGCCATGTGGCTTGCTTTCTCAAAACAAATAATGTATTCTTAATCATCATCTAACAACTCTCTTGTGTAGCAAGCTTCCCTGTATGTTGGATGAATTATTATTGTATTTCCTAAAATCTTCATAACATGTCGGACCCTTAACCACATTCAGTTGTATCCTGAAATAATAACTATTTCCGACCCTGGCAGGTACAAAGTAGATCCTTCTAATAGATTCTCCTCTTTCCTTTTCTCTCATTCTCTCTTTTTTCGTTTATAAACAAAGGGAAGTGAGAACTCAGTATAAGTTAGATTCCTCCCTTCAGGTATTTTTTTATTAGCCTTAAACCAAGCAAGAAACATTCTCTCTCTCTCTCTCTGTTACTTTATCCACCACTACATTCAATGGATCGTTATCCGAAAACATGATATTTTGTTAACCCTCTAGGTGAAACCTCAGCCTCTCTACCGGAGGATGTCGAAACTAAACTTTATTCTGAAAATTCTTCACGATGCTTCACTTGCTGATATATATCTACTGTTATAAAATATTTTTATTTCATCAAAACTTATGGTTTGTGCATCGTCCTCTATTCTCTTGCAAAAAGTAGTTGAGATTCGATCATTTCTCTTGTTAACATACTTGAACAGATACTTTATAGACCTTGTTTAATTACACCACTCAACATTTATGTGTGCTTGATATATTAGGAGTAGATCTATGTTGTTGGGAACTACATATCGTTTGTCTAGTTCGATGCCACTTTTCACCACAGTTCTGCCATCATTTCTCTTGTGGTAAAATGGATATACATCCTGATCTATTGTTGTTTCCAAAAGGAATTTCTTTGGAAAATGTTTAGTGCAAAACCCATCTTCATTATTGCACAGTGATGTGTCATGTACTCACACACCGCAACATGATACTCCTTATCATTCATCTCATCTAGTAATTTTACGGATAAAATTGCATCTATTTCATATCCAGATGGACTATTTAGGACTCTTTCATCTCATCTAGAATTCCACCGTGTAAATAACTGAAATACATCAGTCAAGGTTTTTGTAATTAAATGTATACTTTAAAAATATGTGTTGATTAATGTTTTTATTATGTAAATGCAGAATATAAGTTCAGATACTTGTTAATAAAAGATAAGTACTCTTTGCACATCATGTATTAACGCAGAAGTCGGTGAACTTAAAGTATGATAATCTGATGCCAAAAGCTGAAACCAATAGTTTTAAAATTTCTAAGTGTATGGTTTTTTTATAATTAAAATTTCCAACTTTTATATATTTATATTCTAATGTCAAGGCAAAAGGTCCTTTATATAACAATATTCAAATGATAATAATAAATAAGAATGTTACAAATAACAAATATGTGCACTGACATTTAGTTGTAATGAAAAGTATTATTTAAAAAAAGGTAAAAGGATGTACCATTATATTCAAAACCCCAATAACAAGTGAGCAAATACGCAGCAAGAATTGGATTTGTTAAAATAGTTAAAATAAATTCTCAAATATTTAACATGTATTTAAATTAAATTGAAATATGTGTTTTGCTATTGTGCTAAAATAAAAAGAACCAATTAAAAGAAAGATTAAACTCATAGCTCATAATATCATATTCACACGCATATATAATATCAGCAAATATAACATGAAAATCTTTCTGTACACTGAATATTGAAAATTAAAAGTAATAAAATTGAATTTCCATTAAATGTACCTACTTTTATCTTCCCAAAATGACTCCACTTCGAAGATACGTTATCAATGATTCAAGTTTCATCTTGAACACCTATGAAATAATATACGTTCTATCCTCAGCCTTCAAACCCTTTGAAGTCTCCATTCTTGAATCTCAATTCATTTTTTATTGCACGTAAAAGTTATAAAAAGATTAGGATATCCGGCCGACCTACGTATCGCCATTGCATCATGATAATTCTTCACCATGTATTGGGACCTCTCGTGAAACTATTCTCTTTCCCTGTGTCTTGGCGTCATTCTCACCTCCCAGAAGAGTTTTGCATGTTTCACGTGCACGCAATTAAAAATCCCCACGTGAAAGGATATCTATTGCAGCGGTAAGCTAACAAAAAATTATCGAACCCTAAGGATGACAAATTATTTATTTCTAAAATCACTAGAATAAATAAGAAATGTAATCAAATTCAATTGTTTTGTGATTTTAAAAACTAATTAAGACTTTTAAAATTTAATAAAAAATAATTAAAGAAAATATGAATATTCAAGTATGAGAAATAGAAGCTCTAGGGGTTATGGATTAAACTAATTAATTCAATACTTTGATGGTCGGGTTCAACTCTTAAAGATGCTTATGTAAGTGTCACCAAGCTTTATAAATTCACTTATTTGATCTAGCAAATTTATAACTTATCTGGTTTATCTCCTAAGACTCTAGGTTAATAACCTTATATATATCCCTCTCTAAGTACTTACTATACTATTTCCCAGCTTCCTCGTCAGGTACTAGAACTGATACGTATTCCCTTTTTAGTGACTATAGGTTTATTACCTAATTCCTGAATATTACTAATATGACAATGCATCAATATCAATAACATCCATCACAATTTTTATGTCTAATAAGCTAAAGAATTAAATCAATTACTTCAACTTATACAAAATAACCATATAATTCAATTGTGAACACTAGTCATAATTTTTCCAAGTATTATTCAATATCATGAAACAACCATTAACGTTACATATATTAAATCAAATAGTCTCCAAAAATTTCATAGAAAAGCAAATAAACACTCTACAGTTTTGAACCCTTCATCAAGTACCAAATCAAAATAAGGTTAATCCATCTAACCCTGGAGCTATTCAAAGTTTTTACCCCATGGAGTTACAAGCAACTTTGATGAGTGTAAGAAAGATCTTACAACAACTCATCATAATTGAAAGGAAATTGAGTTCAAAAAGTAAAACCTTAGATCGAAGAATTTTGACAGCTCTTCTTTCTGTTTCCTCATGATGGGCGTTTTCTCAAAACACAATTAATCCTCAAGTATGAAGGATATCAATTGTAGTTTCGAAGGTGACCAAGTTATATATCGAATCCAATGGTTGGATAACAATCAATTTAATTATGTTCTAGTAAATAAAGTCTATGCTGGAAATTGTAATGGTTGTGATTTTGCGATTAAGTAACAACTATTAATTAAAATATCAAGTAAAAATAACAAGAAGAAGAGATAAGTGAGTTGTGATCAAGTAAGAAAGTAGGTAGTTCGTTAGGTAATCCAGTTCCACTTATTAATTCATCTTTCGTGTGACGGTGTCCGTCTCTGCCTTGTGGTTTATGGACGCATCACTAAACCATGCAAATTCACTCTATAGACACAAGTAAATATGCGTATGACACGTGTGAATATCCTCAGAGCAAGAAGTATACTTTACCCCCTTCTAGGTATTATCATAATTAATTATTTCCCGTTCACTTAGTACTCTAACCCGATTTGATCTCCCTTTTTTGGTACTATAAAGTTATACTCTTTATCCTACTTATTAACCCGAATATGATTCAATTAACAAGTATTCATATAAGATAGTTCTAATAAGACTTCGGAATCCCTTCACTAAGAATTATAACATAAAACCCTGCTCAGCTGTGAACGGACTCAATCAATAACCAAGTTATGTATTCAGACTCTACACAACAATTATTGATGCACAAAACGACTGTGAGTATGGATTAAAAATGCGCAATCTTATATAAAATAAACCACAAGTAGTGTTGTACGGAGTTTACACACGAAGATAAATTAACTAATGAAACCATCATAACCCTAGAACTACTGAAGCGGCTCTAGCTCATGATTGATCTAAGAATAATCATGATTAGTTGGACCGATCTTACTTGAATCTCCAGCGGAACCTCTCTTGCAGCCCCTCCGGATGATGGACGATCGACTCTCCTCTCAACTCTACATCTCCAAATCTTCATTGATTCAATTCCTCCTTTCTATTGCTGCATAAGCATTCTTTTATACTTGTAATCGTACCTCCTGGGCCTGAAATGGGCTTTTAAGTGATCACACGCATTGAGGGTGTAAAAATACGGATATGGTAAGTTTTCGAGGCTCAATTCAACCTCACCAACATGTCGAATTGATCACCACAAGTCGAAGTGGCCTACTGTAAGTCCCAGGTGCTCAATTTGACTAGATGCCCTGGTCAAATCGAAGTGATGAGGTCGAATCGGTATCTCCTTCAATCAATTCGACCTCGATTCAATCTGACGCACAGGTCAAATTCTCCTGTCGTGGTCGAATCCACCTTTGCTCGTGTTGTGCTGCTAATTTGACCTGAAGGGTTGATCAAATTGATCTTCTTCAGCCCTTCAGGTCGAATTGCACTTTTGCTTTGCCCAACAGATAGCTTCGACTTCCTTTCTTCAGTGTTCAACACTTCCACTCCGATTTCCTTCTAAAAACCACTCAATCAGCTTCAGCAACACCTGATTCGTGACTTCCTACAACATATACCGATTTACAACTGATTTCATCCTTCAAACACTTCATAATAGCACAAATCTAGGCACAAGATTCATAAATTAACACACTCATCAAACCCCCAAACTTACATGTTGCTCGTCCCGAGGCATCGCAATCAAAACAAAGAGTCGTGTATAATTCACGAAAATCACAAGTACCACACACATTACACATGCAATCTCATCAATTAAGAACAAGTATTTCTTGCATCATACATATCATTCATGCAAAACATTACTCAATCATATTACCATTCGGAGTACTAAGTCATATAGCTCACAAGGTAAGTGTTTACTCTCTCACTCAAGTGCTAGTTGCATTTAACAGGTTAGTGTATACGCTCATACTCAATCCATACTCATGCGTAACCATAAGCTTGGCAAGGGTCAAAAAAATCAACTCGCAATCTACTCATGACTAGGATCACAAAGGACTAGTTTTTGGGTTGTACTGTTGGCTCTTTGGAAAGGGTAGGAAAATTTAGATAAAGTGACTCAAACACTAGTAGAGAGTTACCTTGGAGGTTCTCGCTTTCCTCATTCGGCTACATATTCTACTCTAATTTATTCTCTTGCACTTGCAATTTCTGAACTTTCCTTCTCTTTCTTGCATCAACATCATTCTTTTTTTGATAACTTGGGTACCGGTTGTAGGCACTTCCCTTTTTAAACAGCAATTGGGGTACCAGTTTCAGGCATTACTCCTAAACAAGATTTAACCATACTATTCTTTCTATTTCACTTAACCATCATTCTATCTTCCTTCTTCTTCTCGCAACACTCATTCACCTCAACTCTCTACTAATGAATAGGGTATTAAACAAAGCTCAAGCAAGGGTAAATAAGGCTTTTTTATTTGGCTTGCCAATGAAAAAGCTTTTTAAGGCTCAAACGGGGCTACCAAAGATATACATAATCAATGGGAAGGTAAAATTTGGCTAAGTAGATCAAGTAATCAAGAATGGCCTAATATCATATCCTAGTCATTCACCAATTGTAAGTCTTACACAAGACTCCAAGCCAAGTTCTAGAATACGTTCATATGAATGATTCTCTCAAGAATAAACTATCATGATCAAGCATGATTAAAAGGCTCAAATCCTCACATGGGTAAATAGAATCCTAAGTACTCCTCGTTGCACATAATCAAGATCAATTTCACAAGAACTTTACATACTTATCAAATTATACGTGCTTCTCATCAATGAAAATTAACACATGAACATATGAATGCACAAAATCCATGAACCCATATATCATAGTCACTCCTCACAATCCGCATCCGAGATGATCAAGTATGACAATATATAGTACATGCCAATCACACAAGACACCCATCATGTAAAGAGAAAAAGAAGAATAGAGATGAGATGAATCAGAGAACACAAAAAAGCTGCAGCTCTACTCCTCCGGAGCATCATCATCCTCATCATCATCATCATCACTCGTCTCATCCAGCCTCGGCTCCACAATCCGGTGTTAATCACTGTAGTATCTATCCAAGTAGTCAACACGATCACTCAGTATACCAACCCGCTCATTCATGCCCTTGTACCGATCATTAAGCGTGGCGTAGTTGGCATTCGCGAGCTCAAGCTGTCTGTTTGTCTCCCGCTGATTTGTGCTGATTGTGGCCAAATGCACATTCGACAGGCAGAACTGCTCTCGTGAATACACCTCCGGACCAGCCCACTGCTGCTGCTGAGGCACCGTCGGAATAGGATGAGGAACCCTCTCGTGCTAATTAGGAATATCCATCTCCTGATACTCCACTTCATCTCCATGATACTGCTGTGGTGGTGGCTGCTGTGGCTGCTGCGGCCGAAACTCTCCCCGATCAACAATCTACTGTAGATCCTCCACCATACCGACTGCACACATCCGGGCCACCGTCCTCCAATCTCCTCTCGTTCGAACAGTAACAGACAAGACAGTGTGTCCCAATGAGCTCATCAACCTGTTTCTTTCCTCACGAAAAGCAGTCATGCAATTCATATCGAAGGGGAACATGAAAGTAAAGGGCTTAGGACCCCTCGTATAAAACCAATTCCCATCTCAAAAGTGAGCAAATCCTGCCTTCACATAAGAAAACATCACCAAAATAGGTTCTCCAAGAACAGGTTTGATGCCGGTGAAATCCATGCCATAATGCTTAGCCACTGTCGTAAGCAATCCTCCAATATTCACCTTTTGAAACCCATGGATCCTAAACCGATACAGCTGATAAATCAAATACGAGCCCACATTGAACTTCACCCTATTCAGCATGCACCATAAAGAGTAGAGCTCTCCTCTAGACACACAACTTCCCTCTGAGTGGGCAAACAGCGTGTTGCTCAACACCCTATCCATATACCGAAGTACAGGATTCCTGATCATCGAAGCACGGGCATCCTTCGTCTTAATGTCTCCATCCTCCCCAGAAATCTCTCGCCAAAACCTATTGGCATTGAAGAAACCATTCTCCATCCAAGCAATCTTTATAGGAGTCTGAAACAACACATTGAACTCCTTCGTCGACCATGTCCTCATCACTCCTCCCAGCTGGAAGGTGCACTCATAAGGAAATCCCATAGGATCCTTCTCAATCGTGATCGAACAAAGAACCTCAGCCATCGCATGGAAATATGTCAGCTTCTTCAGCTCCATAAAATGGCGAATCCCCACTTGATCAAACATCCATAATATATCCTCATCATGAGCATAGCATCGTCATCCTGGTACCTTGTTCTAGCTAACTTTTTCAGAAACTTCTGTCCATTTCTCCTTAATCTCATCCGACTCGTTCATTTGGATTTTAAAATTTGTAGGCAGCCTCTCCTTAAGCCTCAACTTTTTCATCACATTATTCTCTCAAGAGTGTTTATCCTGCCTCTTCTTAGATCAAACTTCCACCTCCTTTCCCTTGTCTTTTCCTTATCCTGAAAACAATACTTCAATAACAACCAACAAGGAAAACAAACCATGTAATTGACAAGCATCCAACTCTACTCAAGACTTCATGTTTCAATGCATCATCAACAAAAGCAAACTTGTTCCATTCACATCCAATACTCAATCCTCTTGCTTATTCAGCATGATTCCAATACCAATCAAGCATAGTAATCAAACAAACATAATCAACAACAAACATGCTTCATTAATTCAAGCAATTCGATATGAACAATCACAAGGAAGTACTCATATTCAACAATTCTAATCCATATTCAACATGCTCATCAATCACACTCCCTAATCACCCAACAATTCACATAAAACTCAAGGTTCTAACATCAATTAAGTAATCAAATCGAACCCAACAATCATTCATATGAAATTGTTGACAATATTCAACTATCGCCATGAATCCTTAATAAAACTAAGTTTAATCAACTTACCCATACCAAAATCAACTCATAGAACATCAATCCTAGGGTAATAGAGTTGAGAAAACATACCTTTTGTTCTGCCCATAGATAAAATCGAACAATTGAATGAAACTCTCCAAATTCGCGCTAATAAACCCTAGCTTATGACTGAATTCGCTCAAAAAATGCGACAAATCGAAGAAATGAGGGGTGGAATGTTGTTTAATCGGTGCGAAATCTAGTAGGATTGAAGATTGGAAGCAAAGTTCTTTGATTCAGAAGTGAATTCGAGTGGAGGTGGTGTGCAAAGTGATCTAATGGTATGAAGATCGTGGTTAAAAACACACTTACCTGGCTCAATTCGACCTCGATTCGACCTGCCTAAGAGGTCGAATTGACTTCATCGCGGTCGAATTAACCTTCTGGACAACTTTCATCTTCAATTCGACCTCGATTCGACTTGCTCCCTTGGTCGAATTGGAATGCCTCAGGTCGAATCCACACACTGTAAGATTCAGGACCTCAATTTGACCTCAATTCGACCTGAGCTGCTGGTCGAATTTAAACAATCGTGGTTAAATTAGCTCACTGGAAGATTGCACACTCCGATTCGACCTCAATTTGACCTGAGCCTCTGGTCGAATTGCCATACCTCATGTCGAATTGGGCTACTAGACGATTTTTTCCCCTCAATTCGACTTGAATGCTTGGAATCGACCATACTCCTAGATCTAATTGGCTCTCTGGTGCTCCAAAATCGAGTTTTCTTCATCCCCTACACACTTCAAGCTTAAAAACGAACATTAGGTACCAAAATAGAGCACAACTTCATCAAGAATCAATCCAACAACTTAACATTCATGAGTAACTCTGCAAGCAACTCAAAACACGGAACAAAACACCACTAAAAATTAGGCAAGTTACAAAAAATCGACACATAAAAACTGATTAACAAACGTCACAAAGAAAAGATTATACTATTGGTGCTTATTGAGGTAAGTACATCACACCCCCCCAAACTTAGTAGAAACTATGTCGAAACTAAGTTTGCAAAGAGATGTAATTGCTGATAAGTAAGCACTTCAAATATAAAAATTTCTTACTCACACGAATGAAATAAAGCAATAAAATAGGAGGGAAAGCCCCCAACAGGTGCTCTTGTTTAACATCGGAGAGTCACGACAGTACCAATTTAGTGAAAGGTATCTTCAAAGATGACATAAGCATCATCCGACGACTTATAATGCTTCAATTGATGCCTAATCGCCGCGATAATATCTCCATCTTTGTCAATAAGCTCAAAACTCCCCCTCCACAGGCTCTATGAATCATGAACAGACCCGTCCATTTTGATTTCAATTTCCCTGAGAAAAGCTTCAAACAAGAGTTAAAAAGTAATACCTCATCACCTTGCTTGAACTCTTTGTATGAGATCTTAGAATCATGCCACTTCTTCATCCTTTCTTTGTAGATCTCTGAATTCTTGTACGAACGATTTCTAAACTCATCAAGTTGATTTATGTGAGTCATCCTCAATTCTCTCACATCCTTAAGAGACAAATTCAAGCTTCTTAAAGCCCAAAAAGTTTTGTGTTGGATCTCCACAGGTAAGTGGCAGGGCTTCCCATAGATAATTTGGTATGGTGACATATCCAACACCATCTTATAAGCTGTACGGAACCCCCACAAAACACTATCAAGCTTCATAGCCCTATCCTTTCTATTGGTTCCTATCACTTTCTCCAAGATTTGCTTCACTTAACGGTTAGAGACCTCTGCTTGCCCATTTGCTTGAGGATGATAGGGTGCAGTAACCCTATGCTTGACACCATAATCCTTAAGCACCTTCTCCAGAAGTTTATTGACGAAGTGAGAACCTCCATCAATCACTAGTGCTCGAGGAACTCCGTAGCGGGCAAAGATATGCTTCTTCAAGAAAGATATAACAGTCCTCGAATCATTCAGTGAGTAGGAATGGCTTCCACCCTACTTAGAAACATAATCCACAGCTAAGAGGATGTAGAGAAATCCATTAGACGGGAAAAAAGGCCCTATAAAATTGATCCCCCACACATCGAAGATCTCTACAACTATGCTCGGCTGAAGCGGCATCTCATCTCTCATACTTATATTTCCCATCCGTTGACATCTATCGCATGTCGCCACATAGGTTTCACAATCTTTAAACAATGTAGGCCAGTAGAGAGCAAATTGAAGTACCTTGGCTGCTGTCTTTTGAGCTCCGAAGTACCCCCATTAGGTTGTGCATCGAAAACTCGAGAACACTCTCCATCTCCATCTTAGGTACACACTTACGGATGATAGAATCCGTGCATATCTTGTAAACATATGGATTATAACATACAAAAGTCTCAACATCTCTCTTGAATTTACCAAGTTGATATCAATTGAGATCTCTCGGAATTTCATCCACGATAATGTAATTGACATAATCCGCGTACCATGGATCCATCCCTTGTGCAGCAACCACACATGCTCATTCAGCCCCTTCAACGAACACAACCACAATCTTCTCATCCGGGAACATCTCCTCAATATAATCAAACCTGAAATATTGCAATGCCATCACATTGAGGTCAGGAACACAGTATGAAGGTCCAATGATACTAGTGGGCGAAAACAGAGATGGAATGTCCCTGTTCCACCACCGCTCGACCAAACTCCTTAGTCGAGCGACGGTCAAGAAACACTCTGTAGAGCTAAAACGTCATGTTTAGTTTATAGGGACCTCGCTCGACCAAGAAGGAGTTGCTCAACCAGACCATTCTGGTCGAGCTGAGGTCGAACGGCCACCTATAGAACTGAATAGTCATCTTCTGATTACAGAGACCCTGCTCGACCAATTTTTGCTTGCTTGACCAGTTCATTCTAGTCGAGCTAAGGTCGAGCAAGGTCGTTTGACTTCTGTTTCCGTACATGACGCTACACCTGCTATTCAGAACACTCCAGTACCATCACAAGAACAAATTATTGAATTCATAGTTGAAAAGAAGTGAGAAAGAGCAAAGTGATTGAGAGCCAAAAAGGACAGGAAACATGAGGTTGAACGTGATGAGTGGGGAATCCCAAAGACTAAGATACCTTCTCCGTTTCTTTAAGATAAGTAAAGAAGGGATTGGAAGATAAGTTCAAGAGATTCCAAGATATCATTAACAAGATAAGCTTGGAGCCATCCAGATATGTACAAAAACTTCTACGTTGGAAGATTATCAAAATCATATTCAGTAAACCTATATTCATCTTCATCTGGTGTCGTGCTCTCTTTGTGCTGTAAGTAAGAAATCGTTTAAAAAAAATGATTATGCCATACAGTTCAAACTTACAAAAATATAGACTGACCTGATTAAGCAATACACTGATGAAGTCCTCTTGCCTATACTTATTGTGCAAAGGTTGGAAGCCTATTTCCTCCTCTCTCACCATCCCTTTGGAGTTGGAACTAGTCATTCCCGAGTTATTTCCAAATGGAAAGACAAATTCTTCCCCCTGAGTTCTTGGAAAATCTACCATAGTTGAGGGCTGGAAAGAGTGGTGTAAGATGGTGCATGGATATTGTTCATTCCATATTGGATACTATGCTGGAAATTGTAATGGTTGTGATTTTGCGATTAAGTAACAACTATTAATTAAAATATCAAGTAAAAATAACAAGAAGAAGAGATAAGTGAGTTGTGATCAAGTAAGAAAGTAGGTAGTTCGTCAGGTAAACCAGTTCCACTTATTAATTCATCTTTCATGTGATGGTGTCCGACTCTGCCTTATGGTTTATGGACGCATCACTAAACCATGCAAATTCACTCGATAGACACAAGTAAATATGCGTATGACACTGTGAATATCCTCGGAGCAAGATGTATACTTTACCCCCCTTTCTAGGTATTATCATAATTAATTATTTCCCGTTCACTTTGTACTCTAACCCGATTTGATCTCCCTTTTTGGGTACTATAAAGTTATACTTTTATCCTACTTATTAATCCGAATATGATTCAATTAACAAGTATTCATATAAGATAGTTCTAATAAGACTTCGGAATCCCTTCACTAAGAATTATAACATAAAACCCTGCTCAGCAGTGAACGCACTCAATCAATAACCAAGTTATGTATTCAAACTCTACACAACAATTATTGATGCACAAAACGACTGTGAGTATGGATTAAAAACGCGCAATCTTATATAAAATAAACCACAAGTAGTGCTGTACGGAGTTTACACACGAAGATAAATTAACTCATGAAACCATCATAACCCTAGAACTACTGAAGCGTCTCTAGCCCATGATTGATCTAAGAATAATCATGATTAGTTGGACCAATCTTACTTGAATCTCCAGCGGAACCTCTCTTGCAGCCCCTCCGGATGATGGATGATCGACTCTCCTCTCAACTCTACGTCTCCAAATCTTCATTGATTCAATTCCTCCTTTCTACTACTGCATAAGCTTTCTTTTATACTTGTAATCGCACCTCCTGGGCCTGGAATGGGCTTTTTAAGTGATCACACGCATTGAGGGTGTAAAAATACGGATATGGTAAGTTTTCAAGGCTCAATTCGACCTCACCAACATGTCGAATTGACCACCACAAGTCGAAGTGGCCTACTGTAAGTCCCAGGTGCTCAATTCGACTAGATGCCCTGGTCAAATCGAAGTGATGAGGTCAAATCGGCATCTCCTCCAATCAATTCGACCTTGATTCGACCTGATGCACATGTCGAATTCTCCTGTCGTGGTCGAATCCACCTTTGCTCATGTTGTGCTGCTAATTTGACCTGAAGGGCTGATCAAATTGATCTCCTTCAGGTCGAATTGCACTTCTGCTTTGCCCAACGGATGACTTCGATTTCCTTTCTTCAGTGTTCAACACTTCCACTCCGATTTCCTTCTAAAAACCACTCAATCGGCTTCAGCAACACCTGATTCGTGACTTCATACAACATATACCGATTTACAACCGATTTCATCCTTCAAACACTTCATAATAGCACAAATCTAGGCACAAGATTCATGAATTAACACTCTCATCAAACCCCCAAACTTACATGTTGGTCTTCCCGAGGCATCGCAATCAAAACCAAGAGTCGTGTATAATTCACGAAAATCACAAGTACCACACACATTACACATGCAATCTCATCAATTAAGAACAAGTATTTCTTGCATCATACATATCATTCATGCAAAACATTACTCAATCATATTACCATTCGGAGTATTAAGTCATCTAGCTCACAAGATAAGTGTTTACTCTCTCACTCAAGTGCTAGTTGCACTTAACAGGTTAGTGTATACGCTCATACTCAATCCATACTCACGCGTAACCATAAGCTTGGCAAGGGTCAAAAAAATCAATTCACAATCAACTCATAACTAGGATCACAAAGGACTTGTTTTTGGGTTGTACTGTTGGCTCTTTGGAAAGGGTAGGAAAATTTAGATAAAGTGACTCAAACACTAGTAGAGAGTTACTTTGGAGGTTCTCGCTTTCTTCATTCGGCTACATATTCTACTCTAATTTCTTCTTTTGCACTTGCAATTTCTGAACTTTCCTTCTCTTTCTTGCATCAACATCATTCTTCTTTTGATAACTTGGGTACCGGTTGTAGGCACTTCCCTTTTTAAACAGCAATCGGGGTACTTGTTTCAGGCACTACCCCTAAACAAGATTTAACCATACTATTCTTTCTATTTCACTTAACCATCATTCTATCTTCCTTCTTCTTCTCGCAACACTCATTCACCTCAACTCTCTACTAATTAATAGGGTATGAAACAAAGCTCAAGTAAGGGTAAATAAGGCTCTTTTATTTGGCTTGCCAAGAAAAAGCTTTTAAGGCTCAAACGGGGCTAACAAAGATATACATAATCAATGGGAAGGTAAATTTTGGCTAAGTAGATCAAGTAATCAAGAATGGCCTAATATCATGTCCTAGTCATTCACCAATTGTAAGTCTTACACAAGACTCCAAGCCAAGTCCTAGAATACGTTCATATGAATGATTCTCTCAAGAATAAACTATCATGATCAAGCATGATTAAAAGGCTCAAATCCTCACATGAGTAAATAGAATCCTAAGTACTCCTCATAGCACATAATCAAGATCAATTTCACAAGAACTTTACATACTTATCAAATTATACATGCTTCTCATCAATGAAAATTAACACATGAACATATGAATGCACAAAATCCATGAACCCATATATCATAGTCACTCCTCACAATCCGCATCCGAGATGATCAAGTATGACAATATATAGTACATGCCAATCACACAAGACACCCATCATGTAAAGAGAAAAAGAAGAATAGAGATGAGATGAATCAGAGAACACAAAAAAGCTGCAGCTCTACTCCTCCGGAGCATCATCATCCTCATCATCATCATCATCACTCGTCTCATCCAGCCTCGGCTCCACAATCCGGTGTTAATCACTGAAGTATCTATCCAAGTAGTCAACACGATCACTCAGTATACCAACCCACTCATTCATGCCCTTGTACCGATCATTAAGCGTGGCGTAGTTGGCATTCGCGAGCTCAAGTTGTCTGTTTGTCTCCCGCTGATTTGTGTTGATTGTGGCCAAATGCACATTCGACAGGCAGAACTGCTCTCGTGTATACACCTCCGGACCAGCCCACTGCTGCTGCTGAGGCACCGCCGGAATAGGATGAGGAACCCTCTCGTGCTGCTCAGGAATATCCATCTCCTGATACTCCACTTCATCTCCATGATGCTGCTGTGGCTGCTGCGGCCGAAACTCTCCCCGATCAATAATCTATTGTTGATCTTCCACCATACCGGCTGCACACATCCGGCCACCGTCCTCCAATCTCCTCTCATTCGAACAGTAACAGACAAGACAGTGTGTCCCAATGAGCTCATCAACCTGTTCCTTTCCTCACGAACAGCAGTCATGTCACTCATATCAAAGAGGAACATGAAAGTGAAGGGCTTAGGACCCCTCGTATAAATCCAATCCCCATCTCAAAAGTGAGCAAATCCTGCCTTCACATAAGAAAACATCACCAAAATAGGTTCTCCAAGAACAGGTTTGATGCCGATGAAATCCATGCCTTAATGCTTAGCCACTGTCGTAAGCAATCCTCCAATATTCACCTTTTGAAACCCATGGATCCTAAACCGATTCAGCTGATATATCAAATACGAGTCCACATTGAACTTCACCCTATTCAGCATGCACCATAAAGCGTTGAGCTTTCCTCTAGACACACAGCTTCCCTCCGAGCGGGCAAACAACGTGTTGCTCAACACCCTATCCACCGAAGTACAGGATTCCTGATCATCGAAACACGGGCATCCTTCGTCTTAATGTCTCCATCCTCCCCAGAAATCTCTCGATAAAACCTATTGGCATTTAAGAAACCATTCTCCATCCAAGCAATCTTTGTAGGAGTCTGAAACAACACATTGAACTCCTCCGTCGACCACGTCCTCATCACTCCTCCCAGCTGGAAGGTGCACTCATAAGGAAATCCCATAGGATCCTTCTCAATCGTGATCGAACAAAGAACTTCAGCCATCGCATGGAAATATGTCTGCTTTTTCAGCTCCATAAAATGGCGAGTCACCACTTGATCAAACATCCATAATATATCCTCATCATGAGCATAGCATCGTCATCCTGGTACCTTGTACTAGCTATCTTTTTCAGAAACTTTTGCCCATTTCTCCTTAATTTCATCCCACTCGTTCATTTGGATTTTAAAATTTGCAGGCAGCCTCTCTTTAAGCCTCAACTTTTTCGTCACATTATTCTCTCAAGAGTGTTTATCCTGCCTCTTCTTAGATCAAACTTCCACCTCCTTTCCCTTGTCTTTTCCTTATCCTGAAAATAATACTTCAATAACAACCAATAAGGAAAACAAACCAAGTAATTGACTATCATCCAACTCTACTCAAGACTTCAAGTTTCAATGCATCATCAACAAAAGCAAACTTGTTCCATTCACATCCAATATTCAATCCTCTTGCTTATTCAGCATGATTCCAATACCAATCAAGCATAGTAATCAAACAAACGTAATCAACAACAAGCATGCTTCATTAATTCAAGCAATTCGATATGAAAAATCACAAGGAAGTACTCAAATTCAACAATTCTAATCCATATTCAACATGCTTATCAATCACACTCCCTAATCACCCAACAATTCACATAATACTCAAGGTTCTAACATCAATTAAGTAATCAAATCGAACCCAACAATCATTCATATGAAATTGTTCACAATATTCAACTATCGCCATGAATCCTTAATAAAAATAAGTTTAATCAACTTACCCATACCAAAATCAACGCATAGAACATCAATCCTAGGGTAATAGAGTTGAGAAAACATACCTTTTGTTCTGCCAATAGATAAAATCAAACAATTGAACGAAACTCTCCAAATTCGCGCTAATAAACCCTAGCTTATGACTGAATTCGCTCAAAAAATACGACAAATCGAAAAAATGAGGGGTGGAATATGGTTTAATCGGTGCAAAATATAGTAGGATTGAAGATTGGAAGCAATGTTCTTTGATTCAGAAGTGAATTCGAGTGGAGGTGGTGTGCAAAGTGATCTAATGGTATGAAGATCGGGGTTAAAAACACACTTACCTGGCTCAATTCGACCTAGATTCGACCTGCCTAAGAGGTCGAATTGACTTCATCGCGGTCGAATTAACCTTCTGGACAACTTTCACCTTCAATTCGACCTAGATTTGACTTGCTCCCTTGGTCGAATTGGAATGCCTCGGGTCGAATCCACACACTGTAAGATTCAGGTCCTCAATTCGACCTCAATTCGACCTGAGCTGCTGGTCGAATTGAAACAGTCGAGGTTAAATTAGCTCACTGGAAGATTGCACACTCTGATTCGACCTCAATTTGACCTGAGCCTCTGGTCGAATTGCCATACCTCATGTCGAATTGGGCTACTAGACAATTTTTGCCCCTCAATTTGACTTGAATGCTTGGATTCGAGCATACTCCTAGATCTAATTGGCTCTCTGGTGCTCCAACATCGAGTTTTCTTCATCCCCTACACACTTCAAGCTTAAAAACGAACATTAGGTACCAAAATAGAGCACAACTTCATTAAGAATCAATCCAACAACTTAACATTCATGAGTAACTCTGCAAGCAACTTAAAACACGAAACAAAACACCACTAAAAATTAGGCAAGTTACAAAAAAATCGACACATAAAAACTGATTAATAAACGTCACAAAGAAAAGATTATACTATATGTACTTATTGAGGTAAGTACATCACACCCCCCAAACTTAGTAGAAACTATGTCGAAACCAAGTTTGCAAAGAGATGTAATTGCCGATAAGTAAGCACTTCAAATATAAAAATTTCTTACTCACACGAATGAAATAAAGCAATAAAACATGATGGAAAGCCCCCAACAGGCGCTCCTGTTTAACGTCGGAGAGTCACGACGGTACCAATTTACTGAAATGTATCTTCAAAGATGACATAAGCATCATCCGACGACTTATAATGCTTCAATTGATGCCTAATTGCCGCGATAATATCTCCATCTTTGTCAATAATTTCAAAACTCCCCCTCCACAGGCTCTATGAATCATGAAAGGACCCGTCCATTTTGATTCCAATTTTCCTGCGAAAAGCTTCAAACGAGAGTTAAAAAGTAATACTTCATCACCTTGCTTGAACTCTTTGTATGAGATCTTAGAATCATGCCACTTCTTCATCCTTTCTTTGTAGATCTCTGAATTCTAGTACGACGATTTCTAAACTCATCAAGTTGATTTATGTGAGTCATCCTCAATTCTCTCACATCCTTAAGAGACAAATTCAAGCTTCTTAAAGCCCAAAAAGTTTTGTGTTGGATCTCCACGGGTAAGTGGCACGGCTTCCCATAGATAATTTGGTATGGTGACATATCCAACACCATCTTATAAGCAGTACGGAACCCCCACAAAACATTATCAAGCTTCATAGCCCAATCCTTTCTATTGGTTCCTATCACTTTCTCCAAGATTTGCTTCACTTGACGGTTAGAGACCTCTGCTTGCCCATTCGCTTGAGGATGATAGGGTGCAGTAACCCTATGCTTGACACCATAATCCTTAAGCACCTTCTCCAGAAGTTTATTGACGAAGTGAGAACCTCCATCAATCACTAGTGCTCTAGGAACGCCATAGCGGGCAAAGATATGCTTCTTCAAGAAAGATATAACAGTCCTCGAATCATTTAAGTGAGTAGGAATGGCTTCCACCCACTTAGAAACATAATCCACAGCTAAGAAGATGTAGAGAAATCCATTAGACGGGGAAAAAGGCCCTATAAAATTGATCCCCCACACATCGAATATCTCTACAACTATGATCGGCTGAAGCAGCATCTCATCTCTCCTACTTATATTTCCCATTCGTTGACATCTATCGCATGTCGCCACATAGGTTTCACAATCTTTAAACGATGTAGGCCAGTAGAGAGCAAATTGAAGTACCTTGGCTGCTGTCTTTTGAGCTCCGAAGTGCCCCCATTAGGTTGTGCATCGAAAACTCGAGAACACTCTCCATCTTCATCTTGGGTACACACTTACGGATGATAGAATCCGTGCATATCTTGTAAATAAATGGATCATACCATATAAAAGTCTCAACATCTCTCTTGAATTTACCAAGTTGATATCGATTGAGATCTCTCGGAATTTCACACACGACAATGTAATTGACATAATCCGCATACCATTGATCCATCCCTTGTGCAGCAACCACACATGCTCATTCAGCCCCTTCAACGAACACAACTATAATCTTCTCATCCGGGAACATCTCCTCAATATAATCAAAAGAATCACCACAATCCTCCCTTGTCTCCAACCTTGATAAGTGATCAGCCAATACGTTCTCCGTACCTTTCTTATCTCGGATCTCCATATCGAACTCTTGAAGCAGAAGAATCCATCTTATGATTCTTGGCTTTGTTTCCTTCTTCTCTGTCAAGTACCGAATCACAGAGTGATCCGTGTACACTATAGTTTTCATGCCAACCAAATACTGTCGAAACTTGTTGAATGCATACACCACAGCTAAAAACTCCTTTTCAGTCACAGTGTAGTTCCTTTATGCTGCATCAAAAGTTTTACTCGCATAGTAGATGGCGTAGAACTTCTTTTTCCTCAGCTGCCCAAGTTCCACTCCAAGTGCTACATCATTTGCATCACACATAAGTACAAACGGCTGAGTCCAATCCGGTGTGATCAAGATAGGTGCAGTAATAAGCGCCTCTTTCAAAACCTGAAAAGCTGTTAGACATTCATCATTAAAAACAAAAGGAATATCCTTTTCAAGTAAATGAGACAAGGGCTTGGAGTATTTTAAGAAGTCTCTGATAAATCTTCTATAGAATCCAGCGTGTCCAAGGAAGGACCGCACTCCTCTTTCATTGGTCGGTGGTGGAAGCTTCTCAATTGCCACCACTTTAGCTCTATCCACCTGCCATCCCTTGGCAGAAACATGATGCCAAAGAACAATCCCATCTCTCACCATGAAGTGACAATTTTCCCAATTCAAGACTAGATTAGTTTCTTGACATCTCTTCAACACAGTAGCAAGGTTAGATAAACAAATATCAAAGGAGGACCAAATATAGAAAATCATCCATAAACACCTCCATGATCTTCTCTATCAACCCATCAAAAATTGTCATCATGCAGCACTGAAAGGTAGCAGACGCATTACACAATCCAAATGGCATTTTCTAAAAGAAAAGGTCCCGTATGGGCAAGTAAAAGTAGTCTTTCCTGATCCTCGGGAGCAATCATGATTTGATTATATCTCGAGTACCCATCCAAGAAATAATAGAACGCATACCCTACGAGTCGATCAAGCATTTGATCCATGAAAGGAAGGGGAATGTGGTCTTTGCATATATTTTCATTCAGTTTCCTATAATCAGTATACACACGCCACCCCGTTGGAATCCTAGTAGCTATTGCCTCACCATCTTCAGTTTTCTTAATAGTCATGCCCCTCTTCTTAGCAACAACATGCAATGGACTCACATGGGGACTATCACTAATTGGATAAATAATTCCGGCATCTAACCATGCTAGAATCTGCATCCTAATCACCTCTTGAATTTCGGGATTCACCCTCTGCTGATTTTGGATACTACTCTTGGCCTCATCTAACAACCTTATTCTATGCATGCAATATGAAGGATTAATACCTTTTAAATCATCAAGAGACCATCCAATCACAGACTTGTACTTCTAAGAACTTCTAACAACTCCTCAAGTTGATCATCATTAAGGGAAGAAGATACTATTACCGGATATTTTTCATTGTCATCAAGAAAGGCATACTTCAAGTGTTCCGGTATTGGTTTCAGCTCCTCTTTCTTCTCTTCTTGAGGTGCACTCTCTCTATCCAATGGCAAGTACTTCCTAGTCCACATCACTTCTTCAACCTTAGATTTCTCCAATTCACACCTGTTCACCCAAAGCAAGTAAGTTTTCAAGATATTCAATACATACCTCATTGGAGAGATCATCAAGCTCCGTAGTGGGATAAGTAAGAGACTCCATTAAGCATGTCTCAAGAGGGTCCTTTGACAGGATCAAAGACATATCTTCCTTCACAATCTCCTCCACCACATCAATACTATGACATTGTGACTCCATAGGCATTTTCATTGCTTTGTCAAGGTTGAATAGGACCTTTTCTTTATCCATCCACAACCTTAGCTCCCCCTTTTGAACATCAATCATGGCCCCAGCAGTAGCAAGGAAAGGTCTCCCCAAGATAAGATGGCTATTATCCTTGTCATCTTCCATCTCAAGTACAAGAAAATCCACATGAAAGACTAGTTTCTCCACTTTGACAAGAACGTCTTCAATGATATCCTTCGAAAAAGTCATCGACCTGTCCACCAATTGTAGAGCAATTGTTGAAGGAGATAACTCCCCCAAACCAAACCTTTGGAAGATAGACAATGCAATCAAATTGATGCTTGCCCCAAGATCGTACAAAGCTCGTCGTGCCGGCCCTTTTCCAATCTCACATAAGATAGTGAAGCTTCCCGGATCCTTCATCTTCTATGGCAGCTTCCTTTGGATAATCGAGCTACAATTTGCAGACAAGTTCACCATCTCAACTCCGTTCAAGTTTATCTTCTTCAATAGTATATCCTTAAGGAATCGGGAATAGTACGACATCTCCAATATTGCCTCAGAGAAAGGAATACTCAAGCTTATCTTATTTATGATATATTAAAACTTCTTAAACTTTTCTTCCAATCCCTACTTAACCAGCTTATAAGGAAACGGCGGAGGTATCTTTGTTTTGGGAATACCCCATTCATCACGCTCGACCTTCTCCGCTTTATCCTTTATGGCTCTCAACCTCTTGGCTCTTTCCCACTTCTTCTCAACATTGATCTCAGTATTTTGCTCTTTCTGAACCAATGGAGTAATGTTCACATCACGAGGAGTATTCGGTGAAGAAATAGGCGCATTATGGGATGATTCGACCTGGATTTGACCAGGTGCTCTAGTCAAATTGGGCACATAGTGGTCGAATTGTGCACCTAGAACTCTATTCTCACCCTGTATGCTCGATTCGACCAGGACTCATCCTAAAGGTCTAGCGAATTGAAGTTCTCCTGGTCGAATTGGCTCAATGTAAGATTTCTTCCTTCGATTCGACCTCAATTCGACCTGAAGGTCTGGTCGAATTGAGTTGTTGCTGGTCGAATTGGGCTTCTGATAAAATAGAGTGCTCCGAAAGGGTGGATTCGACCTCAATTCGACCTGGTCCCCTGGTCGAATTGAACTAGTTTTGGTCGAATCGAGGCTCTGTTGCTTCTAAATCACGTCCAGGCATCCAATTCGACCTCCCCTGTTAGATTCGACCTGAAGTGTTGGTCGATTGGGGTTGAATTGAGCCCTCGACGTGTCCAATTTTGATTCTGGCCTCATAGGTCCCTCGTACTGTGTTCCAGACCTCAATGTGATGGTGTTACAAGACTTTGGATTCTCAATACTTTGCGATGGGAGCTTCCCTTTCTCAATAGTTTGAGTGAGCTTGTTAACACTTCCTGTCATCTCCCCCATCAACAATGTAAGGTCCTTCACTTGCTTAGATAAATCCTCTTGGTTTGCATCAATCTTCTTCTTTAACTTGGCCTCAAGACAATCCACTCTAGCATCATTCCTAGCCATGTACCTGTTCACCGTATTCTCGAAACCCGACTTTTCTTCCTTCACTTTCGCACCCAGATTAACACCCATCGGAGGTTGCATTGCATTGTTAGGAATACTCCATGAAAACTCCGACCTCCTAGGCTGTTGATAGTTACCCGGGGGACCACAATTGTTGTAGTTCCCTTGGTAATTCCGGTTGCCATGATTTTGAAACCTTGTTCCTTGAATACTTTGGCCCATAGCATAGTTTGCTTATTCCATATCCTCTTGGATCGTTCTATCATTACTAACTTCCTGCTGCATGATTAGTACGCGCTGAGATATATCACAAATTTGCTTTTGTTGGGACTCAAGTAGTTTTTTGATATTCGACAAGCTAGAGACGATCTCATCTTCTCTACTTGTTTTCACCATAGTATGTTCAACCTTAGTTACTTTTCCAAGGACATAAGTGCCTCTCACTCTATCAGTTGGCCAATCTCTTGAGTTCATCAAAATATCTTCAAAAAGTTTCTCGGCCTCTACGGATGACTTAGTAAGTAATGCTCCATTAGAAGAAGCATCCAATAACACACGAGAATCAAAATCCAATCTATTTTAGAATATGATGATATATTGAGCTTTAGATAGCCCATGTTGTGGATACTTACAAAGCATGTCCTTGAATATGTCCCGAGTTTCATGAAACTTCTCTCCACTCCCGATAGCAAATTGGTTAATGTCTTGCTTCATCTTGAACACCTTCGAAGGTGGCATGTATCTTTCTAAAAACTTTAACTTCAATTACTCCCAAGTAGTGCATTCAGTTGTATTGATAGTGTCGTACCAATCTCTGGCCCTTTCAGCTTGCGAAAATTTAAACAAGATGATCTTCCTAGCATTTTCATATTCTCCTGCGTCTTTTTGAGTACTTGCATAGCCCAAGAACTTGTTTAGATGCTGCTGCGGATCCTCGAAATTCCCTCTTGCAAAGGAGTTCCTTTCTGTCATGCTAATAAGAGTGGGGTGAAGATCAAAATCCACATTAGCCCCCTTGCTCCTAGAAGCCCAAAGTGTCCAGCCCCGTTATTCTTGAAGACTTCACGGATGGCCAGATTGTCCGGATTTGATGCCATGTCGATTGTCTCTACTTCCAAATTAACTTTGGTTGTAGCTTCAATCTTTTGCGAATTTAGAACGTCAACCTCAACTCCAAAGTTAAGAGCTTCAGTTGGATCTTTGTTCTTATTCTTACTCTTCTTCTTATTTGATCTTGTAAGCATACACCTGAAAAGAATAAGAGTTAGAACAGTAAAACAAGAATTAAAATAGTCCTAATAAAACTAGAAATAATAAAAAGATATTTTATGCCGACCCCAGCAACGGCGCCAGAAACTTGATGGACATTTTCTCAACACACAATTAATCCTCAAGTATGAAGGATATCAATTTTAGTTTCGAAGGTGACCAAGTTATATATCGCACCCAAGGAATGGATAACTATCAATTTAATTATGTTCTAGTAAATAAATACTATGCTGGAAATTGTAATGGTTGTGGTTTTGTTATTAAGTAACAACTATTAATTAAAATATCAAGTAAAAATAACAAGAAGAAGAGATAAGTGAGTTGTGATCAAGTAAGAAAGTAGGTAGTTCGTCAGGTAATTCAGTTCTACTTATTAATTCATCTTTCGTGTGACGGTGTCCGACTCTGCCTTGTGATTTATGGATGCATCACTAAACCATGCAAATTCACTCTATAGACACAAGTATATATGCGTATGACAAGTGTGAATATCCTCGGAGCAAGATATATACTTTACCCCCTTTCTAAGTACTATCATAATCAATTATTTTCCGTGCACTTAGTACACTAACCCGATTTGATCTTTCTTTTTAGGTACTATAAAGTTATACTTTTTATCCTACTTATTAACCCGAATATGATTCAATTAACAAGTATTCATATAAGATAGTTCTAATAAGACTTCAGAATCCCTTCACTTAGAATTATAACATAAACCTGCTCAGCAGTGAACACACTCAATCAATAACTAAGTTATGTATTTAGACTCTACACAACAATTATTGATGCACAAAATGACCATGAGTATGGATTAAAAATGCGCAATCTTATATAAAATAAACCACAAGTAGTGTTGTACGGAGTTTACACATGAAGACAAATTAACGCATGAAACCTTTATGACCCTAAAACAATCGAAGTGGCTCTAGCCCATGATTGATCTAAGAACAATCATGGTTATTTGGACCGATCTTAGTTGAATTTCCAGCGGAACCTCTCTTGCAGCCCCTCCGAATGATGGACGATCGACTCTCCTCTCAACTATACGTCTCCAAGTCTTGATTTTCCTCCCTTCTACTGCTGCATAAGCCTTCTTTTATACTTGTAATCACACCTTTCGGGCCTGGAATGGGCTTTTTAAGTGATCACACGCATTGAGGGTGTAAAAATACGGATATGGTAAGTTTCCGAAGCTCAATTCGACTTCACCAACATGTCGAATTGACCACCACAAGTGAAATTGCAAATCGAAGTGGCCTACTGTAAGTCCCAGTGCTCGATTCGACCAGATGCCCTGGTCGAATCGAAGTGGCGAGGTGGAATCGGCATCTCTGCCAATCAATTCGACCTCGATTCGACCTGACACCCAGGTCGAATTACCATGTCGTGGTCGAATCTACCTTTGCTCGTGTTGTACTGCCAATTCGACCTGAAGGGCTGATCGAATTGATCTCTTTTAGGTCGAATTGCACTCCTACTTTTCCCAACGGATGGCTTCGACTTCCTTTCTTTAGTTTTCAATACTTCCACTCCGATATCCTTCTAAAAACCACTCAATTAGCTTCAGCAACACCTGATTCATGACTTCATACAGTATATACCGGTTTACAATCGATTTCATCCTTCAAACACTTCATAATGGCACAAATCTTTGAGCAAGATTCATGAATTAACACACTCATCACCTCCATTGTATGATTCCTCTTCCTCAAATTGCACACACCAAGATGATAAATGAAATAAGGGTGGATTTGGATGAAGTGAGAATGGTGGAATGGTCAGTGGCTGCGTGGCGATGTTCTCCGCTGAACAGAGGCGTGAGGTTTTCTGCCTTAAAGGATGATGTTCTCGATTTCTCCTCACCTGGCCAAAGACGTGTGTGTGTGTGTATTGGGCAAGTAATCCAAATGGGCCACTAATCATGAGCAACCTTTTTATTTTCTTTATGAAATTGGGTTTCCAATATTCACTCATGGGCCCACTAATGTATGTGTGTATGGATCATCTTATAAAGCTGTCATTCTCATTAACATGGGCCCCACTATATTAGTTAATAAGTAGATGGTGAAAACATTAATGGGCATCAAGGAATTAACTAAAGAGCAGCCTCTTCTCCATTTAAATGATGACATGGCGAAGAAAGTCTTGCAATTGATTTTCACTTGTTGGCCCCACCACTTCTACTTATTCATGTAACAACTCGTGCATCTCCTTCAATTCCTCTTTATACCTTATATTAATTTCTATCTAAAATAAGCTTAAAATCTGCAAAATCTTAATGATACCCGTGAAGTTATAGAAATTATAAAAAACAAGGAATAATTTTCACAAACAGTGCTAAAATTATGCAATAATCATATGAGAACTACCTATGAAAAGTGCGAATTTTTGTGCTGAACAAACTCTCCAAACTTAACTATTTCTTATCTCGAGGCAATAAAAAAATAAAAGAAACATGGAACGTGACATATGATTATATTGACTTCTAGAAAATTTTCAGAAAAATTAATTCAAATTAGTAAAGTAGACAAACATGTGAAATATCACAAGAATCACTAGTAACTAGATTAAATGCCTTGGTACATGGAAACTCACTAGGATATGTGTATCACTTACCTCTCTAGTGTATATGCATTAAAATGCTCAACATGATTTAACTGCAGTTTTTAATCATAGGCTTGCCCATTGTCTCAACTCTTCTTTTACTTGTAGCTAGCAAAACTATGTATCATAAAGGACTTTGTGATTGGTTGTAATGTTTGATATTTGGTAAAGGTAGAAAATATATGGAAAAGTAAGCTCAAACTAATTCAAGCAGAGATTTTCTTTTGTATAGCATACTCTAAACATTTCAATGCATCTCTAACTTCACTCTTCTTATTCTTTTCAATTCAAAATTTTCCATTCCTTCTCCAACTTCAAGCACAATATTTTTTTTCTTTTCTATTCTCGGGGTACCAGTTTCGGGCACTACCCTATAAAATTCTTTTATTCGGCTCTTCATAGCCTTCTATGTAATGTTGGCCTTCATCACTTTCCAGCTCCAAATATTTTTCACCCTCTCCAAGCTTTTGCAGATTTTAATAATACACTTTGACAACATTTAATTCTAAATTTAGGAATTCAAGTCTCAAGTAGGATATTAAAGTGACTATTTTCATATGTGGCCAAAGAAATAAGACATTTAGACTCAAAGGGGTTAACTATGGATAAATAATTATTTCGTGGGGAATTATTTGGCTAATTAAGTGACTTATAAATTCAAAACATGGCCATAAATCATTTCCATACTCTATTAGACTATTCTCGAATATTTAAGGAGACTTAAGACAAGTTCTAGAAACACGTCATAATTAATCAAGAGACTCTCAAGAATTAAACAATTATAATGCATCAAGAATGTTCATGATTTTCAAGAGGCTCAAAATCTCACTAGGTATAAAATAATTCCAACAACCAAGATTATCTAGCAATTTATGTTTTATCCAACAACACAATTTCATCCACCTAATCAATAAAAAATTTCAAATCAAACATAAAAATATTTCATCATAAATCAAATCGTGTCACATACATATGAAGTGTTAAAGTTCATGGTGTAGCCAACACAAAATTAGGCTTCTCATACCACAACATGCAAACAACACTCAGAACTCAGCTCAAAAAGTTTAGCTTACTTACCTCGGCTTGCAATCTCCCTCTACGGTCTCTTCCACTCTTCATATAAAAATATTAATTTTAAAAAACCACCTCCTCCTCAAATTGCTCAAAATATCATTGCTTGCTCCCTCGCTCACCATGTTAAAGAAGTGGGATTTCAAACAACCAAACGTGCCTCTACAAACTTATTTTCGATATAGTATGAAAATAAGTTTAAGAAAGATTGTAGGGTTGTTGAAGTATAAAAGAAAAAGAGTAAGGAGAGATTAAAAGAGATAGGAGAATACATACCTAGAATGAGCAGCAACCAATTTCTTCTTCCTTTCTAGCTCCTTAATATAACTCAACTATCCAACATCAAACATCCCATTACCAGTAAAAAATAAGGAGAATACTTAGACTCTATCAATCATCAACAAAATCATTACCTCCACTCTCTAAGGTACTCACACAATAAGACACCACGAAGAAATTTTATCCTTGGTGCATATGTGATAAGGTATGAACATCAAACTTAGTTCAAACAAAATTTGAAAATAAGTTTGAAAAAGATGTGATTGCCTTAAGCAAAATTATGCACTAGTGGTCAAATTTCCAACACACAACAAAAGAAAATAAATAAACTTAAATCTATTAAAATGGAAGGGTAGTCCCCAACATGTGCTCATTTTTAACGTTGTTGAGCACGACATAGTATCCTATCAATTCAAGTGATCAAGAAATAAAACTTCCCTTTCTAGTGTATACTTGGTGATTGAGGTTAGAGATGATGTATCTTTAAAGCTTGAGTCCATTACCATTCTCCCTCTCAAAGGGAGTTAGTATATGTAGATACCTTTTTCCTCTTGAAAGCTCGTATCCTTTTAGTAGTTTAGGTTTATAAATATTTTTATTTTGCTTGTTTTGCATTTTTGGCCTTGTAGGTGGATTGTGCTTGAGAGAAGAAGGAGTATTAAAAAGACAAGGAGTGCTTCATTGATGTGCAACGGTATATCTTACCACTTTCTGCAAACTTAATTCGAAACTCTTGTTTCAATTCAAGTTTGGGGGGATATGGTGTGATATGATATGTTACACTTTATGTTTGTATAGAACCCTTGTGTTTTGAGGTCAAATTCAAAAATTTTCTCATGAGTTTTGGTTTGATTTGGTCCGATTGGTTGTGTTGAAGTGTATGATAGTCCATATTTTTAATGAAATTGTTGAGCTAATGGTTTTGTTGAGAATGTATGAAGGGTATTGGAAGTACGAATTGAGCTCGGAGCTAACATCTTCTACTACCAAATGCCCATTGAAAGATTTCACTCTATACTCTACCACTTCTAGTTTCTTAGCATGGATTTATGTTGATTTGAATTGTTTTGATTAGCATGCTACTTCATATGTTATATTTGTGGGAGATTTATTTCGTAATTTAGGATTTCCTTTTCAATCAAGATGGGGATGAATGTGAGCTTAATTGTTATGGATGTTATGAATATGTGTTTCATTTGATGGATTATTTTTATTCATGCATGTTATGTGTTTTGATTGTCTCTTGTTTGGTGAGTCTTTTCTTATGTGTTTTGTGTGTATTTTTATTTGTTTAGGGATTGATTTGGTGTTTTTTTGGGATGTCGTGAGTTATTTTTGAACGTGACTGATGACATATTGTGGTAATAAGTGATGACAAGTTATGATTAAGAATATCTATGCTTTGAAATTGTTACATGTTTTATTTAACTTGTTCAATTTTGAGATGAATGTGGTGTAATAAGTTCCTTAAGGTCAAATGCATAAGCTTGTGAGCATTTGAGCCTCAACCTTGCATACACGGTATTTCTTATGAGTTGATTGGTTGTGTTTGATAAGCTAGAACTTGCTTAAGGACTATAAGAACGAGCCCAATTAGTGGAGGTTAGTGAGATAATATAAGGCCATCCTTATCATTTATAGTCATTGCCATATATTTCCATACCATGAACATCATCCTTAGTCAACCATTTTGAGCCTATAAGCCTATTTATTGTAAATTTAGCATATTACAAGTCTTGATTACCCACTTAAGCCTTATATATTTACCTTTTTGTGTGGGTGATATAGGAGATGGTAGCTAGAAAGGTTTGATAAGGAAGAAAAAGAAGAAAAGGAAACGGTAAGTAAGCAAGAAAAAGGATGAAAAGAGCAAAAACAAGAATGTTCATGCAAGATTAATACAAGAGAAGGAGCAAAGCAACAACAAAATGCTCAAGAAAATAAAAGTTAAAAGAAAGGAAGCATGCATCATAAGAAGCTCAATCCAAAAGATAATGATGATGATTAGTGCTTGTGAGCAATAAAGAAAAGAAAGGAAGAAAGAAAAGTTAAGGAATGGAGGAAATTGGCCATCTCTTTGAATACTTATACTTGATTAATCATTATTATCTATATTCTCCCTACATTACCAAAGAGCCTATCATTACATCCTAATTAAAGACCTTTTTTTATCACTAATTGAAACTTTAGTGGTTTTTGAATGTAGTCCACAAGCGAGCTTATAGCAAGTCGAGCCAATCGGTTGATGAGTATTGATTTACCCTACTTTATAGAGTGTTGAGAGAAATTTATACCCGTTGTGAGGCTTGGACCAAAAGGGACTATATTACATTGTATTATCTTTGAATTGAACTTGTTAATTTTTCATGTTATGAGTTTAATGTTGTAGGATGACATAGCATAAATTGTGATTCTTATAGCTATTGATGTGTTATTACTTATGTTCGTTTAGTCTTTTTCTAGGTGAAAACAACACTTTAAGTTTGGGGGTGTGATGAGTGATATTTTCACCTAGATTTTAGTGTCTTTCTATATCCATTTTTATATTATTTTATCCGTATTTTTTGTATATTTTAGTGGTGTTATGTGTTTTCATGGAATTGTGTGTGAATGATTTTAAATGTATGTAAAACAGGCAAAAATGGAGCAAAAACGGAGACGGGAACTGAAAACAACCCAACTCGACTTGCAAGACCCAACTTGACTTGCAACTTGAGTCGAGTTGAGGTAGTGAGCTTACTCGACGTACAAGACCCAACTCGACTTGCAACTCAAGTCGAGCTGTGGTTCGCAAAAATTCCAGTTTCTGATCGACACGACACGACTTGACAGGCGAGAGCTCAAGTTGCCAATTCGAGTAGTGTTGGGGTTCATCTAGGTCGAGTTGCAAGTCGAGCGGAGCAGAAAAGTTATCCAATGTGCCAAATCAAGTTGTCAAGTCGTAGCTCAACTTGCAACTCGAGTCAAGTTGGGTTCTAAAGATTTTTTTAATTTTAGAGCCTCGTAATACGACCGAACAGGGGAGTGCACGAGTTGCCACATGAGTCAAGCTAGGTCAGCTCCAGTTACATGCAACGCAACTCGACTCGTGTTGCAACTCGAGTTGGGAACACAAACTCATGTTGGGTTTTTTTGGGCCAAAAATCTGGATTTTCACCTGTCACTACAAGAAATTTGATAAATGGCGACGAAAAAATTAGTCATAAAAATTTAAAATTTCATCACAAAAAATTTTTAATAACGAAATTTATGCGTCGCAAAGATCATCACAGTATGAGCGTCGTATTAGGTAAGTTTGACGATATTTGAATTCGTCACAAAATGTTATATTTCGATGACGAAAATACTTGCTATCACAATATGTTTTAATCTAAAGTGACTAATAAATCGTTACAATACTCATCTCATTTTTGTTATGAAATATGTTATTTCGTCACTAAAAGTTGAATTTAAAATGACAGTAACATTTATTGTCACTAAAAAGTTAGATTTTTGTGACGATTCTCGCTATTGTATTAATCCCATCAATTATTTATGACGTTTTTATTGTCACATTTAAACCAACTATTTTGTCATCTCTAATATACTTCGTCGTTAAAAGTTTTATAAACTGTGACGAAATGAAAATATTATATAATGACAACATAATTTGTCATTAAAGAGTAAAATATGAAGACAAAATATTTATTGTTACTAAATTGTTTAAAAATGATGACAACTTACTTTCGTTGTAAATTTATATTATTAATGACGATATGAAACGTTATATAAAGACAATGGAATTTGTCACTAAATTATAAGATATTAAGACAAAATAATTATTGTCATTAAATGTGTGGAAATGAGGACAACATAATGTTGTCGTAAATATTTATTATTAGTGACAAAATGTAAGCTTTATATAATAACGACATATTTTGTCACCAAAGAGTAAGATATTAGGACAAAATATTTATTGTCACTAAAATATGTGGATATGATGACAACTTATTTTCGTTGTGAATATATATTGTTAGTGACGATAATAAAAACTGTCATTAGAAAATGTAAATACAGTAACAAACTTTTTTGTCATTATTAATAATATAGGATGACAAATTATGTTTGTCACATCATTAATTAATTGAATAATGATGAAATATTTTATCACATTATAATTTTTTTAAGAAATATATATGATCATAATATTTTAATGACGAATGAGTCGTAACGTAATAAATACTTTTACTGACCAATTTATTTATTTTTCAAGAATAATTAATATATAAATAAATATTTAGTGACATTTTGAATTTATATATTTATTTATTTTAAAATAATAAATATATTTTTCAAAATTAACATCAAATTACAATGCATCATAGCAGAAATTACAAAAAAAAACTATCCCTTTAGGGGGAACTAGTCTAGGCCCTGTCAAGACAAATCGTGAGCTACTAAATGCACAAAATAACATACTAATGATAAAACAAAACAAAAACTAAAATATTTTGCCCCAAAAATAAAATCTGTATATTATAGCAATTAGCATAGTGTCCCAACACAACAATTCTGCAAATAATAGCAACAAACCAGTAGCCAAATAGACAAACACACAACTAATAGTTTTCTTCAATATATTAGACATGAACCTAGCAATTAGTTAAATAGTGTATAATATAATATTTTTTAGTTTGTTAAATAATAACCTAGCTGTTAGATAAATAGTATATATCTCAAATGTGAGCTATATCCAATCCACTTAGCTTTTATTAAAGCACGCACAAAGAAAAACTGGAAGCACAACAAAATACCCATGCAAAGAATCAAGAAAAGACTACCCGAACACAACAAAATAAACTATCAAATTCCAATTTACGAATCTATAAAAATCCAGCAACACATAAAATTTTGAAATTCCAGCGTAAGAATTGAAAACGAATTGAAATACCAGTACAATTTACTTGTCATCAATTTTTTTATATGAAAAGGAGAAACAAATACTTAGATAAATATAAAAGCTTATCTCCCAAGTGTTATTTCCAAGTGGAACCTTTTATTCTCCCCAAATGATAACAACGATGAAACTTGTCTTCAAGATACCTACAAACATAAAGTAAAAACTTGTTATTACATTTCAAATAACAAAACCAACATACAAAATTTAAAGAAAAATATCTAGATGGTTCAAAAAATAATAATCAAGGGGTACAAGCAATCTATCCTAAGAAGGATCCAATAAAGATGAGGGGGAAAAAAGAAGAAGAAGAAAAAGACAACCAAGTATCATCATGTTGGTTTTAAAAGAAATCCAAAATTTTATTCAGCATATGCTTGGCCGTTGATTCTTAACAAATGGCCTTTGCCACCCCCATCGAGTTCATCATTCTTTTTGATATCATAGTTGTTTGAATACAATTATGCTATCAAGATATATAAATATATGTTATTAATCAAGAGTTATATTCAAGTGTTTTCCCATTTTCTATATTGAATAAATGATTCACTATAAATGCTTAGAAGAAAATATAAGCTAACCTTGTGAATTTTGTAGATTAATCCTGCTATTAGCCAAAAAATTCATGAGTTTTTTTATATTTGCTGTTTGTTGTGATATGTTCTCATCTTGTTGGGCTAGTCTGGCTTTCAAATCAGATACTTCTGTCTTAAGTTCATTTACAGTACTTTTAGATACCTTTAACTTTTCTTGTAGTTGTTGAGATGAATCATTTGACTGAGTAGAAGTTTTGGATCATAACCAAGGCCTTTAATATATCCAGATCCATGACCTAAAACTTCAAAAATAATATCATCTGAACTCTTCTCTACCCCTTCCTCTATATGCTGATCTCACTTTTTTTCATCATTTCCTAATTAATCGCAATGCAAAAATAGAATACTAAATAAAATTAATAATATAAATCAAATTAAATCAAATCTCATAAGTATGTATCTACATAACTCACCCAATTTTCTTTTGCCTCAATGGATTTCCAACCACCTTTTTCTGTATAATGTGTATGCATGTAAAAATCAATTCTATCACATGACTCTCCCACCAGCTCAACTTGAGACTACAAAAAATAAAATTTTCTCATTAACACTAGTTTTTTTATATGTTCACCCAAATCTAAAATATTCATGAAATTAAACTAAATTTAATCCATTCTTTGGAAACATTCCAAACAATAGAATATTATAACACTTACAATTTCATGTCTTCTAACTGTAAATGCCTTTCTTCCAGAAATATGTTTGCATCTCAAACGCTCCCTGTTTTTTTTGTTCACCTCACTTCTATGCTGCAGAAAATAAAAATTGTAATTACAAAGCTAGATGTTTAACTTTGCTCAATCAAAAAAACTAATTTGAAATTTTAACCTTGTATTTATCAGATGCAAAGTGATCACATAACTCGTCCCATTGAGCTTTGTCAACACAAAAAGAAGGCTTATTATTCTTGGCCTCTTGCATAGTTAGATATTGAAGTAAGTGCTTATGCAACTTATGACATTTTTTACAGAGATAATTTTTCATCCTATTAACCAAACACTGTGTTATACCCGAATCATCAAAATTAACATCCATGTGCATCTGCAATCACATAAAAATTTTATTATAGTAAAATAGAT
The DNA here is from genome assembly GCA_023678885.1 of Pogostemon cablin. Lineage (NCBI taxonomy): Eukaryota > Viridiplantae > Streptophyta > Magnoliopsida > Lamiales > Lamiaceae > Pogostemon > Pogostemon cablin. Next base: position 14,571,252 of record CM042994.1, on the reverse strand, counting down.
CAAAATGACATTATACATTGCTAAAAGATATATAAGTAAAAACCTGTAGATGATCAAAACCAGGCTGTAAATCATATTTTTCATCTATTTCTTTCCACTTTTTTGGGATCACGAGTCACCACACCAATTTGACTTGCAAGCTTTGTAGATTCATTTCCATTTATGGGTCTTCCAATTGAAGTGACCACATTTATCTTCATTTTACTCCCAGAAGCAGTAAAATACTTAAAAATTCCTTTGCCAGTTTGTTTTGCCACGACTTCTTTTCTTGGAATGAGTAGCTAGGTGCACAGATGACAGATATAATAGTACATTATTATCTCATACATAACAAATTATAAGATTTCATGTTGATAACTAAAATTAAAATGAAAGTTATACCTAATTCTGTGGAAGTAAGAGCTTGAGCTGGTTGTTCTTCATTGCTGTCAATTAATGGTTCTTCATTGCTGTCAATTAATGGTAATTCTGGATTTTGGGTCACTGGCACCTGTGAAGTGTTGTACTTTTCTGTATGATGTTCTCCTATATCATTTCTTTCAAGTGCTCTACTCTTACTTATATTAGATGTCACATTTTCTTTGTTGAGAAGCCCTCTAATATTTGATCTGTCAACGAATTTCCTTTTTTACCTAAGATTATGTATGACTCCAGGTGCCATTTATAACCTACACCAAAGCAACCACAAGTTTATTGTCAACTTCAAAATGCAAACAACAAGAAGAGAAATAGAAAATAAATAAAATAGGTCCAAAACATACAACACAGTTGAACTATAATCCCATTGAGTATAATAAACAAAGAGAGCTTACAATTCAGCAGCATATAATAAGCATAGAGAAAGTTTACAATTCAGCATCATCAACATGCAACTATTTGTTTGTTTATTGTAACAAGTGACATCTCTAGAAACATTAAGTTAATAAAATATTCATTAAATTATTAAAATATATTTAGATAGTTTAATAATTAAAAATAAATAAATTGTACTCAAAGATTTAATCTAAGAACAAAACTTATATGACATCGTCTCATGGTGAGACTTTGTATACATTTAATTGATTGTATATTGGGATCTTCTTACTTGAAGAAGATGAATGCTATGAGATAACATTTAGGATAATGGGGGGGGGGGGGGAGGGGGGTTAAATGACAAGTTAAGATGTCTGCAAAAAAAAAATTTAAATCATGATGCATTCTTATATTACTTGTGCCTACTTTTCATGTTATAACCAAGTGATTGACTGTGGGTACTGAAATCATATTATTTAAATGTATATGATTTCTATGATATAGCAACAATTAGGAAAACAGGGAGATTAAATGACAAGTTAAGATGTTTGCAAATGACTTTTGAATCATTTTTAACAAAACAAAAAAACATACACTCAGCGAAAAAAAAGAACTATGAATATCAACTTTTAACCCCAAAATATGATTTTATTATAAAAAACCAACAAATATAATCCGCTGTGATCAACACACCAGCAAAAAAAAAGGTGATGTGCTAACCTAAAAAATTGGATAAGAATTACTATGCAAACAATCATATTTAATAACCAAATTTGCACATAAAATTAAAGAAGAAAATCAGCAAACAAACAATTAAACACATGAGTCGGTTTAGAAGAAAAAAAATATTACACAAAGAATCTTGTAGGAGGTGCAACATCTAAATAAGTTAATTTATATAATATGTAGAGTCGAGGTCTGAAGGAGAAAATGAAAATATTTTCTAGTGACACCTATGCTTCAACACCTTTTTATGTCTAAAAAAACTTCTAATAAGATGGTGTGGCATAAAAATAAGCGCATTGATGATGACTATATGAGGCATGCAGCAGATGGATTAGCATGAAAAGAACATGATAAAGAGTTTGATTCATTTGCTAAAGATCCTAGAAATTTTAGACTAGCTTTGGCTGATGATGGTTTTATTCCATTTAGAAATTTGAGTACCATGTATAGCATGTGGCCTGTCATCCTAGCTCCATTGAATCTTCCTCCTTGGGATTGCATTAAACAATCATTCCTCATGTTGGGTTTGCTTATACCTGGGAAAAGGTCACCAGGAAAGGATATTGATGTTTATTTACGACCCTTAATTGAAGAATTAAAAGAATTATGGGATGAAGGGGTGGAAACATTTGATGTTTCCAAAAGGAAAACTTTTCAGATGCGTGCTGCTGTTTTGTGGACTATAAATGACTTCCCAGCATATGGAGATTTATCCGGATGGTGCACTAAAGGATACTTGGCTTGTCCCATTTGTAATAGAGATACATATTCAGAAAGATTGCGCAGCAAATTGTGCTACATAGGAGGTCGTTGCTATTTACACAAAAACATACGTGGAGGCGGAGTAAAAAGTTCAATAGAAAAATAAAAGTTAAAGAAGCAGCCAAAGAATTAAGTGGAGTGGATATTTTTAATTCAGTTGGGGAGAATTGAAGAGCAAACAGCTGAAAAGTATAATAGTAAGAAGAGAAAGCGTAAACCAGATGAGTTGAACTAGACTAGACGTTCCATTCTCTTTGATCTACCTTACTGGAGCAAGTTGAGTTAAGGCATAACTTAGATGTGATGCATATTGAAAAGAATATATGCGAAAGTATATTGGGAACCTTGATGAACATAGATGGGAAAACAAAAGATACTCTAAAGGCAAGACAAGATTTAGAAGAAAAGAATATCCGTAAGGAGTTACATCCAATTAAAAGAACTGATGGAAAGTATGACATTCCAGCAGCATGCTATGTAATGACTAAGAAAGAAAGGCAGGAGTTCTGCGAGTTTCTGAAATCTATTAAATTTCCCGATGGATATGCTTCTAACATATCTCATTGTGTTAGAGTAAATGACCAAAAGATATCTGGATTGAAAAGTCACGATTGTCATATACTCTTATAATGGATAATTCTGGTTGGTATTCATGGTTCCCTACATAAAGACGTGTGCAATGTGTTGGTTGAGTTGGGTCTATTTTTTCAACGCTTGTGTTGTAAGAAGTTGAAAAGATCTGAATTGGAGAAAATGCAAGAAGATATTATCTTAATCTTGTGTAAAATTGAGCAGATATTTCCTCCTGCCTTTTTTGATATCATGGTACATTTGTGCGCACACTTACCAAAAGAGGCATTATATGATGGACCCGTTCAATATAGATGGATGTATCCAATTGAAAGGTAATTCTTAACTTATTCACATTTTTGAACTACATTTTTAACCTACATATTATCAGTAGTATTTTTTAAATAATTTATTTCTGTGAAGGTCATTATGTGCCTTGAAGCAAAGTGTGGGTAAAAAAGCACATCCAGAAGGTTCGGTTGCTGAAGCATACATTGCAAAAGAATGTTTGAATTTCTGCTCAATGTACTTGCATGGAATTGAAACTAGAATCAACCGAGAAGAGAGAAATACTGATGTGGAAATTGATGATAGCCTATGGATTTTCTCACAAAGGTGCTGACATTTTGGAGCAACGACATATGTTGAATTATCAGAGGTGAAGTTTAATATGATACAATGGTTTGTTTATCAAAATTGTGAAGAGATCGAACAATATTTTGAGTAAGTAAAATTTTTATTTTTTTTACTTTAGATTTTCAAATATTAGAAATATTTATGATATCATATATTTATAATTATAATTATTTTAGAACACATAAAAATGAGCTTCAACAAAGTGGTTGTTCAAATATAGGTGAAGAACACATGAAATTATTTCCAACATGGTTCAAGAAATATGTAAGATGATTATAAGCTTTTTTATAGTCCATAGTTATTTCCAAAAATTTATCTTCCCTAATATTTTTCTTTCCAGGTGACTCGATTATAACATGGAGATCCATCAAAAGTAAATGAGTCCATATATTCTCTTGCATGTGCACCAAATCGATGCGTAAGAAAGTACACGGGCTGTACTGTGAATGGAGTGAGATTTCTAACCATGGAACATGATAGACGTCATAAGACTCAAAATAATGGTGTAGTAGTAGTACGAAACCATGGAGGAGATGTAATAGATTTTTATGGTGTTTTGAGTGATATAATTGTGATGAATTATGTGAAGGATAGACACATTACTTTATTCAAATATGAATGGTTCAATCTAGGAGTAAAGAAGATGAAGGGAATAAAGAAAGAGGGAAATATTACAAGCATCAGGGTTTGTGGAAAATGGTATGAAAATGATCCTTTTATACTGGCTGGTCAGGCAAAACAAGTTTATTACATAAATGATCCCAAATTAGGAAGCAATTGGAGAGTAGTGCAACCATTCGCACACAGGCATATTTATGATGTATGTGAGATGGAGGATGAAACAATAGATATTGAAGACTTTCCTCTTAATGAAGATGAAGTGTATCAGGAGAATAACACTGATGATGTGTTTGAAGTGGAACAGCTTGGCAAAATGCAATCACTTAACAGGGAAGGTATTGTTCATCAAGAGAGTGAGGGCTTGATAATTTCAAATGAACCAAAAGTTTTTGATGAATTAAACTATTATGAAGAAGATGAGGATGAAGTCGATGATACTTTAGTTGGTTATTGTAGCGGAGATGAAGATTCAAAGAAAAATGGTGGCTCTGATGATGATAGTGATGATGGCAATTAAACTATTTACAACACCATACTCAAAATGCTAGATTTTTTTTAACTAAGGTACAAGCAATTACTATCTTATGAAAGACACAACATTTTGTATAAGAACTTGTTTAGATAATATTGATTTCCTTTATATATGAACTTTTTTAAAGGTAAATGCTGAAGTAGAGATTCTACATTTGTTATTAGTTAATGTTTGTAATTTATTTTAGGCTTATACATTTTCAGGTTCTCAAATCACAAGTCATTGTTTGCGATTGCATGTGGAAGTGGTGTATTACCTTTAAAAGTATTACATAAGGTGAATTTTCTACTATCTTGTGGTTTATCAACTTAAATTTTGTGTTCATTTTTCGTAATATTTTAATTTGATAAATAGATAATTAAGAATGAGGGTTATTTAAGTTATTTCGTGAGGTTCTACTTTGATGTTGTCTCTACTTCCATATAGAGGCACTATGTTTTTCATAACTTGATGAATAGATAATTAAGTGAGGGAGTTATTTAAATTAGTTCTTAAAGTTCTAATTTTGATGTTGTTCTTCTTCCATATATAGGATCTATGTTTGCATGACAATGCTCTACATTTATGCTACATGGTGTTATTTATCAAAACAATGACATCAAATAAAGTGTGAATTGTTTCAGATTTTTATTCATAATGTAGTTCTCTAGTATATTAACGTGTTGAGGATAATCCTCAGAAAACGAGAAGATTCCAGTCATTAGCTTATAAACGAGTAGAAACTGTCACTCGAATGAAAATGTTCTTAGATTATGTGCTTAGTGTTAAAATAAATGTCCTGATTATAGTTTCAAATGGTGTTCTTCTTCTCATAAGCCAATGTTGGAATCACAATAACAAGTCCAAAATTACAGCCAACACTAATTTACTTAAGCCACAAAAAACTATGTGAGAAATTTCTTTGATTTACTCATAAATCCAATCATATCACAAACGAACCCCAAGTTAAAAGTTCAAGCTCTCAATATTAAAAAAAGTACCATAACGAATAAATCATTTAAAATCTAACAGAAACAATAAAATTAAAAGGAAAAGAAAAAGAAAGGGGATGAATTCTCACAGAGAAGAAGTAGGATCAGATGCAATGCATCAAAATGGAGACTTTGAACTGGCCTTCCCCTATTTCTGCAAACCATTTGCTCCCAACTCCGCGAGATATAGGCGTAGTAATCAACAATAGTTGTACATAAATTGTCAAGAGCCCTACTGCGAAAGAAATATATGTGAAATTCGTGATTTCTTGGAACTCAGAAAAGCTTTACGGATATGAGTATCAGTATATTTATTTTACTTTACATACAACATAATCAACCACCTACTAAGGGATATGCTTCGGTTGTCCCTAGTCTATATTTTCATTCAATCCATTAAGAACAGGGTTACAAGACATTTTCTTCTCTAGTCCAGCTAATCTAACTTGTTAAACATGCCATAGTCATTCACACGCAAACTATATTTTAGACAGTCCAATTATCCACAAAAACTGGATTTTATGTCATGCCTATAAAAGACTCATCACATAAAATTTAGGACACTTCTTTAGTATCAACGTTAATTAGTTCAAAATAATAAAAGTTAGAACAAAAATATCACAAGAACCTTATCTTATTCCAACTTTTGACCAATTTTCTCCTAGCTCTTTTTCCTCCCTCTTTTTCTGCTTTCCCCGTGGCCATAACCTGTTTAGCAAATTGCAACAAATTGAGAACATCTGAAGTTAATGCCAAAATATATATAAATGCATGAGTTATAGCAAACCAAAATCTATAGAAACACACAAGTTATAGCAAACCATTATCTTTCATTGTCTTCTACGATGCCTTTTTCTTCAAGAAGTTTCCTTCCAATTTGAACTCTTACCTGCCATTACAAAATCTATGTTAATATAGTGGGATTGCATGAAATTCAAGCCGTGGGAAAACAAGATAAGTACATTAAAAATAAAACATACAAAATTTTGAACAGAAACTCTGAATACGTACATAGTTCAGTTACTAATTAAATATTTAATACATTTAACAAAAATGTCATATTTCAACCTTCTTTCTTGCTCTCTCCATCCGCTTTCTTCCTCTTTCTTTTTTGCGTGAAGTAAAACTAGCAAATTAATCTATATATGAAAATATTAACATGTTATGAAAGAAACATATTGAATATGGAGCATAGCATGAAGCCGCAAGTACTGATGATTTAATGAAGCCAAAAAGAAGACTCAATGTTTCAATGAACCCACCAAAAAGGTTAGAAATATAATGGTCATAAACAGAGGGAAAATAACAACAAATATCTTTCTAGTTCATAGACATAAATTAATTGCTTTTGCCATGTTTCCTACTCTGTCTACTTCTAAGCACCATAAGATACCTATGACGAAATGGTCGAAACTATTTCAAGATACACCAAAGCCCAAAAAAATACTCCACATTGGCAAAAGTATATAGTTAGAAAAGAGTTCTATTTTTGTTTTTGTTTTTGTTTTTTTAAAACAAAATAGTAGATTCAGCCGATCCAAAACTATAAGCACACCTTAATAACAAATAATTTATGCAAAAAATTTTGAAATGCAAAAATAAATATACATCTTAAAGTAAAAAATGATGAACTAACTTGATTACTTGCAGTATCAATAATATAAAGCTACTATACAATCCCTAAAAATAATCGTTCTTATGCCCTTTTCATAACTTCACAATTGTATTTTTTTGGAGCAATTCATCGAACACTTTGTAGTCGGGGCAAGTGAAAGGTATAAGGCGTAACATATCATCCACAATTATAGCTTGGAACAAAATAGGAATCAAGAGAAGAAGTGAAACCAACACAGGTGGAGAAACTCACCGGGCAATGTCCCATCTATCAAAATTAGTATACTAGTATCTAATTCGTCAATGAGTACAGAAACAAGCTGCAAAACAAAAAAAGTCCAAAATATTTAAAGATGCTAAAATGTGCAATATAATCGGTTTGAGAGAGAACGAATGCAGAAAGAGCGCACACATTCAAATAACATAAGTTAGAAACTACAAAAAATTGCGTGTGGATAGATAGCAATCTCTAGCGGCTGATGATTTTCGAAGGAAACCTTCAGTTTAGCATTGCACTTGGCTAGACATAAGAAAGAGGATTCTTGAATATTGGTTATATATAAGTAAGAGTAGAAGCAGGTATTCTGAGAGGCAGAGGAGAACAAAAGCCACGTATTGAAGGAATGGGAGACCGTGGAAAGAAATTAGACTAGTTACATGTTCTCATCCTAAAGTGAAGTATTATTTAATAGATGTAATATATGGAAATGGACATGTCATGATGTAAAACTAACAGATGCATGAACTATAAAAATTTTAAAATATAATTACATATGACTTTTTTCCTTTGCATACATTTATCTTAATTTTTTTAACAGAAAAGAAGTTTATAATACATTCATCTTAATAATTTAAATTACTTTTAAAAAAATTTTATGTTTGAAAAATAATTATTTAAGTTGAACAATTAGTAATAATTTATATTATTATTGTGATGGGAGGATTTAATAAAGGTGGCGGCTATTTTCACCCCCAAAATTGTTAAATGAAACCCAAAAATTTATAGAGTTAAAATATGATAATGTGAGAAGACGTAAATACCCTTTTATAAGTAATAAATTGTAATTAAATTTCTAAATGTACCCCATTTAAATTTCTAAATGCACCCCATTGTCATCAACCTTAAACCCTTTTGCTTCTGCATCAATGTAGTATCATGAAACGAAAAATTAAAATACAATTAACAGCAATTGAACAACGTAATATCCAGAAATTGAAAAATTCAAACACAATTAACAGTAATTCAACAAAATCATAACCAGAAAATGAGAAATTCAAATACAAGGAAGATGATTACAGTCCCCACTTGAGAAAGATACTTCTCCTTGGATATTTGAAGATCCCATCACCTACTACCACACCACACCACACGAACCACCGTCCACCAACACCACCTCCACTCTCCGCCCTTCCCACAACCGTACCATGCTGTCATCCAACGCCGTCGTATCTTGTAACCTGTACCCCCATATCCCCATTCTTATCACCATCATTTTCTCCCAATCATAGCACCACCACTTCTCCTCCTTACTCACCCCCCATCTCCGCAGTACTCTCTCTCACCGTCGCCGCCAATTCCTCCTCCCTATACACCAAACTGAACTTCATTTTGGTGCTACCTTCTCTCTCCAAGGATAGCTGCAGCGGCGCCGATGACGGAGCTCTTATCCTCCAGAAACTATCCCGACTGTTATACCTTTACGCATTCAAAATCTTTTTCAATAGGCCGACTGTTACCCCGTACTTGGCATACCAATCAAGGACGTGTTCCTCCTCTTCCCACGAGAACATTTTGCATCAGCGTAGTACTCTTACTTAATTTTCAAATTTGAAAACAACCTAAACCCTAGAATTCCACCGAAGAATGAACAAGAAAATGACAAATATTAGATGTTACTTACTTGACATTGATGAAGCTTGACAGTGGATAGGTGTTCATCCCTCTCCTTTCTCTTCGGAAGCGTCGCAGCAGAACTCACCAGCGGCGTTCCTCTTCTCGCCGTTCCTCCAGCGCCGTTCCTCTTTTCTATTTTACAAGTTAACGATTTTTTTAATTTTGTTATTAATTAGTTTTTTTCTTAATTTGAATATAATTAATTAAAAAGGGTAAGATTGTCTTTGTATGAAGTGTATTTAGTAATTTAAATACGTAAATTTTAATTTTAGTGGGTTACATTTAGTTATTGGGGTTCATTTAACAATTCCGGGGGTGCAAATAACCGCCCCTTTAATAAAAATCTAAATGTATTTTCACCTCATAAAATATTAGTTCACTTAACAAAGCTAATTAACTAGTGCAGTTTATTAATAATAATCAGGTTTAATTTATTTAGTTTTTAGATTATCAAAATGCTTTGTTTTTATTTTCTCAAATTAAAAATTAAAATATATTATTTGGCATTTTTATTTATTTAAAATTATTATAGGGTTAGTTGCATTAAAATACATAATTTTTTTCTCTTTTCTTAATTTAACTACAAGTATTTTTATTTTTTTAAAAAATACATTATCTTCTTATTTTTCCTAAATTTAATCACAAACTTTATTTTTATCAATTAAATTCATAACATTTTTTTTTCAATTTAATCATAAAATTTTTTCTTATAATCTTTTATATCTAGACATTTGTTCAAAATTTTTTATTAATGAAAAATCAATGCACATTAAATAATTTAAATATAATGCACAGATTACATTTTAAATATTAAATATATTGTAAAAAATATTAAAATTCATTTAATTTGCCTCAAATATAATTAATTATATTTTTAAATAATTCTAATATTGATAAATTTTTTTTAAGAATTTGTATTTGAATGGATAATTAAAAACGGATCTCATTAAAAATTAAAAGTTGATATGGTTAAGAATATAAATTAATAACGTAATTATGAAAATGTAAAGTTTAAGAATGAAAATTGATTACCTAAATATTTTTTAAAAAATAATAAAAATAAACAACTATAACTTAAGAAATATCAAATGATGTCATGTGTATTTTTAAAAGAGTTAAAGAAAGAATTTACTTCCAAATTATTATTAATATAATTATGTTATATAATTGTATTTAATTATATATGTATAAAATATAGGGATATTCTGTAGTGCACAGGAGGTTCACCGATGCACCTAGAGTTAATAGAGTAATTTTTTTAGGGTATTCTTATTTTTAATTTTTAAATTCTTAATTATTTTATTTGATTTAAAGCTGATTTTGGAAAAATTTTATATAAAATTTTAATGAAAACAACAAATTATGTTTTCAAAGAATAACAAATTTTAAATTTGTCACAGAATATGATAAAATTTATGTGTTTGGTTAAAGTATAAATCATTTACTAATATAAACAGATAACGATTTTGATTTATTGTCACTTTAGTAAGTAATTGGTGACAAAACATATAATATCACTAATTGTTTAAAATTTCATGACAATTTTATTTTCATCATAAAAATATATTTAAGTCATGACATTATTATTCATCGCTAATTACTACAAATATGTCAATAAAGAACTAACCTTTAATTTTTTTTAAAGATGATATTCTTATATAAAATCTTAACGCATATATCAATGTCGTCACGAAATAAACTATATAGTGAAGAATATAATTACACATAAATGCAACAACATTAATAAAAAGATGACGGTTTCTATTTTTCGTCACTTCAGTAAGTTATTAGTGACAAAATATATAGTGTCACTAATTGTTTAAAAATTTCATGATAAGTTTATTTTCATCATAAAAATATATATTAATCATGACATTATTATTCGTCTCATTACTATAAATTTATCATTAAAGAACTAACCTTTAAATTTTTGTTGAAAGATGATATTGTTATATAAAATGGTAATGCATATATCAATGTCATCACGAAATAGAATAAATAGTGACGAATAAATTACATATGATGACAACAACATATTACGTCGCTAAAGGGTACATTTTCGTGACGAAAAAAAATCTTCACTTTTGAATTACATAAAATGACGAAACTCTAGCATCGCAAAATTTTTCGTCACAAAACGTATAATTTCCTGTAGTGTGCTAGAGCGTGACAATGTGTGTAAAAAGCTCAGTTGATGTAAAATTCGTGGCCCAAGTTTGGAAGATGTATAAATACTCTCAAGTTCAACATTTGAAGAGAGATTCCATAAGGGCTTCACTTGGACACATAAATAACATACCAAATCCTTCATTTCACACCATCATCTTCATCCATTCACCATCCATTCCATCTATCTTCATCCCAACATCAAAACTTACATCCAATTTAGGAAAATAAGCAAGAAAGAGAGGAGAATTGCAAGGAAAGGAAGGAGATCACCATTGGAGCACTTCAAGGGACTTTTCATCCATACTTTGTTGTGAAACCTTATTGTTCATCATGTTTTGTAAGGATCTTAATGTCTATGTTAATTTCCTTTTGAATATAGTAGACTAATCTCCCTTGTGAGATTAGCAACATGAGAGTTGTAGGATAATTTTGGTATTTGTGTATCTAAATTCTATGTTGATTGGTTTAATTGGTTTTCTATCATTGATGCTTTAGATCTTGATGTTTTGATGATTTGTGTGGTTAGTAGTTTTAAACATGTGATTAGATTGAGAAGTCAATTGCATATTTAGGATAATTAATTGAATCATCTTGTCATATACCTCATGTGTATTATAGATCTTAAAGAGATAGAGATGTCCTTTCGGATTTAGAACCCTTTGATAGGACATCCGATTGGTTTGATCGAGAGGTTGATTAATCGTGTGAAGGGACTCTCATTTCAAGCTTAGTACCCTGTTGGAATTATTTGAGTGAGAACCAATCCATTGAGTTATGTTGGGATTCTTAAACGGATCAATATCTTATTCATCTCGAGAGGGAGTTTTGGTGAACTTAGTGTTGGCCCTTAGTCTAATATCCATGATTCATATGAATTTAATACATGTATCCTAGGATTTCCACTTCTTAAGTGTTGTTAATCTCATTTTTACTTAATTTGGTAAACCACTTTTCATCCATCATTCTTGTGTGTGTTAATCTTTGCTTGTATTGATTGATTTTGATTACTTGTTTGAACAACCAACCTTTGATGATTAGTCTCTATAAAATTACGAGAAACGTGATATCGCTTAAGCACTAGTGTCTTCCTCCCTGTGGTTCGATAAATTCTTGAATTGGTCAACCCGACTACAAGTTATTGCCAATCAAGGCTGTGCCAAAGAAAATCCTAGAATGAATGATTGCCCCAGGTCTTACAAGGGAGAATGTTGCTAGACCTTCAGTTCAAACAAATTTAAGATTATTTATGAAGAAGCCTACCCAACTTCTATTCTCTTTGAGTTATTTCTTATAGACACCTTATGGTAAAACCTTGGAAATAAACGATGAAAAAATATCGGCATTATCTTTGAAGGCTAAGTGCACAGAACCACAATGGTATCAAGTACTCATATATGGGACCCTAGGATGTGCCTTTCGAGCCAATAAATTCATATAGTGGCCCTGATCTTCAAGCTCTTGCTTCTTCAAGTCAACTCTCTCCACAAAGTCTCGCTTTGATTCAGGCTACTGCCCTTAGTAGGTCTGCTAATAAGTCTCTGGTATCTGTGCCCCTGGTTGATCAACGGAGTTTATTTAGCTAAGATAATAAAAATATAAAGGTTGATGGGTTGCAGTAGCATAACAATAGTAACCAAGTGAATTTACTTGGTGGAATCCCTAAAAATACGGGCTCTATGCACCTTGCCTCTCTACACAAAGCCTCGCAGCCGTTTAGTAACATGAATGTAAATATCCATCCCAGCTTGTCAATCATTGAATCTTCCATCGTATATAGACTAGGCTGTCCCTGGTCCTATGTTGAACCAATATGGAATGAACAGTATCCATGCACCATCTTACACCACTCTTTCCCAGCCCTCAACTATGGTAGATTTTCCAAGAACTCAGGGGGAAGAATTTGTCTTTCCACTTGGAAATAGCTCGGGAATGACTAGTTCCAACTCCAAAGGAATGGTGAGAGAGGAAGAAATAGGCTTCCAACCTTTGCACAATAAGTATAGGCAAGAGGACTTCATCAGTGTATTGCTTAATCAGGTCAGTCTCTATTTTTGTAAGTTCGAACTGTATGGCATAACCATTTTTTTAAAAACGATTTCTTACTTACAGCACAAAGAGAGCACGACACCAGATGAAGATGAATATAGGTTTACTGAATATGATTTGGATAATCTTCCAACGTAGAAGTTTTTGTACATATCTGGATGGCTCCAAGCTTATCTTGTTAATGATATCTTGTAATCTCTTGAACTTATCTTCCAATCCCTTCTTTACTTATCTTAAAGAAACGGAGAAGGTATCTTAGTCTTTGGGATTCCCCACTCATCACGTTCAACCTCATTTTTCCTGTCCTTTTTTGCTCTCAATCACTTTGCTCTTTCTCACTTCTTTTCCCTTATGAATTCAGTAATTTGTTCTTGTGATGGTACTGGAGTGTTCTGAATAGCAGATGTAGCATCATGTACGGAAACAGAAGTCAAACGACCTTGCTCGACCTTAGCTCGATTAGAATGAACTGGTCAAGCAAGGAAAAATTGGTAGAGCAGGGTCCCTGTAATCAGAAGATGACTATTCAATTCTATAGGTGGTCGTTCGACCTCAGCTCGACCAGAATGGTCTGGTTGAGCAACTCTTTCTTGGTCGAGCGAGGTCCCTGTAAAATAAACGTGATTTTTTAGCTCTACAGAGTGTTTCTTGACCGTCGATCGACTAAGGAGTTTGGTCGAGCGATGGTCGAACAGGGACATTCCGTCTCTGTTTTTGCCCACTAGTATCATTGGACCTTCATACTGTGTTCCTGACCTCAATGTGATGGCATTACAATATTTCAGGTTTGTTATGCTTTGAGATGGAAACTTTCCCTTCTCAATTGTTTGTGTCAGCTTATTAACATTCCTTGTAATCTCTCCCATAAAAAAAGTAAGATCTTTCATCTGCTTGGATAACTCATCATGATTTGAATCTATCTTTGCTTCCAAACGATCCACCCTTGCATCATTCCTAGGCACATACAGTTCACAGTATCCTTCAAACCAGGTCTTTCTTCTTCGATCTTAGCATAAGGATCAACACCAATAGAAGGCTGTATGACTACATTGGGATTACTCCATGAGAATTTCGACCTCCTTTGGTTTTGATAATTACCCGGGGACCATGATTGTTGTAATTCTCTTGATAATTCATGTTTCCTTGATTTTGATAACTAGTTCCTTGAATACTTTGTCCCATGGCATAGTTCGCCTCTTCTAGTTCCTCATGGATTGATCTTTCTTCACCAACATCCTGCTGCTACATCATTGGTACTTTCTTTGACAACTCAGTAATCTGCTTCTGCTGAGATTTAAGTAGCTTGTTGATATTGGCTAAGTTGGAGATGTTCTCGTCCTCTCTACTTGACTTCACCATAGCGTGTTCAACCTGCACTACCTTTCCAAGCACATAGGTGCCCCTCACTCTATCAGTAGGCCAATCTCTTGAATTCATCAAAATATCCTCAAAGAGCTTTTCGACCTCAATGAGTGTCTTCGCAAGTAATGCTCCAATTGATGAAGTATCAAGTAGAACACGAGAATCACAATCCAATCCATTGCATGTTGTGGACACCTTCTAAGCATGTCCTTGAATCAATACAGGCCTCATGGAACTTCTCTCCTTGATTGATCACAAATTGATGAATATCTTGCTTCATTTTAAATACCTTTGAAGGTGGCATGTATCTCTCCAAGAATTTCATCTTCAGCTGGTCCCATGCAATGCAGTCTGCAGCACTAAGATTGTCATACCAATCTCTCACTCTTTCAGTAAGCGAGAATTTAAATAAGACGATCCTCCTGCATCCTCATGAGTTCCTGCATTCTTTTATGTACTTTCATAACCAAGGAACTTATTTAGATATTGTTAAGGATCTTTAAAAGTCTCCTAAGAGAAAGGGTTTCTTTCAATCATGCTAATAAGAGCGGGGTGAAGATCAAAATCTGCATCGGCTCCTCGTGGTCCTAACAGCCCCAAGTTGCCTCCTTCGTTGTTCTTGAAGACTTCATGGATGGCCACTTTGTCCAGATTTGGCCTTTTTTGGGCCATGTTCACTTCTTCTGCTTCCGACTTGTCTTCAATTGCAGCTTCAATTATTTTCGAGTTCGGTTCTTCAACTACAACTCCTAGATCAAGAGTCTCGATTGCTTCCACTTTCTTGTTCTTCTTCTTCTTTGTTTTCTTCTTCCTCGATGATGGTCCAATTTTCGAATCAAAAGGTGCTAGTGTTGCTCTCTTTGACTTAGTGTGCATACACCTTGGAAAAATTAAAAGTTAGAAAAAAAAGTATGGAATAGTTTCAATTAAAGTAGAAATAATAAAATTGATAATGACCACCATCCCTGGCAATGGCGCCAGAAACTTGATGGGCGTTTTCACAACACACAATTAATCACCAAGTATGAAGGATGTAATTGTAGCTTTGATAAGCGACCAAGTTAAAGAACGAACACAAAGGACGGATGATTATCAATTCGCTATTATCTAAATTAATTAAAACTATTGTTTGGAAATTTATTTGAGGAATTATAATTAATCTACTAATAAATTAACTAAATAGAAATTAAATTAGAAAACAGTGGATAATAATCGAGAGTTGAACAAGTGAGAAGATAGGTAGTTCTTCGGGCCATTCAGTTTCACTCGTTAATCTACTTTCCATGTATCAATGTCCGACTCTGCCTTATGGAATACGGACGCATCACTAAGCCATGCAAATCTATTCTATAAACACAAATAAACAAGCGTGTAACACATATGAATTACATCGGAGAAAGAACATAATTTCAGTCCCTTTCTAAGTACTATTAGTATCAATTATTCCTCGTGCACTAAGTACTCTAACCTGATATGATCTCCCTTTATAGGTACTATGAAATTATCCACTTTATCCTACTTACTAACCTGAATTCAATTCAATTAATAAGTATTTATATAAGATAGTTCTAATGAAGCTTCAGAGTCACTTCACTTAGAATTATAGCATGGAATTCTATTCAGCAGTGAACGCGCTCAATTAATAACCAAGATATTTATTCGGACTCTATATAACAGTTAATGATGCACAGAACAACCATGAATATGAATTAAAAATGCATAGTCTTATAAAATAAACCTCAAGTAGTATTGTACGAAGTATATACACGGAAGTTCAATAAACTAGTAAAACCTTCATAAACCCTAGAACAACCGAAGCAGTTCTAGCCCATGATGCTTCGAAGAACATTCACGGTGTTTGGATAGATCTTACCCATAGTCTTGAAATTACAAGAAAGATTAAAATTCAAAATAAACCCTAGATGTGGGCTTCGCGTGTCTCACTCCGTTTTGACTCTTCACTTGGTTCTCACTTCATTTGCTGCACGAATCCCTCTCTACAGCTCCGTAGGGTGGAGTTAGGGTTTGGATGTAGTGTGGGATGGATGTGTAATCTAAATTCTTAATGTGATCTGCATCCCTTTTTATACTTGTAAACTCACCTTACGGACCTTTACTGGGGCGTTTTCTTGGAAAATATACACAAACACGCACTGGAGGTAGGAAATTACCAAAAATAGGATTTCGTGTCCTCGTTCAACCAAAATGGTCTTGTTGAGCGAGGTCGTCCCTGGTCGAGCAGCAGTCGAGTGGCAACTTTATAAGATGAACCTCAATACAGTATCTCACTCGACTAAATATAATGTTGCTCGACCACAATGGATTGGTCGAGCGGCTCATCTCCCGATTGAGAGGTGTCTCAAAAATCATGCTTTCCAATTCTGAGCACTTTTAACATGTTTTCCTACATAAATATGCTTAAATAGCTTCAGTAGCATCTGATTCCTGACTTTTCCATAAACATTCCGATTTGCCTTGATTTACGACCAAATCGTACTCAATTTCCATACGAATCAGAGCCTAAAATACTTGAATTCTTACTCTCATCACTGAACAAAGGAAGTGGGAGAGAGAAAGTTTGGGGATACCCAAAAAAAATACCCCTTCTATATCCCAGCATCAACCCAAGAAAGGTTGGATGAGAAGTTCATAAGGTTCTTGGAAAATTTCAAGAATATTCAGATTAATATTCTCTTTGTAGAGGCTTTAGAGCAGATGCCTTATGATTCTAGATTCAAAGGACATTATATCCAAGAAAAGGAGTCTGACGGTAAATCTCACAGAGAGCTGTAGTTCTATTATTCAAAGGAAGGTACCTACAAAGCTGAAAGATCCAGGAAGCTTTATCATACCAGGTGAAATAGGCAGGGGGCCTGAAAAGAGGGCCTTATGTGATCTTGGAGAGAACATCAACCTGATGCCTTACATCATGTTCAAGAAGTTAGGTTTGGGGGAGTTGAAGCCAACATCTGTGGTTCTTCAGTTAGCTGATCGATCTCTGATTTACCCCAAGGGGGTAACAGAGGGCATGTTGGTGAAAGTCTCTGAATTCGTCTTTCCCTTTGGCTTTTTTGTACTTGATATAGATGATGACAAAGATAACGTGCCTCTTATTTTGGGAAGACCATTCCTTGCTACTGAAGGTGCCTTAATTGATGTTCAGAAAAAAGAGTTCAAACTTAGGGTGAATGATGAAGATGTTGTTTCCTCATCGGAAAAAGGCAATGAAGTGGCTAGCAGAAAACACAAAAGTGCTAGAAAGTAGACATGGTGGAGAAGATTGTTGATGAAAGCATGCCTTTTATCATATCTAAGTATCCTTTGGAGACATGCATAAGCGAATCTCTCACTTTTCCAACAACTAAATTAGATAATATGTCTAATAAGCTATATGTTGAGTCTCTTAAGTGCTTACATATTCTTAATGAGTGTAGGGATACCAAGGAGAGAGTGGGGAGACGAGAGCAGATAAAGTGGAAGCAGTAGTACCTGCAGCTTAAGAAAGATGAGTTCAAAAGGAGAGCTTATGAGAAGTCAAGGATTTACAAAGATAAGATAAATAAGTGGCATGAAACTAAGATCAACTACAAGAAATTCCATGAAATGGAGAATTATGCATGGAAAAATAAGAAAGGAAAAATCTTTGCAGCTAATGGTCATTGTTTGAGGCTCTAAAGGTTGGCCCGGTCCATTTTGAACGAAGTTTCCCAGGGAACAACTTAAGTCTTGAATTGAACAATAGCACCCTATCCCCCGGAATGAACTCTTTCGTTTTGATCCTTTTATCTTGCCATTTTTTAATCTTCTCCTTCAAAATCCTTGAGCTTAAATAAGCTTCTTCTATAAACTCTTCAAATTTAACTAATTTGAGACATCTTTTCTTTCCGAATTCTTTCTTATCAAAGTTTAACTCCTCAAGGCCCATAGCGCCTTATGCTTCAACTCCACGGGTAAATGGCATGCCTTCTCATAAATAATCTTGTACTGAGAAAAACCTAGGGCGGTCATATAGGCCATTCGATAAGCCCAAAGAGCATCGTCGAGCTTAGAAGATCAATCTTTTCGATTTCCATTAACCGTCTTCTCAAGATCAATCTTCACTTGTCTATTTGACACCTCCACCAAGCCATTCGTTTCAGGATGATAAGGTGTAGAGACCATATGTTTTACTCCATATCTATTCAAGAGCTTCTCAATGATCTTGTTGATGAAGTGAGATCTCCCATTACTAATCATGGCCTTTGGCACTCCAAATCTAGCAAAGATGCTCTTCTTTAAGAATTGCTTGACTACTAGAGCATCATTTGTCCTTGTCGGGAATGCTTCAACCCATTTAGACACATAATCCACCGCAAGCAATATGTAAAGGTAGCCATTGGAAGGTGGAAATGGCCCCATGAAGTACATCCCCATACATCGAACACTTCAACTTCAATGTTCCTCATGGGCATCTCATCACATTGCCCTATACTTCAAATCCTTTGGCACCAATCACATCCTTTGATGTACTCCTTACAATCCTTGAACAAAGTTTGCCAAAACAAACCTGACTTTAGGATCTCTACCCCGTCTTTTGGAACCCAAAATGTCCTCCACATGGTGAACTATGGCACATCTCTATGACACTTAACTTCTCTTCTTCCGGGATACACCTCCTTATGATCCCATCCGGATAATTTTTGAACAGTAAAGGATCATCCCACTATTGGCGTTCGATCATTTGGTTAATGTAAACTGTTAGGGTTCCATACGTTTCTAACAATCAGCGGAAGCAAGAAAATAAGAAACGTATTACCTTTCACCAGGGTATGCTGAAGAAGATGAATTCTTGCCATCAGAATGCACAGCCTCACTGTTTTAGGCTTAACTCTCTCATCCGATCTCGGATTTGAGTGATTAACACGCCAAAACGATCCTCTGTTCCGTGACTTTCCATCAGTGTATTTACGTCCAGTTCTGAGTATCACATGATTTTAGAAAAATTGTGGAAGTTGGCGAACAACAACAGCAAACAATCTTTCGGTCTTCTGTTGTATTCCCAAGTACAATCTCGACGTCGTGTGGGCGACGATCTTCGAGATCTTCTCAATCTGTTGTTCCATCACCCTCCTCATAGTATTAAGCATGTGTTACTTTTCAGTTAGGGTTTCCAGACAACTGAGATAACTTATATATGGGCTACAGCAGGGACCGGGAGGAGAAATTAGAGTTGAGCCTCCATTGGGCTTAAGTATCCAAGTTTAGCCCAAAACTTATACTTAAGTACAATAATAATAATATATACCACTAAAATATTATTACTGCAATACCGTTATAATCTCATAATTACGTTATGGGTTCCTTCTTATTTTGAGCCCGTTAGTCTCCCCATGTTTAAGATATACAATGCCCATTAATTAATTAAATTACTGACAACTCCATTAATTAATATCTCTTCCGAGAGTAATATCACTCAACCTCATTATCATGCCGGAATAAATCCACCTGCAGGGTTTACATGATAATCCTTATGAGCTCCTCAAGGGGATATCATGAACCTATAGCGGACATGGATTTATTCTACAATCAACAGCACACCATAGAGACAGCACTACTTCCCAACTCACTGAGTTTGTTGATTTAATTACACGTAAATCTCACCCATTGATGAATCAAAGAAATACATACTGCCTTACGTGTCGAGGTTATTGTGAAGGGATTAAGAGCATGAACATCCATAATAACTGAGATCAAGTTCTCCTATATAGTCAGTATAAGTTGAACGATCTAAAGCGGTCCTGCTCAATACACAAAAAGTGCACTAATGTGATTCTATAGTCAAGAAAAACTAATACAAATCACACTACAATCATCCCGATAGAGAGTCCCCGTCTATCTCTGTTGTGAGCCTCTGTTTATACTTTATAAGGAAACCAATAATATGATCTTCCGTGTGTTATCGCACAATATATTATCTACAGTATAAAGTAAGTGGACTATTGCATCACAAGATGCAATCATTTGATCAATAATTCTCATTTCAAATAAATTGTTAAAATATTTTTCATACAAATGCTAGGCTTTTAGTATACAATTCAACACCCACAAATACTCCTTGACATCATGATAGAATTTTTTTCCTACGAGATTCGGGAAGATGGTCTGGCTTGAGACCACAAGCTAAATAATTCACAAAATCTGCATACCATGGCCTCCCGGTCTCACACAAAGTGTACATCCTTTGAAAATCAATTTAAAGTATCTCTTCATCTGAAAATACATCCTTAATGAACTCCATAGTTCCTTCATCCTCAACATTTTCCAAGCGTGGCAGTGGTCGACTATCACATTTTCCACCCCCCTTCTTGTCACGTATTTCCACATCGAACTCCTGCAATAAAAGAACCCAACGGATTAGTCTTGGTTTAGCATCTTTCATACTCATCAAATACCTAATGGCGGCTGATCCGTATAAACAATTATTTTTGTGCAAACTAGGTATGCACGAAATTTTCGAAAGCATAAACCACGGATAAAAACTATTTTTTCATTGTGGTGTAATTCTTTTGAATAGCATTGAACTTCTTCTCCCTAACTTGGCCAAGCACCACTCCCAATGCATTGTCACTTGCATCACAATGGAGCTCAAAAGGCATACTCCAATAGGGAGAGACGAGGATTGGAGATGAAATTAAGGCTTCCTTGAGCACCCTAAAGCATCAAAACATTCATCATTAAATTCAAACGGAGCATCTTTTTCAAGAAATTTACACAAAGGTTTAGCAATGTTAGAAAAATCATTTATAAAACGTCGATAGAACTCGGCGTGGCCAAGGAACGATCTAACCCCTTTTTCATTCTTTGGTGGGGAAAGATATTCAATGGCTACAACCTTCGCCCTATCAATTCTCAAACCTTTCTCCGATATATGATGCCCAAGTACAATACCTCTTGAACCATAAAATGGTATTTTTCCCAATTCAAGACTAGGTTGGTATCTTGACATCGTTGCAACATCATAGAAAGATTAGAGAAGCATTTATCAAATGAAGACCCAAATACAGAAAAATCATCCATAAACACTTCCATTATATTTTCGATCAATCCCCCAAAGATGGCCATCATGCAACGTTGAAAGGTGGTGGGGGCATTGCACAACCTAAAGGGCAATTTATAAAAAGCAAACGTGACATACGGACAAGTAAAGTTAATTTCTCTTGATCCTCGGGGGCTATCATGATTTGGTTGTACCCCGTGTAACCATCTAGAAAACAATAATACTTGTATCCCACCAACCTATCGAGCATTTGATCAATAAAAGGTAAAGGAAAATGATCTTTATGAGTATTTTCATTAAGCTTCCTATAATCACAACACACTCTCCAACACGTTTTCACCCTTGTAGCAAGCTCTTCATCAAATTTCATTTTAACAATGGTTAATCCCCCTTTCTTAGCCATAACATGCAAAGGACTTACATGAGTACTATCAGTTATATCATAAACAATTCTAGCATCTAACCATTTCAAAACTTCCTTCCGAACAACCTCTTGCACAATAGGGTTCAAACGACGTTGAGGTTGTATGCATATTTTACTCTCTTCAATCAACCTAATGTGATGCATACAAATAGTGGGGCTTATGCCTTTCAAATCATCAAGACTCAAACCAATAGCACTTTTATGTTCTCTAAGAACCCTCAATAATTTATCAAGCTCTAAAGGTGAAAGAGATGATGATACAATTGCCGAAAAGGTCTTGTTGTCCCCCAAGTATGCATACATAAGGTGATCGGGTAGTGGCTTTAATTCCTCTTTTCCCTTATCAACCTTGGGCTCTTTATTCTCTATCTCCAATGAAAAGTATTCCCTCTTTCCATAGTACATCATTTTGGCTTCATCCTCTCGCATTTCCCTACAAGCATTCAAGTCATGTCAGCATTCATTTATATCATCATCTTCTAAACAATACAAAGAAGAAGTGGAATTGAAAAATAAAGTAAGAGAGTGGCTTATGCTCGTTTCAAGCGAATCCTTGGACAAAAAAAATGGCAAGTTCTCTTGCACAATTTCATCAATCAAATCAATCCTTCTACACATTTCTTTCTCATCCAGATGCCTCATAGCATTTTTCAATGAAAACACAACTTCTCCTTCATTCACTCTCAAAGTCAATTTCACTTTATGCACATCAATTAAAACTCTTCCGTGGCCAAGAATGGACGACCCAAAATCAATGGTACATTAGCATCCTCGTCCATGTCAAGCACTACGAAATCCACAGGGAAAATGAACTTTCCAACTTTAACAAGAACATCTTCAATTACTCTTTTAGGGTACGTCAAAGACCTATCCACAAGTTGTAACATGATAGACGTAGACTTTATTTCCCCTATACCAAGTTTCTTAAAAATTGACATGGGCATCAAATTTATACTAGCACCAAGATCACAAAGAGCTTAGTGTACTTCACTCTTTTCCATCTCACATGGTATGACAAAACTTCCCGGATCTTTGAGCTTTGGAGACAACTTCTTTTGAATTATGACATTACATTCCTCCGTCAAGTTGACAGTTCCATTCTCCACTAAGTTCCTCTTTCTTGACATAATGTCTTTCAAAAACTTGGCATAATGAGGAATTTGTCGCAATGCATCCGCAAAGGGTAAATTGATGTGGATTTTCTTGAAGATCTCCAAAACTTTGCAAACTTTTCGTCAAGGCCCTTCTTCAAGAATCTATGTGGAAAAGGACTAGGCACTTGAGTCTTTGGTGTACCCCAACTATCCCTTTCCAACTCCACTTCATCCTCTTTCTTTTTTATTGCTTTGATCCTTTGCCATTTCTTTTCAACAACCTCGGGCTAAACCAATTCCATTTAATCATTCACTTTAGCTTCAACTTCACTTTCTTCTACAAGCTCTACCTCAACCAAGTCTTCCTCATTTCTTTTCTCTTCCACCTCATCATTTTCCGAAGTCATTGAAGGCCCTTCATAATTAGTTCCACTCCTCAAGGTAATTGCCTTGGATTGCTCTTTTGGATTCACAATGGTGGTGGATGGAAATTTTCCTTTTTTATTCGTACTCAACGGACTAGCAATTTGTCCAACCGTGTAATCCAAAGCCTTGAACCTTTTTTCATTAGCTTCATCAATCTTTCTTCTTAACTCATCTTGAGCTCTTCTTGATTCATCTTAAGCTTTGTTTGATGCAATCAACTTTTCAAGGAGTTCTTCGGTTGTTGCTTTCCCTTCATTGTTCGGTGCCTTAGCTCCTGAATGATACCCCAAAGGATAAGCAACTTCATTGTTCGAATTTGAGTAGGAAAAGTTGTCTTGCCTCTTTTGTTGGGGATTCAAACTTCCTCTACCTTGGTTATTGAAGCCTCCTTGTCTCGATGGGTAATATCCTTGATTTTGGTTGAAATTGTTGGCGCTTGGATCGTTTGTTTAACGTGACCTGTTAGAGTTCCATACGTTTCTAATATCAGCGGAAGCAATAAAACATGAAACGTATTACCGTTCACCAGGGTATGTAGAAGATGAAGGATTCTCGCTGGCAGACTGTGCAGTTCCACGAGAATGGCCATAACTTCCTCATCTGATGTCGGAATTGAATGATATTTGTGCTCAGACGATCCCCTCTTCAACGGCTTTCCGTCAATATATTGATCATCAAATTATGAGTACTGTAAGATTTTATATAAATTTCGCAAGGTGGCGGACAGCAGCAGCAAACTACCTTCTGATCTTCTGCCGTATGTCCCAAGTCCGATCTCGACGTCGTGTGGGCGACGATCTACGAGACCTCCTCAATCTGCTCTCAACCCTCATCACACGTGAATAATAAAACAAATTAGATTAGGGTTCCAGATAAGCTGAAGTGACTTATATACATTGGCTACAGCAGGGACCAGGAGGAGAAATTGGGTTGGGCCTCCATTGGGCTTAAGTATTCAAGCTTAGCCCAAAGCTTATACTTAAGTCCAATAATAATAATATATTCCACTAAAATATTATTACTGCACTGCCTTTCCAATCCCAAAATTACGTTTTTGGGCTCCTTCTTATTATGAGCCTGTTAGTCTCCCCATGTTTAAGATATACAATGTCCATTAATTAATTTAAGTTACTGACAACTCAATTAATTAATATCTCATCCAAGAGTAGTACCACTCAACCTCATTATCATGCCGGAATAAATTCCACCTGCAGGGTTTACATGATAATCCTTATGAGCTCCTCAAGGGACATCATCAACCTATGACGGACACGAATTCCTTCTACAATCAACAGCACACCATAGAGACAACATTACTTCCCAACTCACCGAGTTTGTTGATTTAATTACATGTAAATCTCACTCATTGATGAATCAAAGAAATACATACTGCCCTACGTGTCGAGGTTATTTTATAGGGATTAAGAGCATGAACTTCCATAATAACTGAGATCAAGTTCTCCTATAAGTCAGTATAAGTCGAACGATCTCAAGCGGTCCTGCTCAATACACACAAGTGCACTAATGTGATTCTATAGCCAAGACAAGCTAATACCAAACCACACTACAACCATCCCAATAGAGAGTCCCCGTCTATCTCGGTTGTGAGCATCTGTTTATACTTTATAAGGAAACCGATAATATGATCTTCCTCGTGTTGTCGCACAACATATTATCTACAGTATAAAGTAAGTGGACTATTGCATCGTGCATATAAATAAATTATAAGACGCAATCATTTGATCATATGATTCTCATTTCAAATTAATTGTTATAACATTGTTCATACAAAAAACTAGACTTTTAGTATATAATCCAACAATCTCCCACTTATACTAAAAGACTATGCTGTTATGTCTTCCGCCATACATCTGATTCTCACTCCTACTACACGACCATCAAAAGCTTTCGCTTTAAGGTCCTTGTAAATGGATTTACTAGGTTATCATCCGATGCAACCTAGGCGACAACAACCTTCCCCTCATCATACAATTTCTCGTAATAGGTGGTACTCGCGCTCCATGTGTTTAATTGCCTTATGGACTCGTGATTCCTTCAAGTTTGCAACTGCACCAATATCATTAATTTAAATTGTGATAATCTTGGGCAAACTTAGAAATACTTCAAAGTCCATCATGAAGTTTCTAGAGCCATATAGATACTTTTGCTGCCTTATAGGCTCCAATTTATCATCTATCCATGATGGAGTCCGGAGTCCAAAATATATTTCTATATAACACTCCTCCATATTATGACTCTACTTCCTAAAATTAAATACATAACCTTTGACGTGGATTTACTGCCGTCCCTATCTGATTTGAAAATTCTGAATCTATGTAACTCATAAGAAGCAGTGAATCTGTCCGGTAAGCCTATATATAATTTCTAGTCCTTTTCAGGCACTTCATATATGTCTTACCACAGTTCATCATTCTTGTTCCGGGTTACGTTGATACCCACTATTCATGTCATCGGCAAAACAGATATCCAATCTCGTTCATAGCATTCCTTAGATTAAGCTTCCTCATTTGCCGAAGCATAAGGAACCGCTTTCATCTTCTTTATCTATTTTGTGTCACAAGACACATTTCTTTAGATAAAGTCACATGCTAAAATAAGTAAGGATCGTATCATCTTATGAAGTTTGAGATAAGCATAACATCCTTTTGTAATCCGTATCACCGTGATCAAAAGGATATTTTTGCTCCTCTTAAGTCCTTCATATCATACCGCTTTATCAACCATACCCATACGCCCGACAATACTCTTTCATTGTCTCCAATAAGCAATATATCATCTATGTATAGTACAAAAAATACCACCACATTTCCATCACTCTTTTCAATACACAAGACATATCCGAGCATTGATAAAATCCATATCACTGGATTTCTTCATCAAAACGGATGTTCTATAATTTTGAAGCTTGCTTTAGTCCATTGATGGACACTTTTAAGCTTACTATCACAATGCTCTTAGCCCTTTGCAATGAATCACTCTGGTTGCTTCTCATAGATGTTTTCCTCAAGACTTCAAATTAGGAAAACTATCTTGATATCTATTTGTTATCCCTCATATTTCATATGAGTAGCAACAGATAAAGAGTCCAGATCAACTTAGGCATAGCTACCGGCGAACAGGTTTTCTCATAATCGAACCCTTTCTTTCTGAGTATACCTTTTCGCAACAAGCTTTGCTTCCAAGGTTTTCACCTTACCATATGATCCTATTTTATTTTGTATGACCACTTCCAATGGATTTTACACCATTTAGTGGTCTTACAAGCTCCCAGATTTAATTTAGAATTCATCAATTCTATTTCATCATCATTGCACTAGCTAAGATATCGCATTTCGATCTTGTAGTGCTTCGTCGTATCCGTGGGTTCAATCCATGTTTACTAGGGACTAAGTCTCACGACTCTCCCAAAATATATATCTTGCAAGTTGTCGAACAACCCTCCCACTACGACAAGGCACTACACGCAATTGTGTATCAGATGTGACTCGCGTTGCAGTTTAACTTGTGGTATATCCTCTTATACACTTGGTACTAATACTTTACGTTTTCCCTCTCACTTCCTTTAGAACAATTTATACATGGGTTTGTGATTTATTACATAGTCCTCTCCAAAATCTAGTGTTTGTGTTAACAATTACCCTTCGATCTTTTGGACTAAACAAATCACCCTTCATTTTCTAGGATATCCCTCAAACAGACAAACATTCATATGAATTACTGTTTCTAGGGCATATTCATAAAATGATTTAATAATTCTAAATAATTCATCATCTATCCAATCATTTGCATAAAAGTCATTCTCTTATTAGGATTAAAAGACGCATTTTAATTACTATTTGTTGCATCCGTGGTATAAACGTGATTTAAGAGTTTACAAATTGTCTCTAACGTACCTTAACAGATTATAGCTCCATCCTTCATTACTATGACCATGTCATTTAAATGAAATGGAGTATCTATCCGTAAATGCATAGAAACTGAAATAAAATTCTTTCTATGAAAACGTACGTAAAGACAATTTCTCATAATCAAACGTTTATTCATATCGTAAGATAAATAAATAACTCCCACTGCAATAACCACTACTCTCGTAGTTTTACCTATGTATATTATTATTTCATCATCACTTAGTTGCAGGCTTTTAGTGATTCCGGTATCTACACACAACATGTCAGTAAATGCCAACGCTAATCATGCTTCAACAACTAGTGAATGAGATACTAATCTTGTTCACATCTTGATGAAATTGGATTTTCTTCGCCATATGTTTTGTCAGAAGTTCCTCACCATATACAACCTCTTTGTAATTCAGGTGGAACTTGCTCAAAACATTTAGGCAAACAATGAAGAATAAAATTGACTTAGGTTTCCCCTTCAACTTCTATTCCATGTATTTCCAATTCATTCATCAAATTCAATTATGACCTGCCGCCTTTTAACTTACTCAAGTATCCGAAGAGTTACATGAGACCATCATATTTCTATGAATCTCTTATCTCTTCACCAGAGACTTTAATATACATCATGATAAGTCTTTTGTGAGAACACACATGTATTTCTTAAGCAGTAAAATTAGAATCCATGATTCTTTTCTAATCATCTAATTTTGGACCAGTAAATATAATTTCTTTTGGTCAACCAAAAGTGAAATAAAACTATATGAAATTCAGAGAATCATAAAATATATATACCGATCAAATCTTCGAATTTATCCATTTATATTGATTCCCTCAAAACAATATAAAATATAAATTCACCGACATCTCAAGCACCGTGAGTTTGCAAGCCACGATAGTGTGGACGTTTACAAACTCGAACATTTACAAGAGAAGGTTTTACTCATTAATTTCATTTGTCAACCTAACTTTATGACAAAAAAATTAATAGTCGATTCCTCTTTAGCCATGCAAATAAAAGCAGTGACTCCGATGGGGAGGATCCTTTTTATTTGCATCTAAGTGTACACCATTATTTGACCCCAAGTCCATTGCGTGAGCTTATGTGCCTTAAAGATGGAGAAGTACACACGCGCTCGGATAACTTCCTACAGTCATCAATTATAAGTTTGTACCAGTGAATCTGCATATAAGCTCATCCGATAGGGAGGAAGGTCTATGCCAACGCGCAAGTTCATATGCATCACATTACAAACATAATTATTTAATGAAGTCTGTTCCAGAAATCTATGAATAAACTCATCCGATGGGGAGGAAGGCTCTAATGCCGACGCGCAAGTTTATTCACATTACTAACAAACCAATAATGGAGGCCGCGGGAATTTATTACCAATCCCCTCTCCCACTTAGTTATTTAAGACCGAGGGATTTTACATGTATATAATATTCAAAAATAAAATATGCAACCTAGCATGCTCCTATTACGGCACATAAGGTAGTAAATCACAGAAAGCATGCATACATATATAACAATAATCAATTAATAAATAAATTATAACAGTTATATAACAGTGAATTCAATTGTTCATCACCAATCACGAATGTGGACAACTGCGACGGGGATCGACCTCCCCGCAGCCTGCTCCACCACTCCGGCACCTTGCCCAATCACATTGTGAAGACTCACGCGGAACCTGATGTAGACCAGTCGAACTTGATGCAGACCAGTCGAACCTGATGCAAATCCGCTCGAACCTGGTGCAGAGTCGATCGAACCTGATGCAGACCAATCGAACATGATGTGAATCCGCTCGAACCTGGTGCAGCATCGATCGAACCTTCATACGCGCAGCCTCACACAGTATTCCGCGCGCCACATGGCACGCTACCATGCACGCCATCCCAGCGTCCAGCAAGCCAACGTGTGCGACTCCTCTCCAATGTGCAAGATTTACACGTCACGCCCCGAGCTCCCAACAAGCACCAATGCCCATCAGGCCACGCGATACTCAGCACGCTACTCCGCACGCCAACGAGCAGTACACGCCCAGCAGTTGATCGCTCCTTGCCCGGTTCAAAATGCGCTCCAGCAGTGTCATTCGCTTGATGTTGTGCACAACACCATGTGCCTTGACGAGCGCCCCTCGCTCGGGCTGTCGCTCGTCCAAGGGCCTACTTGCACGGAACCAAGTTCAGCCCAACGCGCAACACCAAACTACACCAACTGTCGTTCAGGGTTCGCAACTGTAGAACCTGATAATTCAATCTTCACCGTTCAGAATCTACTCCTGTGAGTCCTGAACATGCTGTCCAAATTACAGATCGATCCAACGGTTAGTTTGTGAGAATCGGCTCTTTTTCCTCGACTGCGCAGAACAGAATCGCCCAAAAACCTGCTTCTGTTTTCGGCGTATTCCCGACAACACATCCAAATACGATCTGCACCATTCAGAATGTACATCCACAAAATCCGAACGTTCTTAACAAAATTCAGCTTGATCCGATGGTTGAAACTCCATTTATTGCCTCTGTAATATCACTGCGCTGGTTTTTCTCTCAAAAACGTGAATCCTGTTTTTGCCTTCTTTTTCTTCCTTCCATGTAAAATTGATGAACAGTTTTTGTCGAATCCTCTCACACTCAACCATTGAAAAAATAGGTATGATACAGGGTACATATCACATAGGGATATTCATGGTTTAGCAGTAAAACCAAAACCCTAAACATGTGATCCTAATTTCAAAAACTAACCACATAAACCCTAGCCTAATGTGTCATGCTTCACCACGAAACCGAAGCTCTGATACCAATTGTTGGCACTTGGATCATTTGTTTAACATGACCCGTTAGGGTTCCATACGTTTCTAATATCAGCGGAAGCAATAAAACATGAAACGTATTATTGTTCACCAGGGTATGTAGAAGATGAAGGATTCTCGCTGGCAGACTGTGCAGTCCCACGAGAATGGCCATAAAACATCAAACGATCCTCTCTTCAACAGAATTCCGTCAGTATATTGATCATCAAATTCTGAGTACTTTACGATTTTATATAAATTTCGCAAGGTGGCGGACAGCAGCAGCAAACTACCTTATGATCTTCTGCCGTATGTCCCAAGTCCTATCTCGACGTCGTGTGGGCAACGATCTACGAGACCTCCTCAATCTGTTCTCAACCCTCATCACACGTGAATATTAAAACAAATTAGATTAGGGTTCCAGATAAGCTGAGGTGACTTATATACATGGGCTACAGCAGGGACCAGGAGGAGAAATTGGGTTGGGCCTCCATTGGGCTTAAGTATCCAAGTTTAGCCCAAAGCTTATACTTAAGTCCAATAATAATAATATATTCCACTAAAATATTATTACTGCACTGCCTTTCAAATCCCAAAATTACGTTTTTGGGCTCCTTCTTATTATGAGCCCGTTAGTCTCCCCATGTTTAGATATACAATGTCCATTAATTAATTTAAGTTACTGACAACTCAATTAATTAATATATCATCCAAGAGTAGTACCACTCAACCTCATTATCATGCCGGAATAAATTCCACCTGCAGGGTTTACATGATAATCCTTATGAGCTCCTCAAGGGACATCATCAACCTATGACGGACACGAATTCCTTCTACAATCAACAGCACACCATAGAGACAGCATTACTTCCCAACTCACCGAGTTTGTTGATTTAATTACATGTAAATCTCACTCATTGATGAATCAAAGAAATACATACTGCCCTACGTGTCGAGGTTATTGTATAGGGATTAAGAGCACGAACTTCCATAATAACTGAGATCAAGTTCTCCTATTAGATAGTATAAGTCGAACGATCTCAAGCGGTCCTGCTCAATACACACAAGTGCACTAATGTGATTCTATAGCCAAGACAAGCTAATACCAAACCACACTACAACCATCCCAATAGAGAGTCCCCGTCTATCTCGGTCGTGAGCATCTGTTTATACTTTATAAGGAAACCGATAATATGATCTTCCGCGTGTTGTCGCACAACATATTATCTACAGTATAAAGTAAGTGGACTATTGCATCGTGCATATAAATAAATTATAAGACGCAATCATTTGATCATATGATTCTCATTTCAAATTAATTGTTATAACATTGTTCATACAAAAAACTAAACTTTTAGTATATAATCCAATAGAAATTAACTTGGTAATTGTTTTGGTAATTTCTCCCTTGCATGTACAAAACATCCTCCACTCTTGGCATTGACATCGCTCATTGTCCTCCACTCACACAATTCGGAGGAAGCACACCTTGATCAATTTCATTTTCAACCATATTAACTCCTTGATTGTTCCCACTTTGATTCAAGCTCATTTGTCTCAAGACTTCCGCTGCTATCATTTCGACACTTGGCATACTCGGTTCCACACTAGCACTCTTCACGCTAAACTGTTGCCCTTGATCAAAATTCTTAAATCCATAACATCCACTTACTCTTTCTGATGGCCATTGGTAAGCATTTGTAGCAATCTCATCAAATATTCTTATCGCCCTTTCTGGAGTTACACCAAGTATGGATCCACCCGCCAAAGTATTAACAAGCACTCTTTGACCATTCACTAATCCTTGATAGAAAAATCCAACTTGTTGATTCTCTGGGAAACCGTGTTGTGGACACTTGTAGAGCATATCCTTAAACCTTTCCCACGCTTCGTAAAAACTCTCTTGAGACATTTGCTTGAATTGAGTGATCAAGCTCTTCATTTGAAGTGTCTTGGAAGGTGGAAAATATTTGTTCAAGAACATTTGTGCAAGTTCATCCCATGTGTTGCACGTACCCGGTGTAATAGTGGAGAGCCACGTTCTAGTACGATCCCTCAATGAGAATTAGAACAACCTCATCTTGATACAATCCTTACTCACCCCGTTCATATTCACCGTGTTACCAATCTCGATAAATTGGGCTAAATGTGCATTAGGATCCTCATTCGAGGTTCCACCAAACTTTTTATCTCTCACCATGTTGATAATCTCTGCCTTAATTTCAAAGTTGTTGGCATTGATCTGAGGGCCCATCATTTTTGGCATTGCCCTTGGAATAAAGAAACTCCTTATAACCTTTTGATCTACATGAGGCCCTTGATACACCAGAGGTGGTGGTGGTGGTGCATAAGCTTGTTGCGGAGGGACAAGCATGTGGGAAGCCTTGTTGAAGCATAGCTTTTTACACCATTTGTTGAAGCAAAGCTTGATTGTTAAGCACTCCAAAGTTTTGATAAGCTTGTTGAGGAATGTTAGCATTGAATTGAGGTGCTTGTACATTATCTTGCACATTTTGCACTCCGTTTCCATCATGCTCAACTTCAACATGTTCATCATCTTGATTGTTCTCCATTAGATCAGTCTTTTTTGCCTTTCTCTCTATTCTCCTTCTTCGAAATGTATGTTTAATCTCCAAGTCAATCGGTTCTACTTGATTCTCCTTGGATCTCGTTTGCATACACCTTCAAAGATAAAAGAAGTAAGGACAAGATTTTCAAAAGCAAATCAGGTAAACAATAAAAAATGTCTCTATTAATATCACTCGAAAAGATCCTTCTTCAAGCTACTAGCAACCGTTGCCTCCCTGGCAACGGTGCCATTTGAATGGCCATAACTTGTAGTCGGGCTGACCAATTCAAGAATTTATGAAACCACAGGGAGGAAGACACTAGTGCTTAAGTGATATCGCATTTCTCGTAATTTTATAGAGACTAATCATCAAAGGTTGGTTGTTCAAACAAGTAATTAAAATCAATCAATGCAAGCGAAGATTAACATACACAAGAATGATGGATATAAAGTGGTTTACCAAATTAAGTAAAGGTGAGATTAACAACACTTAAGAAGTGGAAATCCTAGGATATATGTATCAAATTCATATGAATCATGGATATTAGACTAAGGGACAACACTAAGTTCACCAAAACTCCCTCTCGAGATGAATAGGATATTGATCCGTTTAAGAATTCCAACATAGCTCAATGGATTGGTTCTCACTCAAACAATTCCAACAAGGTTCTAAGCTTGAAATGAGAGTCCCTTCACACGATTAATCAACCTCTCGATCAAACCAATCGGATGTCCTATCAAAGGGTTTTAAATCCTAAAGGACATCTCTATCTCTTTAAGATCTATAATGCACATGAGGTATATGACAAGATAATTCAATTAATTATCCTAAATATGCAATTGACTTCTCAATCTAATCACATGTTTAAAACAAATAACCACACAAATCATCATAAACATCAAGATCTAAAGCATCATTGATAGAAAACTAATTAACCCAATCAACATATGAATTTAGATACACAAATCCCAAAATTATCCAACAACTCTCATGTTGATAATCTCACAAGAGAGATTATCCTACCATATTAAAAAGGAAATTTACATAGACATTAAGATCCTTACAAAACATGATGAACAAGGTTTCACGACAAAGTATGGATGAAAACTCCCTTGAAGTGCTTCAATGGTGATCTCCTTCTTTCCATTGCAATTCTCCTCTCTTCCTTGCTTCTTTTCCTCAATTGGATGAAAGCTTTGATGGTGGGATGAAGATATATGGAATGGATGGTAAATGGATAAAGATGATGGTGTGAAATGGATGAATTGGTGTGTGATCTATGTGTCCAAGTGAAGCCCTTATGGAATCTCTCTTCAAATATTGAACTTGAGAGTATTTATACCTCTTCCAAACTTGGGCCATGAATTTTGCATCAACTGAGCTTTTTACACACATTGTCATGCACTGTAACTCGAGCTGACCTAGCTTGACTCCTGTTGGAAACTCCTATACACGCCTGTTTGGTCGTGTTATGAGGCTTTAAAACTGGAAAAATATTCAGAACCCAACTCGACTCGAGTTGCAAGTCGAGCTACGACTTGACAACTCGAGTTGGCACACTGGACAACTTTTCTGCTTTGCAGGACTTGCAACTCGACCCAGATAAACCCCAATGTAACTCGAGTTGGCAACTCGTGCTCTCGCCTGTCAAGCCGTGTCCTATCGATCAGAAATTAGAATTTTTACTGACCTCAGCTCGACTCGAGTTGCAAGTCGAGTTGGGTCTTACAAGTCGAGTAAGCTCATTGGACAATTTGGGATAACTTGCGGACCTCAATTCGACTCGAGTTGCAAGTCGAGTTGGGTCTTACAAGTTGAGTTGGGTTGTTTTCAGCTCCCGTCTCTATTTTTGCTCCATTTTCACCTGTTTTACATACGTTTAAGCTCATTCACACACAATTCCATGAAAACACATAACACCACCAAAATATACATAAAATACATATAAAATAATGTGAAAACAGATATAAAAAGACACTAAAATCTAGGTAAAAATATCACTCATCAAGCCTCTGCTTTCATTTGTAGAGTACTACAATTAGATCATATCGTGCAAGAAAACTAATTATTGTAGAAAATTCATTACATTCTTCACAATTTCTCTAGACTAAAATATTTAATAAAGTCTAAAAAATGATCGAAGTATTATATTTCTGGAAACTTCTGCTGATTATCTCAAATATTTTTCACTATATCTTATGACTGATACATATTTTGGCTATGTTAGATCACCATTAAAATATAGGTAAAAGAAGATCTTCAAGGTATAAAGTGGTTTCAGCAAACCTCAAATGTCAGGAATAACATTATATAAGAAACAATTATTTTTATAAAGATCCCACTTTTAAACATTTTCCATGAGGTGTTTATGAAATTCTTCATATATCTTTTATCAATTCCAAAGCGCAGTAAAAATAGTTCATTGACATACCCTCCCGCCATGATACCCCCACCCCGCAATTATACATACTAGAAATTATAACAGAAGCCAGAAGATACAGCTAGAGATAGCAATAAAAAGCAACAAAAAACGAAAGACAAGGTGAATTAAGACAGCGCAGAAACACGTACTTTCTATTCAAAATTAGTTAACGACATCAACAAATTGCAGATGTAGGTCAACAGACTAAACAACACGTACTTTCTGTAATGCAGAAGTATCATCCTTTCATCCACTTCATCGTCCCAATCTTTCCTTTTCTTAGAACTTCTCCAAGTCGCTTCATTAGCTGAAGATGAATGGTCAACATCTTCAGATTTTGTTTCTTGGCGTTCTCCATCTTTCACACTTCCTGATTGTTCCAAATCCTTGTCCTTATATTCATACTTCCTTTTATGAACCACATGTTGCCATATGTTCCTTAATGCCTCCAAACGAATTGGTTTTATAAGGTAGTCACAAGCACCAACAAGCGCTGGGCTAGGCACTTGTAGGTGTTAGAATCCATCCGAAAATATGCATAAGGCTCTTCTACTGGGCACACTGAAATAAAAGGGTTAAATTAGAGGGTTAAATATGCACAGAACTTGAACCATCCTACCAGAGAACTCCTGGCATTCAATTTACACTTGTTCAACCCTTAAACTGACATGTTGGAATTGGTTTTACTTCCAAAATTCAATAAGAATTGCATAAATTCAATTCTTGTCCCATGAGCTAAAGTATCCATATTGGAGAACTATACAAAGATTCCTGACACCTTAAAACTATAAATACATCTCATTTTAAAGCCTCACATAATTCATATATCCATTATATTGAATAATTCTTAGACTTAATAGTTAAAGAGAGTTTTTAACTAAGATCTCAATAGTTAAGATCCCTCCCCCATTTTGGGGTGAGGGATCCATTTTTTAAATGTTTTTCTAAACTAGGATTTTATTTTTATCCAAGAAGGTAGTGACACCAATGAGAGGATGATCCTCTTGGATGTCAAAACTTCATTACATGAAATCTAATCCTACTAACTATCTTAATTTGCTTTAGTAGTTAATATATCGCATTATTATCAATTAATGTGTGAAAATGACTAGATTCAATTTCTGGCTTTGGTTAGGTTTCATTTATGGAATTAGTATGCATGCTTTAATTTGGGATTAATACTTTTGGTATTAGTGCATTGTGATTAGGTTGTGTATTGTGTATCGGCATGTCTTGTCATTACTTTCACCTTAGTTGCTTTACATTTATATCATATGTGAATTTTTTTCATTTATTGCATGTGGATGAGGATTAATATAAGGGGAGTTTGTGAAGACCTACCCTACCTATGTTTAGAACTACATAAATGAAGACTAGTGAGATTACTTGTAATTAAACTATTGAAGGGAACCAAGTCAATGTGAACATAGTACCTAAAAAGTGAATATAGGAAAACGTCCCTGCCTAATAGAGAAAATTATTCGTGATAATATCTCTAAATTGGTATATTAATTTACATAAGTACCTAAGGGAATTGTGAGCATTGGAGACAATCTAATGAGCCATTTTTACGTGCATCCTATTCATCTTCTAAAGGACCTTAGGTGTAGGTATGATTTAGTGATCATCCTTACCACGATTAGCTTAAAAATGGAAAACAATTAAAGATGTTGAATAATTAATTGTTTGAGTACGCCTCACTCACTCAGTCACTCCTAACCTGCGCCCCCCCCCCCCCCCCCTCATTTCCCCTTCCCACCCCCATCGCACACCCACTTCCCAACCTCCCCCTCCCACACCACCCCCAACCTCCCACACCACAAAATTTCCAAATAAAAAATTCATAAAATTTAATATTTTAATATTAAATATAATAAAGTTTTATTATTTTTTATTTATCATAAATTAAATTCTTATTTATTTTTTTAAAAAGAAATTGGTAAACTATGGATTTTAAAATCTTTTTATAAATCAATAATTCACCCAAAAAAACATAATTCAAATGAATTGATTTAAAATTCATGCAATTTAAAATCTATTTTAAAATTCATTGAAATTGAAATGTCTTAATCAAAACACAATGTAAAAGAAAATCTAAATTTAATAGTGAGAAGCATTAATTCACAAAAGAGTGAATTAACACAATTTAATTCATTTAGTCACATACTTGCAGTTTATTTTTGTCATTGTTAGGTTGAAAAATTAAGGATTAATAGAGTCAAATGATGTGGGTCTCTCTCTTTCAAACATGGCTTTGTTGCCTTAAAATATTATCAATGTAATTTTGAAAAAATAATAAAGCAATCAATATACACAATTGGAATATTAAATTGGGCAAAACATGAAACAATTTAAATGGGCTTCAATGCTATTTATTATGAATAGTGTAGATATAATATAAACAAGAGTGAGGTAATAAAAGTGAAAACAGAGGGGAAAAAACACTCAGTATCAAGAAAATCCCCAAGTTTAAATTAAACCTAAATCAACCAAGAAATTAATTTGGAAACTAGGCTTTACATATTAAATCAAATCAAAGAAAGATCATCCTGATCCAGAGTATTGTTGTATGCTTTTGAAAAAGAATGTTAAACCATCAACCACAAACTACTTCTTGGAGCCATCCAGCTATGTACAAAAATCATCTACTCAATTCTATGTTGGATGATTGTCCAAATCATACTCTATAAGCTCATACTTATCTTCATCCGGCGTCGTGCTCTCTTTTTGATGTAAGTAAGAAATTGTTTATAAAATCAATGGTTATCGCACACAGTTCAAACTTACAAAATTAGAACTGACCTGATTTAGCAGTACACTAATGAGGTCCTCTTTCCCATACTGATTGTGCAAAGGTTGGAAGATTGTTTCCTCATCTCTCACCATCCCTTTGGAGTTGAAGCTAGTCATTCCCGAGTTACTGCTAAGTGGAAAGAAAAATTCTCCCCCCTGAGTTATTAGAAAATCTACTATAGTTGAGGGCTGGAAAAGAGTGGTGTAAGACGGTGCATGGATGTTGTTCATTCCATATTGGTTCAACATAGGATTAGGGACAGCCTGGTCTATAGACGATAGAAGATTCAATGAATGGCTACAATTGATTTTGTTTAAAAGTTGGGACCTTGACTGTGGCTGGACAAGCTGGGAATGGACATTCACATTCATGTTACTAAACGACTGTGAAGGTTGGCGTAAAGAGGCAAGGTGCTTCGAGTCCGTATTTGTTGGGATTCCATAAAGTAAATTCACTTGCTTACTGTTGCTATGTTGTTGCTGCCCCTCAAACCTTATCTTTTTATTATCATAGCCAAATAAACTCCGTTGATTGACCATGGGCACAAATTCCGGAGACTTGTTAGCGGACCTACTAAGGGCTGCCAAGTGGAAAGACAAATTCTCCCCCCTGAGTTATTAGAAAATCTACTATAGTTGAGGGCTGGGAAAGAGTGGTATAAGACGGTGCATGGATGTTGTTCATTCCATATTGGTTCAACATAGGACTAGGGATAGCCTGGTCTATAGACGATGGAAGATTCAATGAATGGCCACTATTGATTTCGTTTAAAAGTTAGGACCTTGACTGTGGCTAGACAAGCTGGGAATGGACATTCACATTCATGTTACTAAACGACTGTGAAGGTTGGCATAAAGAGGTAAGGTACTTTGAGTCCGTATTTTTTGGGATTCTATGAAGTAAATTCACTTGCTTACTGTTGCTTTGTTGTTGCTGGCCTTCAAACCTTATATTTTTACTATCATAGCCAAATAAACTACGCTGATCGACCAGGGGCACAGATACCGGAGACTTTTTAGTGGACCTACTAAGGGCTGCATCCTGGATCAAAGCGAAACTTTGTGGAGGGAGTTGACTAGAAGAAGCAAGAATTTAAAGATCAAGGCCAGTATATATTGAATTTATTGGCCCGAAAGGCCCATCCTGGGGTCCCATATATGAGTTTTCGAGACCATCACGGTTCTATACACTTAGCCTTCGAAGATAAAGCCAGTATTTTTGCATCTTTTAGTTTCCAAGGTATTACTATAAGGTGTCTATAAGAAAAACTCAAAGAAATCAGAAGTTGTGTATTCTTCTTCATAAATAATCTTAAATTTGTCTGACGTGAAGGTGACTAGCAACATTCTCCCTTGTAATGCCTCGGACATTCATTAATTCCAGGATTTTCTTTGGCACATCCACTGCATTCATTCGTAGAGTACTACAATTAGATTATACAGTGCAAGAAAACTAATTATTATAGAAAATTCATTCCATTAATTCTTCATGATTTGTCTAGACTAAAACAACTAGTAAAGTACAAAAAATTATCAAAGTATGATTTTTCTGGAAACTTCTGCTGATTATCTCAGATATTTCTTATTATATCTTATGACTAATACATACTTTAGTTATGTTAAGATCAACATCATAATACTGGAGAAAGAAGATCTTAAAGGTATCAAGTGGTTTCAGCAAACTTCAAATGTCAGGAAGAGATTAGTGTTATATGCGAGACTATTATTATTCTAAAGATCCCACTTTTAAACAATTTCAATGAGGTGTTTATGATACTCGCACCCGATAATTATACATACCAGAAATTATAACAGAAGCCATATGATTTAGCCCGAGATAGCAATAAAAAACAACCAAAAAACACGATAGGTAATGTTAATTAGGATAGCGCAAAAAAACATGTACTTTCTATTCCAAGATAGTTAACAGCAACAACGAATTGTTGATGGAGGTCAACAGACCAAACAACACGTGATTTCTTCAATGCAGAAGCATCATCCCTTTCATCCACTTCGTCGTCCTCATCTTTTCTTCTCTTTGAACTTCTCCAAGTCTCTTCATTAGTTGAAGAAGAATAGTCAACATCTTCAGATTATTTTTGCTAGCGTTCTCCATCTTCCACACTTCCTAATTGTTTTAAATCCTTGTCCTTATATTCATGCTTCCTTTTATGAACCATATGCTGCTATATGTTCCTTAATTCCTCCATACGAATTGATTTTATAAGGTAGTCACAAGAACCATCAACCGCTGTGCTAGGCACTTGTAGGTGTTAGAATCCGTTCAAAAGTATGCATAAGGCTCTTCTACTAGGCACGCTGAAATAAAAGGGTTTAAGAAGATTCAAACCCAATACCTTAGCATTGAGGCATGTCCTTATGCCTAGAGCCTGAACCATCCAGCCAGACAGCTAATGGCATTCAATTTGCACTAGTTCAAACCTTAAACTGACGTACTGGAATCGGTTTTACTCCCAAACTTCAATAAGAATTACATAAATTTCATTCTTGTCTCATGAGCTAAAATATCTCACATTGAGAACTATCTCAATATCCCTGTCAACTTTAAAACTACAAATACCTCTCATTTGGAAGTCTCACATAATTCATCTATCCATTAAATTGAATCTTTCTTAGGTTCAATAGTTGAAGAAAAATTTTAACTAAGATCTCCATAGTTGAGATCCCTCCCTGTTTTTGGGTGAGGGATCCTTTTTCGTAAATGTTTTTCTAAACTAGGATTTTATTGTTTTCCAAGAAGGTGGTGACACCAAGGAGAGGATGATCCTCATTGATGTAAAAACTTCATCACGTGAAATCTAATCCTACTAATATCTTAATTTGATTTAGTAGTTGATTGATAGCATGATTATCAATTAATGTGTGAAAATGTCTAGATTGAATTTTCGGCTTTTTTGGTTAGGTTCATTTATGGAATTAGTATACATGCTTTAATTTGGGATTAAAGCTTTTGTTATTAGTGCATTGTGATTAGGTTGTGTATTGTGCATCGGCTTGTCTTGTCATTGCTTTCACCTTAGTTGCTTTGCATAATTATCATATGTGAATTTTTTCCATTTATTGCATGAGGATGAGGATAAATATGGGGGGAGTTTGTAAAGACCTTTCCATGTTTAGAAGAACATAAATTAACACTAGTGAGATTCCGTGTAATTGAACTAGTGAAGGGAATCAAGTCAATGTGAACATAGTACCTAGAAATAGAATATAGGAAAATGTCCCTGCTTAATAGAGAAATTTCTTCGTGATAATATCTCTAAATTGGTATATTAATATACACAAGTACCTAAGAGAATTGTAAGCATTGGAGACGATCTAATAAGCCATTTTTACTTGCATCCTATTCATCATGTGAAGGATCTTAGGTGTAGGTATGATTTAGTAATCGTCCTTACCACAATTAGCTTAAAAATGGAAAACAGTTAAAGATGTTGAACGATTAATTGTTTGAGTGATTCATGAAGACTACCTTTGCATACAAAAATATTATGCTTAGGTTAATTTTCTATGCATTATATTTTCATTTCATTCCCTTCATCTCTCATTTCGATCGTCCCTAACTAATACGAGACTATACCTAAAAGCTATGAATCCTAAATTCCCATGGATTGATAATTAACTTTGGTTACCCGTACTTACATTGATAGGAGTATACTTGCTCCTTATTTCGCATTAAAAGAAATTGCGATCAAGTTTTTGGCGTCGTTGCCGGGAAGTTGGTTGTATTTGTGACTTTAAGTTTGTTGAGTGTTAGGATAGGTACATTTTTTTGCTTTAAATTTTTTTCTTTTTATGGTTGTGCTTGTTGGGACGAAGGCGTGGAGATATTTAATTAGTTCCTCTATTAAAATTATCATTAACAATGAAGTGAGAAAAGTTTTCGATTTATAAAGTTAATTAATAAATAATAATAAATTAATAAATATTTTTAAATGAATAAAATAATAATAATAAATAAAGTTAATAAAAAAATTATATATATATATATATATATATATATATATATTAAATATCTACCCCAACCCCCACACCACCCCCACCCTCAACCTCCACAACAAATACGCCCCACTCACTCCGAATCCCCCCAACCCCCTTCCTACAACCTTGGATGTTCTATTACATTTGGTGTTACATCTCCTGCTACATGCGTTAGAGAGTGACACGTGTACGGAGAAGAAAATCACAACCATTGTCCCTAGGGTTTAAGTTTTCCTTTTAGGGTATATGTTTTATTGAAAAAATTTCAAATTTAGTCCCGTAAGAAAGGCTCAATGCCAAAAATATCACAAAACTAGCAGATTTAGTCCCACGGGATTTTTCATCAAAATCTATTAATAGTTGACGAAATATTCTGAACTATTAACAAGACCAAAATGGACTATGTCTATTTTGAAAGATAGAAAATAATATAAATCTAATAGTTTATAATAATATGAGTAAATTTGGGATGAAAAATTTCGAAAATTATGATTATAATATTCGTATGGGACCAAAACGATCAGCTATGGGACCAGTGTATTCCTACGGGAATATAATTGAATTGAAGAAATTCTTATGGGACCAAATGTAATATTTTTCCATGTTTTATTATATCATGTGTCAATCATCCAATGGTGCACAACAGGAGATGTAACATTAAAATGTAAAAGGAGAATCGAACCGCTCCTACAAAGCCCCAAAACAATTCATAAAACTTTAGATTTTAATATTTAATATAGTAAAATTTCATTAATTTTTATCTATCATAAATAAAACTATTATTTAAAAATTTAAAAAAAAATTGTTGAACTATGAATTTAAAAATCATTTCATAAATCCATAATTCACCAAAACAATGTAATTCAAATGAATTGAAGGAGTGTTCAGTATGGGAAATGGTATGGATATAAAAAAATTCATACCGAAAGTTCGGTACGGATTCTTATAAATAGAAAATCTAATACCATACCGAATTTTGGTTCGATAACGATACAATCTTCTTATAATTTGGTACGTTTTGGAATGGATTTTCGGTGGTATTTGGATC
This sequence comes from Pogostemon cablin, assembly GCA_023678885.1. Classification (NCBI taxonomy): domain Eukaryota; kingdom Viridiplantae; phylum Streptophyta; class Magnoliopsida; order Lamiales; family Lamiaceae; genus Pogostemon; species Pogostemon cablin. The sequence continues at coordinate 14,528,030 of CM042994.1, read as the reverse complement.
GATATTGTTTGGATCGGTGTGGTTTAGTGTAACTAATTAACCAAACAGACGTATTTACAAAAATATTTAAATTTTTTAATGTTTATTTTTAAAATAATTTGTAAATGTTTATTTATAATTAGTAGTTTTAATACATTTAAAATAAATTAAAATATTAACTGTAAATATATTTTAAAATTCATTTAAAACTATCATAGCTAATATTATATACAAACAATTAAAAATTATATTATAAGGTATAATTGTATTCGGTTTTTCAGTTCAATATGGTTCGATTTGAATCGGATCAGATTTTGGTTTGGTTCGTTACAGTTTATCAGACGAAATCCAAGTCTATACCGTAAAATATTTTGGTTTGGTTCGATTCGGGAAAGTCAAATAGTCAATAGATTTTTGTCGGTTAAGAACTTTTTCGATCCAGTTTCTGTATGGGTTCGGTAATATTCGATTATCATGCACATTCCTAAAATACATGCAATTTAAAATCCATTTTCAAATTCATTGGATTTAAATTGACTCAATCCAAACACAACATAAAAGAAATTCTAAATTTAATAGTGTGAACCATTAATTCATAAAAGAGTGAACAAACATAATTTAATTCATTTTATCACATACTTGAAGTTTATTTTTTACATATTAGGTTGAAGAATCAAGGGTTAATAGAGTCAAAATGGTTTGGGTCTCTCACTTTCAAACATGACTTTGTTGCCTTAAAATATTATCAACGTAATTTTGTCAAAAACAATAGAGCATTCCATATACACAATTGGAATATTAAATTGGGCAAAACAACATTAAATGGGCTTCAATGCTACTTATTATGAATAGTATAGTTATAATATAAACAAGAGAGGGTACTAAAAGAGGAAACATAAGGGAAAGAACTCTAAGAATTAAAAAAAATCCCAAGTCTAAATTAAACCTAAATCAACCAAGAAATTAATTCGGCAAGTAGGCTTTGCATACCATGCCAGTTTTAAATAAAAAAAAAGGACGATCATCTTGATCCAAAGTGTTGATGTATGCTTATAAAAAAGAATGTTAAACCATCAACCACAAACTACTTCTTAGAGCCATCCAGCTATGTACAAAAATCTTCTACTCAACACTACGTTGGAAGATTGTCCAAATCATACTCCGTAAATCCATACTTATCTTCATTTGGCGTCGTACTCTCTTTGTGTTGTAAGTAAGAAATTGTTAACTAAAACAATGGTTATGTCACACAGTTCAAACTTAAAAAAATAGAGGATAAACTAATTGAGTAGTATACTCATGAAGTTCTCTTGCCCATACTGATTGTGCAAATGTTAGAAGCTTGTTTCCTCCTCTCTCACCGTCCCTTCGGAGTTAAAGCTAATCATGCTCGAGTTACTGCCAAGTGGAAAGGCAAATTCTCCCCTCTAAGTTCTTGGAAAATCTACTATAGTTGAGGGCTGGGAAAGAGTGTTGTAAGACGGTGCATGGATGTTATTCATTCCATATTGGTTCAACATAGGACCAGGGACAGTCTGGTCTATAGACGATAGAAGATTCAATGAATGGCCACTATTGAGTTCGTTTAAAAGTTGGGACCTTGACCGTGGCTTGACCAGCTTAGGGTGCACATTCACATTCTTGTTACTAAATGGCTGTGAGGATTGGTGCAGAGAGGCAAGGTGCTTCAAGTCCGCATTTTTTGGGATTTCATGAAGTTAATTCACTTTCTTGCTGTTGTTATGCTTTTGCTGCCCCTCAAACCTTATCTTTGAATTATCATAGCCAAATAAAGTCCATTGATCGACCAGGAGCATACATACTAGAGAATTTTTAGCGGATCTACTAAAGGCTGCAGCCTGGATCGAAGCTAGACTTTGTGGATAGAGTTTACTTGAAGAAGCAAGAGCTTGAAGATCAAAACCATTGTATGAATTTATTAGCCCGAAAGGCACATCATGGGTCCCATAAACAAGTTCCCGAGTCCATTGTGGTATTATACACTTAGCCTTCGAATATAAAGCCAGTATTTCTACATTGTTTAATTTCCATGGCGAGTACAATAATGTGTCTATAAGAAACAACTGAAAGAAATCACAAGTTGGGTAAGCTTCTACATGAATAACCTTAAATTTATCTAACCTGAAGGTGGCTAGAAACATTCTCCCTTGTAAGGCATGGGACTTTCATTAATTCCAGGATTTTCTTCGGCACAGCCTCTACATTCATTCATTCATTAGAGTACTACAATTAGATCATACCCGTGCTAGAAAACTAATTATTTTAGAAAATTCATTTCATTCTTCATTATTTTTCTAGACTAAAACAGCTAGTAAAGTCCAAAAAATTATCCAAGTATTATTTTCTTGAAACTTCTGCTAATTACCTCAGATATTTCTCATTATATCTTATGACTGATACATACTTTGGGGAGTGTTAATATCATCATCAAAATATAAGATAAAGAAGATCTTCAATGTATCAAGTGGTTTTAGCAAACTTCTAATATCAGGAAGAGTTTAATATTATAAGTGAAACATTTATTATTCTAAAGATCCCACGTAAGTTTCAAAATCCAACTAAAATGCTAGGAAAGTGAAATAAATTTCATGTCTTTTCTTTTATACATTTTCCATGAGGTGCTCATGAAATTCTTCGTATCCTTTATTAATTCCAAGGCGCAGTAAAAATAGTTCATTGACATATACCCTCCTGCCATGATACTTCCACTCCACAATTACACATACTAGAAATTATAACAGAAGCCAGATGATACTTCCAGAGACAGCAATAAAAAACTAACAAAAAACAAGATAGGCAATGTGAATAAGGACAGCACAAAAAATATGTACTTTCTATCAAAGTTAGTTTATAGTAGCAACAAATTGCTGATAAAGGTCAATAGACCAAATAACACGTGATTTCTTCAATTCAGATGTATCATCCCTTTTATCCACTTCTTTGTCCTCATCCTTCCTTTTCTTGGAACTTCTCCAAGTCACTTCATTAGCTTAAGAAGAATAGTCAACATCTTCATATTTTTTTTGTTGGAGTTCTCCATCTTCCACACTTCCTAATTGTTCCAAATCCGTTTCCCTATATTCATGCTTCCTTTTACGAACCACACGCTGTCATATGTTACTTAATGCCTCCATACGAACTTGTTTTGTAAGGTAGTTACAAGCACAATCAACTGATAGGCTAGGAACTTATATGTAATAAAATCTATCTGGAAATATGCATAAAGGCTCTTCCACTGGGCGCGTTGAAAAAAAGATAAATAAAAAGGTCTAAGAAGATTTGAACCAAGACCTCAGTATTAGGCCGGTCCTCTTTTGCCCAAAGCCTGAATAATCCTGCCAGACCGCTCCTTGCATCCAATTTGCACCGGTTCAACTTTTAAACTGATGTGCATAAACTTATTTTACTCCCAAAATTTAATTTAAAAAAAAATTCATAAATTCGATTCTTGTATCATAATATAAAGCTTCCCTCATTGGAAAACTATCCCAAGATCTCTCTCACCCTACAACTATAATACTCTCATTTGGAAGCCTCACATAATTAGAGAGCTTTTAACTAAGAACTCTATAGTTGAGAATTCTTCCCCTTTTTTGGAGTGAGGGATCCATTTCTTTAAATTTTTTTCTAAACTAGGATTTTAAATTTTTCCAAGAAGGTGGTGACACCAAGATGAGGATGATCCTCATGGATATAAAAACTTCATTATGTAAAATAAAATCCTACTTATTATCTTAATTTTCTTTGGTAGTTGATTGATGGTATGATTATTAATTAATGTAAAAAATGTCCAGATTGGATTTCCGGCTTGATTAGGTTTCATTTATGGTATTAGTATGCATGCTTTAATTTGGGATTAATACCATTGGTATTAGTGCATTGTGATTAGGTTGTGTATTGGGTATCGGCATATCTTGTCGTTGCTTTCACCTTAGTTGCTTTGCGTGATTATCATATGTGAATTTTTTCCATTTATTACATGAGGATTAATATGGAACTAGTGAAGGGAACCAAGTAAATGTGAACATAGTACCTAGAAAGGGAATATAAGAAAATGACTCTGCTTAATAAAGAAAATTCTTCGTTATAATATCTCCAAATTAGTATGTTAATATACGTAAGTACCTAGAGGAATTGTGAGCATTAGAGACGATCTAATGAATCATTTTTAGTTGTATCCTATTCATTTTGTTAAGGAGCTCAGGTTTAGGTATGATTCAGTTATCACACTTACCATGATTAGTTTAAAAATAGAAAACAATTAAAGATGTTGAATGATTAATTGTTTGAGTGCTTCATAAAGACTACATTTGCAAACCAAAAGTATTTTTACTTAACAATTAAAGATGTTGAATGATTAATTGTTTGAGTGCTTCATGAAGACACCTTTGCATACCAAAAATATTGTACTTAGGTTTATTTTCTATGTATTTTATTTTCATTTCATTTCCTTCATCTCACATTTTGATCATCCCTAACTAATCACTTGACTAAACCTAAAGGCCACGAATCCTAAATTATCATGGATTGATAATTAAACTATGTTGCTCGTGCCTACATCGATAGGAGTATACTTGCTTCTTATTTCACATTAAAGGAAATTGCGATCAACTATTGGGCCAGTCTCAAGGCTCAAAATTTCATGTGAGACTAATTTCACTCACTTTAATTATTATTTAATTGGTGATTAATTATATAATTAATTATTAACAACTAATTAAATTTCCCAACATGGTCGGACTCATCAATAAATTAATAAACCCACCAAATGGTAGGCTTGTATTGGTCACTTAATCCAACTTGACACTTCTAATTTATCAAGTTCAATGAGTTATGTTGAGAGTGAAAATCAACATGTTTTAGTATCTGATTTAACGCCTTTTTCTGAGAATTATTGTCATATATTAGTACAAGTCTCTTACATGTTCATATATTTGAGAAAAAAAAAAGTGCATTTGAGGTGTTCATTGTGTTTTAGGTGGAAAAAGGATCAAAAGTTCAAGTTGAAATGAAAAGTGAAAGTGTGAAGGAATGCTGAAAAATGCATGTCCACATTATTTTCTTTTGTTCGTACGGAAGTCCAAGTTGATCATGTGATATATGGTTGGAAAGTCATGAAAGAGAAGATTGTTTTGGCACAATAATCACTCAAATCGGAGTTCGAATTTGGTTATGCTCGAAACAGTGAGGTCGCATTCGAATAGGAGAAGTACGTCATGATAATGTGCCTTGGATGATCCACATCTTAGGGTCAATGTGTGCTAGTCGGCGCCACTCAAGAACTAGCTCGGGGGCAGTTCGGCTCTATCTGGACCTAGAGTGGCGAAGTTGGGGTGTTTTTAAGCAAAAATTCATGTTTTTGCACCCCCTACTGTGTGGAGGTATGTGAGGGACGAAAATTAGGAAAAAATTACAATTTTTGAGGCCCACGTCTATAAAAGGGTTTGAAAGGAGAGGAGAAATGACAGATCCCTAATTCCCGCTCATAAACCATCGATCATCATCGCCTCCTTCACCCTTCCTCATCCATCTTTCACTTCATCCACATCCATCCCATCACCCAACCGAGATGCAAATGTCGTTCAAGAGGGAGATCAGTTAATCAGAGAGACTGATGAGTATTTTCTTTGCACGCAAAATAAATCCCCAAGTATTAAGGATGTCAATTGCAGAAGCAAGCGATAAAGTTAAATATCGAACCCAAAAGATGGAATATTATCAATTTAATTATATACTAAATTAATAAAGACAAAAGGCAATTAAGTTTGAGGTTTGATTATCAACTACTAAACAATTAATTAAAATAACAAATAAAATAAATAACACTGGAAGAATACGAAAGTGTCTCAAGAATGGAGAATATGTAGCTCTAGGGTAATCCAGTTTTACTACTTAACTTTCCTCTCAAGTGCAGGCTGACTCTGCCTTGTGGACTATGGACGCATCACTAAACCATACAAATCTGCTCTATAGACATAAGTAAATATGCGTGTAACACGCGTGAATAACCTTGGAGCAAAATATATAATTTCACCCCATTTCTAGATACTATCAGTATCAATTATTTCCCACGTTTGGAATCTAACACGATATGATTTCCCTTTATAGGTACTATAAAATTACCATCTTTAACCTGCTTACCAACCTGAATTCAATTCAATTATTAAACATTCATTTATGATAGTTCTAATGACGCTTCGGAGTCCCCTCACTTAGAATTATAACATGGAATCCTATTCAGCAGTGAGCGCGCTCAATCAACAACCAAGATATATATTTAGACTCTATATAACAGTTGAAGATGTACAAAATGACCGTGAATATAGAATTAAAAAGGCATTGTCATATATAAAATCAATCCACAAGTAGTATTGTACGAATGACACACAAAGAGTTAAATTAATTAATAAAACCTTCAAAACCTTATATCTGCCAAAAGGTTCTAGCCCATGATACTGCAAAGAACAATCATGGGTGTTGGATAGATCTTTCCCATATGTCTGGAAATACAAGATAAATTAGAAAATAAATAAAACCCTATATGCGGGAGTCGTCACGTCCTTCTCCTTCTTGAATACTCCTCTTGGTTCTCCTCTTGATTCCATAGACGAATCTTCACAGTAATGGATGATGGAGGAAAGGAGGTGGATGATGGTGTGGGGGAATCCCCTTTGTGGGGTGTAGGATGATTGTTGTTCACCCCTTCCTTGGTGTGATTTGCATCCCCTTTTATATTTGTAAGCTCTCCTTATGGAACTTGGATGGACATTTTCTTAGAAAATATGCAAATACACGCACTAGGGGTTTAAAACTCGTCAAAAATAGATTTACGTGTCCCCGCTCGACCAGATGGTCTTGGTTGAGTGAAGTCGACCTTGGTTGAGTGGCTGAGCGAGCAGCATTGCACAGTCTTACCGTTTCGCGAATAACTTCCACATCAAAACTCTGATTTGAGTGA